>CAJHNH020007590.1:0-167500 GCA_905116865.2 Candidula unifasciata
GCATTCTTACTAGATGACCAAACCATACTTCATATTCTGTTTATCATTCATTTATTTCTTCTTTCTATTTCCCGATCGAAACACTTACCTTCCGAAAATATACTTCCTAGATATTTAGATTATTTAATTTGCGTCAGATAGGTACCATTCAACACGATATATAGCGGACTACGAATTCTGCTAACCTGCACTAATTCAGTTTTAGTAGTATTTATTGTCGTGTTATCTTCTACATACTTAGTCTCTTCAAATCTTCTTGCAGTCTACACCCGTCACTGTAGAACAGGCACTGATCGTCTGTACATAGTAGCTGGTTTATTGTATGTGGATATAATTCTTCTACTCGAAATTAAGGTCTTCATTTTAAGCTGGCTTATTTTGATATTCTTTCTATGCACTTAGAAAATAAAAGAGAAGATAGCATATATCACTGCCTCTCCCCTGTTCTGATTGTAAACAAAACAGATATGCCTTCTTGTATTCTCGCTTCACTTTGCAAAGTGTGGTACATGGCCACGATGTTATCTAGCAAATGTTCTTGTATCACAAGATAAATAGGCATAGCCCATAGTTTGTTTCTGTTTACTCTATCAAAGGCATTTCTTCGATCTACAAACACAATAATCAGTTTATCGTCACATTGAATGGTTATCTCGCAAACTTGTCATAGAGTAAATAAAGCATATGTGCAACCTTTCCCTTTCCTAAAACCAAATTGTCATGTACTTAGGTGATGTTCCACTACAGGTGTAAATCTTCATCCTACTCTTTCTACAATTTAAACTTTTTCCTTTGGTTAACTTCTTCTACTTGTCCTTATCCTCTTTCCACCCCCTCATTCTTCTATTCACGTTTCCTCCTAATTTGCTTCTCCTTTCGTCTTCCACATCCTCTCCTCTTCCTCCTCCTTCTTCGTTTTGTTTTGCACACTGTACATCTATCGCTTGTGTTTCTGTTTTACATTTGTCTTTGTTTTATCCTGCCTCTTCCTACTGTGCCCATCTTCTTCAATCTCCTCCTCCTCCTTTGTTTTTCTTCTTCTCCTCCTCCTCTTCTTCTCCCTGCCGCTTCTTACTATGCTTCTACTGTCTCCCTCAGCCGTACTACATCTCCCCTCAGCTTCCTCAGCATTGATATCTTGCCCTTTATTCTGTTATCAGTAAACCATGTTCGACTTTCCATGTAGGTGTGGGAATCCCCCTTGTCCAACCAATCAATATCCTGGCTTGTGGGAAATCCCTGTCAACTCCTGGATTGGGGACGACAATGAAACATGCCGTACGATTGATGTCTGCACTGTTGGCAAAAGTCCTTGGATGGCCAACGAGCGACAGTGGTACCAATTTTTCGAGTAAGTTATTACTCTATTTCTCATGCTTGAATTTTCTTGAATAGTCGTTAACTGAGCTGTTACTACGAGAATACTCCCGCAAGAGTATTCTTTTTGGGTTTTAAAATCAGGGCTTTGCTCCTATAATGTTACTGAAAGGATATTTGGGTAATATGATCCAAGTACAGTAAAACAACCTTTCGAGATCTGAATATCGAAGAAGTTTGTTGGTATCTTGGATGACACTTCCCCATCTTTCCAAACGCTTATGTTATACTGTGCTACTGTTTTTTTTTTTTTTTTTTTTGGGGGGGGGGGGGGGGGGGGGGGGGTGTGGGGGGGGGGGGGGGGGGGGGGGGGGGGGGGGGGGAGGGGGTGTTTTTTGGCATTGGAATCACGAATGGCGATAGCAAGTGTGACTAGCAAGACCCACCATGAGTTGAGGACATTGATGAAGTTAGTTAGTTAGTTGCGTATCCTTTACAGGACGTTGCAGAACCAACTCTAACATTTTTTGCTATTGTGGTTTTTCTAGGCGAATTTACGTTCAATAGTTTGCCATTGCTTTCTGGACGGCCAGCTTCTCGATACCACTGTCGTACCAACGCTAGGCACAAGGCCTGCAGCTGGGATCGAACCCGGCACCCCGGCAACACAAAACGTGTTCGCAACGCCTAAGCCACAGACGCCGACATGGATGAGGTTACCATAACAAAAAGCCCGAGCAGTTTTAAAGAGATTCATACAGCACAATCCCTATCTCGGCCTGCCTTGTTTTAAACAAAACATCACCATGTTTGGGACAAAGCATGCAGCAGAAGCTGCTGGAGCAGAAGAGAAGAGCTCTCTCTCTCTCTCTCTCTCTCTCTCTCTCTCTCTCTCTCTCTCTCTCTCTCTCTCTCTCTCTCTCTCTCTCTCTCTCTCTCTCTCTGTCGGTTTGTCAGAACTACGATCCTAGACCAGTTGTCATTTTTGGCTGAGATCCTGGTCTACCTTGCCATACCATTACTTTTTCAGGTTAAAAATCTCTTTCTTGGATAAGCTGTATCCTCCACCAATGCGTTCCTTATCCACATGATCCAGTTGTCGGCAAACTCCTTAGTTGAACGGGCCAAAAATCAGCAGCAGAACGATTACACGTATTTCAAGAGCCAATTTTTTTTAGGAACCTGTCAAGAGACATGTTTTTCGGAGTCAGAACCGATCTGTGGCCGACTGGCCGAGCTGCGGCTCGTGAGCTTTGCCGACCACAGACCTAAGTCGTTAGAACAAATGTGATGTCAGATTTGGTAAACGCCGCCCAACAGCAGAGAACAGGTAGTACCGACTGTCACATCTGTCCAAGACATGGTACACTAAGGGGTACTACCCTATAAGCAATCTTTGGCATCTTTAGCTCGGAAAATCCGACTGACTCGTTCAACTCACAAGCCCAGTTGCCATAAAGATACCTGGAACTACGGAGTTCGTGCTTTGCTCGAAGCTCTGGACACAAAAACAGGATTCTGAAGAGAAAAACGGAGCCATATTTAGTGACAGCTTAAAAAAAAACGGCTTAGTGAAGAAGATCCTCTCGACGTAGGTAAATTTTATCTCATACATTAATGCTTACTTTTACAGAAGGCACTTTAACACCCACTTCTACCCAAGCAAAACGCCGATGCAAGTCTCCATTCCCAGCTCCATGTTCGACAAGTACAACTTCTTCCCTGCCTTGGTCAGATGGCTTCGGGAGACCCTGCAGACTAGACCCGATGTATGGTTGGTGACCCCTCAACAACTCATCTCCTGGATTGGCTCCCCTATTGGCAACACAGCAATGAAGGAACAAAATTGGGGATGTTAACGTGCCATTCTATCGTCCCCTTTTCTGTCTTGTTTACTTCAGTTTCCTTGAAACCCTAAAACCATATATAGTCACCAAGATAATGAAATTTTGAGTTAGACAAATTTACTACAACGTCAGAGTCAGTTAATGAAATTTAGTTTAGAAACCACTAAAAGGAGGATATTTGTTGTAATCTAATCTGTTTAAATGACCTCTTTCGAGTTGTAATTATGCTTTTACAATCGATGTCACTACACAACAATATCGAATGTTCATCTAATGACCTAAGTGTAAAGATTACACCGTGTAAAGTGGTGCACCTAAATAAAGTAGTGCCCATTTAACGCACAATGCAACATTAAAAGTGATGCATTGTGAAAAATTTTGAACTGTAAAAAGTAGCATTTCTTGATAAAGCTGTCCACTTGGAGAAAACGTTTTCTGTACCTTGAACAAGAAGCGCTTAAAAAAAAATACATACATCCTGAAATTGCGATTGAAAAAGCTGCCCCATCTTGATATCGCGGTACAGTTTTATTGAAAGGTTTTACTCTTTTAACGAAACAAAAAACTATTGCATCTTTAAAGCTAATCTTTGTACATTTAAAGCGTCCAGCCAAGCCGACTGCCACAATGGGATTCTGACTGATAAAACAGTCCCTATGTGTTCTTCTCTCTCTCGCATCCCCCCCCCCCTCTCTCTCTCTCTCTCTCTCTCTCTCTCTCTCTCTCTCTATATATATATATATATATATATATATATATATATATAAATATATATATATATATCACTCTTTCTCTCTCTCTCTCTCTTTCTCTTCTTCCACTAATATTTTGATAGTTTAATTTCTATACGCATGATTTTCAATTAACTCTTTTGTAAGCAGTATCAATTTAGTTTTACTAACGTAAATGAACATGGAAGTCGTATTTTAAAATGTATTTATTTGATTTGATTTTTAAGGCAAAACTGAATAAACTGAATTTGGAATGTTGCGGTATTACTTCAGGAAGCGTTTACATATATCTGTGTGTGCGCTCGCGCGCGCACGCGCGTGTGTGTGTGTGTGTGTGTATTCGCACGCACGAGTCTACGTGGTATGGCTATTATGGTTTTCCGTGTATGTGTTTCAATTTATCTGTTGATCTATCTCTACCTCTCTCTCTCTCTCTCTCTCTCTCTCTCTCTCTCTCTCTCTCTCTCTGTGTGTGTCTGTCTGTCTGTCTGTCTGTCTGTCTGTCTGTCTGTCTGTCTGTCTGTCTGTCTGTCTGTCTGACCTGGCAAAACATCTGAGATGTCAAACTACTAAACATCTAACTAGTTATTGCACTTCACTAACTAAATATAACATAATCGGACATAATTTTAACGGGAAGTCAGAACAAGGATCTTAGTTTAAACAACACAAACACAGAAGTTATGGTAATTACAACGAAAATCTAAAGTTAAAAAGGTCCCTTTTCCACGTATTGGGAATACAGGGCTAGACCTATATTTTCATAGACCAATCGGCACTTGGTGGGTGATGTGGTCAGCATCATGCCGGCGGCTTTTACTTCCCAGGACTGCACCTGGCACCCATTCAAGGCTGGGTCGACATGGGAGTCAATGTTTTTTTTGTTTTGTTTGTTTGAAAAATGGTCCTGCTTCGTCAGGACGCGAAGCCACGACCTTTCTATCAGCAGGCGTCTAGCCGCCAACGCGGCTCCCCACAAAGAAAATATACTGTCCTAAAGTCGGCACTGTGGCTAAGTCGATGCGAACGCTTCGTAATGCCGGGTTCGATCCCAGCTGCGGGCCATGCGCCTTGTTGTGGTTTCGACAGTGGTATCAAGAAAGCCGACCATCCAGAAAGCAATGACAAACTACTGGACGTAAATTTGCCTTAAAAAACACAACAAAACAGCCAGGGGCTGCCGGGATTGGTTCTGCAACGTCCTGTAAAGGATACGCAACAACTGTCCTAAATGCAACATCAATGTAATAGGGATTATTATCAAGTAGGCTGATCACGATTAAGATGTAAAGCTGATGTCACCGAAGACAATAAATCATAGTACAAAAATATTAAACAATAAATACGTATTCAAGGAAAAAATCATTACACAAATATCACAAAATAGTCTCAACCAAACAATCACTAAGCAGACAACTTAATCTTTGTCGGCTATAGCAGAGTCGAACAAATGTCTACGCTCTATTGGATAAACACAACTCGAAGAAGAGAAATAACAATGGACAAAATGCCATACAATAAACATGGATCAGTCACAGAGTTTACCTTAATCTGTAATGTCTGCTTTGTATGCTGCACTATAAACTCTAGACAGTGGAGGTGAGAGATGGGGGGGGGGGGGGGGGGCGCTCACAGGATTGACTGATTGACTCTCAATCCTCAAGGATCGTGCAACGAGCGATACACACCTGGTGACATAAAGTGCCACGTTTCGGATGAGACAACCCGGGCGCAAGTTCCAGAAACCCCGTTTTTTCCATACATTATATTTAGGACAAAAATAACAAAATATTGTGTCCCACATTGGCGCGGCAATGTCATACACACACATCTTGAAAATATGTTGTTTAAACCCGCTAGGACCATACAACTAACAACCAACACATGGTGACACAAAGTGCAATCAATCGGATGACGATGTCCGTGGTACAAGTCTTAGAAATTCGTTTAATCCATAGGTTGGGTTATATTAGGGCCCCGGTAGCTGCCGTAGTAGGCTCTAAAATAACGTAAGATTGCGTCCGATAATGAGTTGAACTGAACGTGAATAGTTAGATCTTTACACTAAAAAATGGTTAGAAATGTTCTAGCGGGAAGAAAGAAAAGGGAAACAACCACACGGAAGTAGGAGGAGATAATCATCACATTGAACAGCTATTTATTTTACTGAACTGAACACTAAATTAACGTATACCTCACAAATAATATATTAACAACCACCAACGTGCTAGACCAGAATCTAAAGTGCAAATCATCTCTAGCTAAAAAGTAAATATGATAATGAAGGCATATGTTCAGAAAAATTACCTCAAAAATGGCAAACAATTGAAACATATAAACATGTAATCTTCAGTATGTCACCAGACCACTAAATCACTTATAGCGACCTGCAATCAAACTATCTCTGTGCGAGAATACACACTGATATATCTACCCACACAGTTTAACCACTAGAGACAAATTCAGATTTAGCAATGGAAACATACCACCGTCATGAAATCAGCGAAGCAACCCGTCATCCATTGCAATCTCCTGTACCCACGCTGTTTAGCCTAATGTGTGGCGCTACGACAGTTTGGTGGGTCACCTGCCTCTGAGCGACCGCAGGTTCAGTCCGGAAGCCAAAATGAGACACAGTGGCAAGGTTTCTTCGCATTTCCAAATCAAACTAAATAAAGTTATTCGTCGTTGCACGCCTACGCATCCCCACATCAAATTTGTTGACGTCCCGGCAACTACACAATACATTACAATTATTTTGTACAAATCCTTCTCCAACTCATGTTCTACATCCCACAAAGTTACTGGCCATAGTCACCTGAAATAAAATCATCCATCTGACATCACGTAATCACTAGTTACTTGCAGCATAATTAATTAACATACACCTAAAAAAAACCTGCCATTGACATATGAGCAAAGCATACAGAATTAATGTACAGTTCTACACATAATAGGAATAAAAATTATCATTACAACTGTAATATTATATTGCCTACTTACACAAGAATGACGTCCCTTGGGCACAATGGAAAATGCAAAAGCGGTCTTAGGGACATCCCCACCCTCTCCCCTTTTCCTCCTCCCACTCTCTTAATTTCTTTGTATCGTCGCCAGCACTATCCAAAACATTACAAATTCATATAAAAATAGCACCCCCACTCTCCCTCATTTCTCCCTCTTTTTCCAGTATAATTTATCATGTAGCAGCAGGCTAGCTATTGTAATATCTTCTAAACCTGTTTTCGCTGCTGTAATTGTGTGTGTGTGTGTGTGTGTGTGTGTGTGTGTGTGTGTGTGTGTCTGTGTCTGTGTCTGTGTCTGTGTGTGTGTGTGTGTTTGTGTGTGTGTGTGTGTCTGTGTCTGTGTGTGTGTGTCTGTGTCTGTGTCTGTGTCTGTGTCTGTGTGTGTGTGTCTGTGTGTCTGTGTCTGTGTCTGTGTCTGTGTGTGTGTGTGTGTGTGTGTCTGTGTCTGTGTCTGTGTCTGTGTCTGTGTCTGTGTCTGTGTGTGTGTGTGTGTGTGTGTGGGTGTGGGTGGGTGGGTGGGTGTGTGGGTGGGTGGGTGTGTGTGTGTGTGTGTGTGTGTGTGCAATAACTGTTTAATCCTTGCGAATGTTTTAGTTGTTCGTCCACTTCTAAAAGTTGGTATTTTCGGAGAACTTTACATTTACATTTTAAAAATTGAGGGGTGAAAAAAAAAAAAGGGGGGGGGGGTCGGGAGAGAGAGGTACCAAAAAGACACCACATGTACCAATTGTTTTTTTTTTTAAATTAAAAATTCGCTAAAACATTTAAAATCACAGAAACACACACACACGCGCGTGCGCATACAAACACACACACAACACACACACACACACACACACACACAGATATATATATATATATATATATATATATATATATATATATATACATATACAATTAGTGTATCTTAGATTTGATAAGAATTGAAATTCTTTGTCTTGATGATATCTGATATTTTGCTCTGATGTTGAATTCTCTACATTCAGATGGCAGCTCTGGTTTTTGACTGTTGAAAGTTTCTGATCCGGATTCACAAAGTTTTGTGCGGGAAAGTGGTAAAATAACATGCAGGACTAATTTGGCCAGATAATGGTACATTTGAAGATACTGCCCATACAATGGCACACGCGCGCACACACACACACACACACACACACACACACACAATCTAAGCTTAAAAATGTGGTGTCGTCTTTAGCCTCTGAAAAAAACTTCAGCTCAATTGTTTCTTCTTGAATAGTCCGCAGCAGTATGTCAGGGGAAACAGTTCTGATTAACTTTTAATACCAGCCATAAAAAAATACAGATTGAACTCTTCCACAAGATCCAAGTCTGACTTAATGTTAACTGCAAATTCACTAGTGAGAAACGTCTTGTATTCCAACAAATCATGAAGACGAGGCAACGATGAGAAGTCTTAGTTCCTTCTTAGTATTTTTCCACGATAGCGCTAATGGCATCATAGGATAGCATAAAGGTGGCACCTATCCTAAACCCTTCCCCCCCCCCCCCTTTTTTTAGGTAAAGTTTAAAGTCCAGACTATTGAAAAGCTTAAAGACATAAGTCCGATATGCCAAGGAAATAACAATTGAGTCAGGAGTAAATGCATACACATTTCTTTTTAAATTAGCTTAAGGAAAAGACTTCGACCTCATACTACGTCTCCTACAATGGAATAAGAATAGTTCCCTTTGATAACCAGCTAATCTCAGTAAGAAAACATATAGTATTATGTGTGACTTGAAGTTATCACAAAAAGAATAAGGAGTTGTTAGTTCAGCGTGCTTGATTTCACAGAATTGAACACATTTGTAGCTATTTTCAATGCATAGCTCAGATCTTGCGGCCCAATTCTGACTGCCAGAACCTCTCTCTGAATTATACAATGATTTCCAATGATGTTTGTATTTTTCTTGTTTTACCAGTTTATGACCCACCCCCCCCCCCCATCTCACCTGAAGCACCATCTGTACAAACACCCGTTACTCTTTCCCGTGATAGTGCCTTTTCTTCGAAACATATTATCATTGGTAGAAAACACACCGCCTCTCAAAGGCCAACCCCACGTCCTCGTCGTGAGAGGTGGTAACAGGACAAAGTAGGGTTTGCTAGGTGTGGGCGAAGTCTGGTGTGGCCTCGTGCCACGGGACCGCTTCGGTAGCCATGAAGGCCACCCTGGGTCACCCCGAAACGTCCTGGCCAACGGGGCTCTGGTGAAGTTGCGACAGGCCTAGCAAGCCGGCAATGGATTTATTACCGCTACAGAAATCAAAATGAGATATAAACGGACTGATCAAACGGTATCTGACCATGGCAATGTTAAGGGACTACGAGACAGAACAGCGAAATACAAGATTGCAACACTTAACACCCCTGGCCTGGGAAATAAAACAGAAAAGATTATTAAAATGATGGAAAAAAGGAAAATCAAGTTAATGGGGCTAGCTGACATAAGACGCAAGGGAAATATTAATAAGAAAATACACTGAGGCTACTTACTAACATATGCAGGAGGAGAAACATCGAAGAATGGAGTGTGTTTCCTGGTACATCCGGACATATCTAACTACATATTAGACATACATTATCACTCAGATAGAATTATTACTTTGAAAATTAAAAGAGGAGAACAAGCTGAAACATATATACAGATATATGCACCATGCAATGATAATTATACAAAAGAGCGGAAAGATGAATTCTTTGACGATCTGTCTGATGAGATAAAGAAAGTTGAGGGAAGCAGCATACTATATGTAATGGGTGACTTCAACGGGAGTGTAGGAAATAACAGAAGACAATACGAACAGTTTTTAGGTCCATATGCAGCTAAGAACAGTGCTAGAAATGGAAATGCTCAAAGAATATTGGATCTATGCAGCCAGCACAATCTTTTTATTACGAACACATTCTTTGACCATAGAGATTCACAACTTTACACTTGGTACAAATGGAATGATGTCTCCATCAAGAGCCAGATTGACTTTATACTTACCAGAGTTCAAGGAAGAAGAAGAATTCTTGATTCAAGAGCAATCCCTAATGGTCTATGTGACACTGACCATAAAATAGTTGTGTTAACAGCAAAACATCTTACATTAAAGAAACATAGAGAGAAATTAAACAAAAACAAGAATCTCATCAAGATAGCAAATCTAAAACAGGCAGGAGTAAAAGAACAGTTACAACAGAAAGTAGAGACAGCATTCAAACAACTTCCCCATGTAGTTGGCAATATTGAGGAAGAATGGAGTATATATAAAACACTATGCTTAGTATTGCAGAAGAATTATGTGGAAAACGGAAGAGTGGAAACAGACGGGGAAATAACAAATATTCACCTTGGTGGTGCGAAGAAGTAAAAGAAGCAATTAAAAAGAAAAAAGACTTATATAAACAGTGGATAAAATCAAAGAAAGAAGAAGATTATATAAACTATAGACTGCAAAGGAGAGAAACCAACAGGAGTGTCAAGAAAGCAAAACAAGCATCCTGGAAACGTTTCGGTGAGTCACTAGCAGAAAATAAGAAAAAAAGCCAGCAGAAATTTTTTCAAAGTAGTTAAAAAGAAAAAAGACATATAAACAGTGGATAAAATCAAAGAAAGAAGAAGATTATATAAACTATAGACTGCAAAGGAGAGAAACCAACAGGAGTGTCAAGAAAGCAAAACAAGCATCCTGGAAACGTTTCGGTGAGTCACTAGCAGAAAATAAGAAAAAAGCAAGCAAAAAATTTTTCAAAGTAGTTAAAAATGTGCGGAAAAGAGATGAGAGCTACAACCCCACTGAAATAATTAATGATAAGACAGGAAGGCCATTGATAGATCCACCCGAGATAGCAGAAAGATGGAGGGAATACTTCAATGAGCTCTTTAATCCTCTAGGAGATCATCAGGAAAGAACAACTGAAGAGCACAGAGCAACAGTGTTAGAACCACACATACTAATGGATGAAATAGAAAAGTCATTAAACAGTCTCCCAAATATAAAGCACCAGATAGATTACCAACGGAAATAATTCAAGCAGCAGGTGAAAGCAGCATCAGATGGCTTCACAGAATATTCAATGCAGCATGGGTACAACAAACGGCCCCTATTGATTGACAACATGCAATAGTTATACCATTGTGGAAGAACAAAGGAAGCAAACGAGAATGCGGTCAATATCGAAGCATCTCTCTTTTAAGCCATGTTGGCAAAATGTATGCCAAGATAATAGAAACAAGACTGAGACCAGTGATAGAACCACAGCTGGCAGAAGAACAGATGGGATTTAGGAGAAATAGAAGCTGCACAGATGCAATCTTCACACTTAAACAGTTAATAGAAAAGAACATTGAATACAATAAGAACTTATTTGTGGCATTCGTAGACCAGGAGAAGGCATTTGACAGAGTCGACAGACAATTAATATGGAAAATAATGGCAAGATATGGACGTCAAATGGTTTTATGTAGAGGATAAAACAACATTAAGAGCCTGTTAAAACCAGCAAAATGTTCTTTCTGCTCGTGACATTTTATTGCCTCGTATAATTCAATGCTCAGTGATTGATCCTCTCCAGGATTGTTGTGCAGAGGATTAACACATCACGTTTATTCCACCAGTGATATTTCTAATCGTCACGATATTTTCCAGTGCTCCCTTTCTCATCACATGACCAAAGAACTTTGTCTCTATCTCTTTTTTGTATATAATGATCTACTTTCATTAGACATTTCGAGGCAATCATTGTTAGTTATTCTGGCAGTCCAAGGTATTAGAAAACATTCTTCTCAAGAACAACATCTCAACTGCCTCCAAACTCTTCTTAATTAGTTTGCTCACATTCCAAGATTCACTGCTAAAATGCAGAACAGGCTCGACATAACATGTCAGCACTCATTTTCTGATGTCTAATGAGAGTGGATTATTGCATAAGATACTTTTCATCTTCTGAAATGCCGTCCTCGGTTGGCCAATTCTGCTCTTAATTTATGTCACACATCGTCATCTGATGTTATGAATGTCCCCAAATGCTTGAATTTATTGACTTGGTTAAGCAATTTCCCTTCTAACGCTATGTCACATTTTAGAGTTATCTTCTTCTTTGATATAATCACTGTATTTGTTTTCTTGACATTGAAGGAAAGTCCCTTTTTTGTGTGCACTCTCTAGTATCGGCATCTGTGCACGCGCTTCATAACGCCAAGGTACCGGGTTCCAGCCCAGCCGCGGACTGTTTGTCTTGCCTTGGTTTCGACAGTGGTACCGAGACCTGACCGTTCAGTGCAATGGCAAGCAACTGAACGTAAAATTTGCCTAGGGAATTCACAACAGCTAAGAAATGTTTGGGTCGGTTCTGCAACGTCCTGTAAAGGATACGCTAGTAGCACAATGTCTGATAGTTGTTGTAGGGCTTCTGTGTTTTCAGCTTTAGATGCATAAAATAAATAATTGTTTGCAGACTACGTAGCACCGGCTACGTATACAGCGGAATACATGCAACGGCTCGTATATGGTTGTGCAGCAGATGGCAGACTTTAAGCTCACCACCAAGCTAAACAGAACACATGTGATGGAAAAGTCACCATAATTTCGCGAAAACTAATATAACAGCAAGCATGATCTCAAACTTCCCAGTTAAAAATTGTCCATGTTTGTCACTTTGTACTTGAGGCGTTTGGAAAATAAAAGGCACATACGCTGCAGTAAGTTCTGAGGGTTCTAAAATAACCCAAATAGTGTATCCCACATTGGGACGTGAATGTAGTGGTTGTCTCTGACTGACATTTTACCCCACCTGGACATCACACTGAGAGATAAATAACCATTGACACACAAAAACAAAAAACAAAACGAAAAAATCACATTAACGAACAAATCGTCCCACACGGGGAAGGAGTGTAGGAGTTACCCTCTGACTAACGTTTCATCCCACCAGGACATCACACAAGGCAATAAACACCCGGTTACATAAAAATGTCACCATTCAGATGAAAATCACACATGGAGAGTTTCCGGAAACCCCATTCAAGCGTTAGGTGGTATTAGGGCACCCGGCAACAGCCAGGGTGGGTCTTCTCAATAACGAGAATTTTTTTCAAAAATAATAAACGTCTATTGGGTGAAAGCATGGTTTACAATATTTTAATATACGTTTACAAAGGCACTATATATATATATATATATATATATATATATATATATATATATATATATATATTAGGGCTGTATCGAATAGTGATTTTCACTACTTGGCCGAATACGAATAGCTAGACCAACTATTCGGCCGAATACGAATAGTGAATCATCATCATCAGGTGAATTGCCGACTGGTATGGGCGATTATGCCTCACTACAATCTGCGATCTCCTGCAGCATGTATTAGTTCGTGTGCTGACACAACTCAATGCCATGCAACAAGACTGTCAAGAATCTTCTCTACCTCTATCTCTTCTTCCACAGATCTTTCCAGTGGTCATTACATGTTACATTTTCACTCATCTTATAACATGGCCAAAAAATTATGACTGTGAGGAGTTGTCTTCGGGCTCCCGCCTTTATCGAAACTTCTTAGTTGCTTTTGTTGTTGTTACTGTCCAGGGTATTTTAAGCATTGTTCTGTAATACCACATCTCTGAGCACCGCTCGCCTCGGTTCGATGTTCGTTGACCAGTCTTCATGAAGTGAGCACTGCTCGACCCAGTTCATTGCTGGTTTACCAGCCTTCTTGTAGTAAGCACTGCTCGCCTCGGTTCGATGTTCGTTTACTAGTCTTCTTGTAGTGAGCACCGCTCGCCTCGGTTCGATGTTCGTTTACTAGTCTTCTTGTAGTAAGCACCGTTTGCCTCGGTTCGATGTTCGTTTACTAGTCTTCTTGTAGTGAGCACCGCTCGCCCCAGGTAGATGTTCGTTCACCAGTCTTCTTGAAGTAAGCACCGCTCGCCCCAGGTCGATGTTCGTTCACCAGTCTTTTTGAAGTAAGCACTGCTCGTCCCAGTTTGATGTTCGTTCAGAAGTCTTCATGTAGTGAGCACTGCTCATCCGAGTTCATTGGCGGTACACAAATCTTCTTGTTGTGAGCACTGCTTGCCCCAGTTCATTGCTTGTACACCAGTCTTCTTGGAGTGAGCACTGCTCGTCTGAATTCATTGGCGGTTCACAAGTCTTTTTGTAGTGAGCACTGCTCGCCCCAGTTTACTGCCGGTACACCAGTCTTCTTGTAGTGAGCACTGAACGCCCTAGTTGGATGTTCGTTCACCAGTCTTCTCGTAGTGAGCACTGCTCGCCCCAGTTTACTGCCGGTACACCAGTCTTCTCGTAGTGAGCACCGCTCGCCCTAGTTCGATGTTCGTTCACCAGTCTTCTCGTAGTGAGCACTGCTCGCCCCAGTTTACTGCCGGTACACCAGTCTTCTCGTAGTGAGCACCGCTCGCCCTAGTTCGATGTTCGTTCACCAGTCTTCTCGTAGTGAGCACCGCTCGCCCTAGTTCGATGTTCGTTCACCAGTCTTCTCGTAGTGAGCACTGCTCGACCCAGTTCATTTGCTGGTTTACCAGTCTTCTTGTAGTGAGCACTGCTCGACCCAGTTCATTTGCTGGTTTACCAGTCTTCTTGTAGTGAGTACTGCTGACCCAGTTCATTTGCTGGTTTACCAGTCTTCTTGTAGTGAGCACTGCTCGCCCCAGTTCATTGCTGGTTTACCAGCCTTCTTGTAGTAAGCACTGCTCGCCTCGGTTCGATGTTCGTTCACTATGCAGGATATTTTCAGTAGGGCTGTACCGAATAGTGATTTTCACTATTCGGCCGAATACGAATAGCTGGACCAACTATTCGGCCGAATACGAATACGAATTGTAAATCATCATCATCAGGTGCTTTGCCGACTGGCATGTACGATTATGCCTGGCCAGATCTCCTGCAGCATGTATTAGTTCGTGTGCTGACACACCTCCATGCCATGCAACAAGACTCAAGAATTTTCTCTCGTTGTCTTCCTCTATCCCTCCTTCAACAGTGGTCACCACATGTTCCATTTTCCCTCTTCTTATAACATGGCCGAAAAATAATGACTGTCTCCTTCTGATGTCTGTGATTAGTTGTCTTCGGGCTCCAGCCTCTATCAAAACATCTTGGTTGCTTTTGGCTGTCCAAAGTATTTTAATTCTGAAGCCTCAAGGAATTATTGGGCCTGCCTACCGATTGCCATATGTTAAAAATTGATGTATGTAGCAAGCAAGAATTATTTTTCTAACCTTCAATGACAAAGATATTTTGCATTAGATGTTCTTCATTTGATAAAATGCAGTTTTTGCCTGTCCTATTATGTTTCTTATTTCAGTAATGCATCTTCCATCTGATGTTATCCATGTGTCCAGATACTTAAATTTCTGTAATTGTCCCAAAATAAAACCACTGACTTTTATTACACATTTAGGAATAATTATTTTCTTTGATACCACCATTATTTCTGTCTTTCCACTATTCAAACTGAGGCCCATTCTTCAACTTTTGTGTATAAAATAGATATTAAATTTTTTTTTTTTAATCTATGATGTACGCTAAAATTTTGCTTCACAAAATGTAGTAAAGAATAGTAAACATTTAAAAACATTTCATGTTTGGCATCCTTCAGTCAGTCAGTCTGTGGTAACTAATACATAGAAATGAAAGTATTCTTTGTTTAATAACAAGTAACTAACCTTGTAAATTGTCACTGACAGCTTAGTTAATCCATGAAAGCGGCATTAGCTTCTCTCCCCCCCCCCCCCCCAAAAAAAAACGTTCCATGTTGTCAGCATTAAGGCAGCTTCTTGTCTCACTGAAGGTATTTCAAGCTGTACTAAACGGACGTTCTCTTGGTACGCTCGTAGGTGGTGCACAAAGATAACGCTTGACAGTATGAACCAAGGTGGGAAATCTTGGTATGTTTATTTTTCACCAGTCCAGAAACGGATGTAAGGTAACAACTATTCGTATTCGGCCCGACCGCAACTATTCGGCCGAATGCCGAATAGTTATTAGGTCTACTATTCTGTCCCGAAGCGAATACGAAGCGAATATTTGGTACAGCATTAATATATATATATATATATATATATATATATATATATATATATATATATATATATATATATATATATATATATATATATATTACCAATCTCTGGTAATTTTACCCCACCAGGACATCACACAAGCGATAAACACCCGGTGACACAAAGTGCCACCATGTGGATGAGGATCACCCGAAGAGATCCCAGAAGCCCCTTTCAGCTGTCAGGTCATATTAATTAATGGCCTGGCTATATTCAGGGCACCGGTCAAAAGCCAGGGTGGGGCTTCAAATAATGACAAATTACATTTAAAATGGGGACGACTAACTTGCCAGGAAATGATACATACAAATTTTTTAATCAAAGGTGATCGCCAAAGATTGAATATCATGAACAGTTAAAAGACAATTCTGAAAATATTAATAAGAATAATTTTCAAACGCATACCAACGACAATGTGATGTAATTATTAGGGCATGTATATTAAAAACACGTGTACTCGGTTCCTAACAGAAAACAGGTTTACCTCAATACAAATGTCATTCAACGGAATTGAAAGATTATTTTCTTTGTAGAATGATTATTTTCGTAGAAATTTTATTTGTTGGCCATATAAAATATTAAACATAAAAAATGACCACAGAGAAGCAAATATGTGTGTGCAAAATGTCAACAGTATAGCTTATCGGGAAATAGTATAAAACATCTATCCAGACAAACCAGCAGACAAAGAAACAAACAAATAAACGAACAATTTCAAATATAATAAAAGCCTTTTAAAATGCTTTTAACAAAAGCTCATAATAAAAGCGTATTAAAAAAAAAAAAAAGAATAGAAATGACTAAAACTATTTTCAATAAGATGCGAACATTTTGTACATCTAGAGCAACACATCTACAACACATTCAAAGATGTGCATCGTCAAATGCGTTATATATTCTCTGCCTTCTTCCATGGTGCAGAAACTTGGACACACAAAAAAGCTAGAAAATTGTATTGAGGTTGGAGATGTGGGTATAGAGAAGAATAGGTAGTTCTTCTGGAAACAAACAAGTCAAATACAGAGGTCCTGTAAAAACTGCGAATGAAAAGAGAATTACTGAAAAAAGTAAAAGCTTGTAAAAATAGACAACTGAATATGTCGGCCAACATAAGACATAACACTTGTTTAAAATACATACTGGAAGAAAGGTCAAAAGCAAGACAGCAAGAGGTAGACAGCGATAGATGAGGGAGGACAACGTCAAGAGATGGACAAATATCAGTTTGTAGAGCTAAGACAAGAGACAGAGCTTAGTGGAAGGCAATTGCAGCCAACCTTAGTTGTGGGGACGGTTGATTGATTTGACTATTCACAACTATGCTGTTATAAGAGCAGCCCACCCAAACTGGACTAGTCTCTTATGTAACCGACTGTTGCCCTAATATAAAGTAGAACGGGGCAGGGTCTCGGGGATTAGCTTATGTTGGATTCTTATCGGAAAAGTTATGTTTATGTGTATGTTTAGTTATTGGATCAACATCGTTGCACACGGGTGATAACCCAAAAGTGTTCCGTTCTTTTTCTAACTCAAGCCCGAGTCTGAAGAATCTCAGCGCAGTGCACGAACTCTGTTTTACCAGGGCAGCGCCGTTCGGTCACTCTTTTCGCCTTCCAACTATCAAGGGATTTTTTGCGTGCGCATGAATATACACGGGCCTCCGATCTTACTACCCAGAGACCAGGGGAAATTACTAGAAGTCCACGTAAAAAAAAATTCTAGCCTTTACCGGGAGTTGAACCCGGGACCTCCAGCGCTGGAGGCGGATACCGTACTCCAAGACCACTCAGCACTCCATCTACATAATAATTCTTTGTGTTAGTTTGGTAATAATATTTCAGAAAGCGACGCTGGAAGGAGAATATTTTAGGAATATAAACTAAAGTATGGTACAATTTATTACCAGACGTATTTCGCTGTATCTCGGTATGTGCATTTGTGTGTTATCATCCATTTTCGTCCTTATTAGGACGAAATTTTTTGTCATTTGAAGCCCTACCCTGGCTTTTGCCAGGGGCCGCAATATAGGCAGGCCATACATATGGCCAAATGTCTGAACGCGGTTTCTGGGACCTCTCCACGGCGATCCTCATCCGCATGGTGGCACTTTGTGTCATCGGGTGTTTATCGCTTGTGTGATGTCCTGGTGGGGTAGAAAGTCAGTCAGTCAGTCAGTATGTGCATTATAAGTTCCTTACGTCCTTTTCAGGAGGTAATTTCAGTTATTTGAAGCCCCACTCTGGCTTTTGCCAGGGGCCGCAATATAGGCAGGCCATAGATATGGCCAATTGTCTGAACGCGGTTTCTGGGACCTCTCCAATGTGATCCTCACCCACATGGTGGCACTTTGTGTCATCGGGTGTTTATCGCTTGTGTGATGTCCTGGTGGGGTAGAAATTCATTCATTCATTCGGCATGTGCATTACTACTGTAACATACGATGAAACATAAAACTGAATCAATTCCACTGAACTACAGACACATCACATGGTCTCTTTCGTTACATTGTTTATCTATTTGCATATCATCTTAGTTGGTTTTAATATTCAGTTGTGCAGAATCACTCGAGTGTCCGTGGAGCTTTTTCAGGTTGTCTCCCCGTAACTCTGCAGTAATGACCCTGACCAGACACAGCCAATTATATCTGGCAATCAATTTTAAAATGTGATGTCAGTGTCAGCATTATTGAAATTCACTATAGGAAAACATTGTTTAGAATCAAAAGTAAGCTGAAAGATCAACAACTGACACCTTTCATTATACAGCTATAAACAAGTTCTTCAAAGCATCATGTATTGTAAACAAGTTAATGAATGTATATTTATAGTGCTTGGAAAATCGCGATAATGATATTGAATTTGAACAAAACTCAACTGACAATGCATACATTCATCTTGCCGCCTCCGCATCATCGTCTTGCTTTATAAATCGAGACCGTTCTAAACTTGTCCCCTGATTTTTCAGTCAGTATGTCATATGTCTGCTATCCCTGTCAACCCGACGAACGGAAACCCAAATGAGACGCAACATGGCGAAACAGTTAGCAATATTATCAATTTTTGGCTTGTTCATGTTTGAGCACTGTGTGTGTATATGTTTGAAAGCCGAAACCAGTGAGGGATTTGTAGATCTTCCCGAAGGTCAAAGAGCTTGTGCTCCGCTACGAAATAACGAGATCGCTGCAGACAAAGGCAAGCGATTCCTGACCTGCAGCTTCGGCCGTGTGTATCTCTTCGACTGTCCGGCTAATCTCAGGTTTGTTGGGTTATTAAACAATATCAATATTCGTTTAGGGAATAAGTTATAATAATTACATTATTCAATCTTTTTCATCTTCTTCTCTTCCACTAAATCTCATCGAGGTGTTGGGGGAAGATGTATGAATCGCTTGTGAGTTTTTTTTTCCAATGCCTTTAACAAGTTGGTGTTCATTTCTGTTAGGTTGCTCCTGATGATGTCACTCTATCTCCTGCGTTGTCTAATCCTTGCACTATGTTTATTATATTTCTTCAGCGTAGCTCTCTGTGGCAGTTGGTACCTGGGTATTCTCATCATGTGGCCAGACCACCGCATTTGTTGTTCTTTAATGAATTGTATTGCTGGTTTCAGCCCTAGTCTTCTCCTGTCTGCTTTATTTTTGATTTAATTTCTACTTGTCGACTCCCGGTTTCGCCATGGATAGGGAATGGATGACGGTTGAGAACTTGGCTTATGTTGACCGTTCTCGTCAACGTTTCTTCTCCAGTTTCGATGTTGCAAGATTGTGGAAGTCCGGTTTGCAGCCAGAGCTACTGAGTTTAGTGCTCCTGGCGGCACTATGAGCTGTGATTATCAGTTATTGACTGAGTTCCAGATTCATACATAATGGCATTGATGGGTGATGTATTTTTCTTCGTTGAGTTCCTGGGACAAGGCGTGTGCTATAGCTGCTATTTATTTGCTGGCCGTGGCTGCAATTTGGCAAAGGACATGTGGAGAATGGTCAGCAATAGATTTACTTTACTCATCGCCCAGCTATTCGTCGAATGGAGTTGATTTTCAGCGATGACGCCTGGTCTCGCAGTGTGTTTAGGAAGGCATGCACCTTATGGTTTGCCAAATCTAATGGTGTGTGCTTTGCTGACTGAGGATACTTTGTATGGCTACAGCATTCACTTGAAGTATTCAGCGCAGGACTGCCAATGATGAGTTTTTAACCCCAGATCTGAGGTTTTTAATTGACGCCTTGGGTTCAGATTTGGAAATCTGTTTTTTTTTTTTTTTATATATCCTTATATAAAAGTGGGTAAAGGTTTCGTTTCGTAACTATAAAATTTGTACTTTTTAACGATCTAGGTTGTTTTTTTCTTTGCCTACGAATTGCTTAGGTTTTTGTTCAGCTTACCTGGGTTTTAAAAAAATAACAACCTTGGTAGCCTTGATCCAGCGTATCTGACTCAGTTTGTAACTGGAATCACTGGCATAGGCGGTTGAGCAATTATGAATCAAACTAGTTTGCTGTGATGCCGAAACCGTAACGACTAACTAACTTCTTCCTCTTTTTCTTCTTCTTCTGCGTTCATCCGAAGGTGTAATTGCGTTGTGTCCATTTACAGCATTGCTGCGATTTTTGCACCTATCGGCCAACACATCCAACTTCTGCGGGCATTTGTTGACCGGGCTAGCCTTCCCGGTTAACTAACTAACTAATTAACTATCTCTACTTTTCACACCGGCAGCTCTCCTAAGACATCTCATCTCTGTTGTTACGATTTCCCGCTCATAAGTTGTAGTAAGGGCCCATGTTTGGCACTGATAATTAATTAATGGTAGATTAGTGAATCTGATTTGTAAAATGTCTGTATCTTGTCGTTCTCTTCATCATTCAGATAATAAGGCTACAGACCTCTATAAATGTCGTGCAGTGACGCATGTCCTACACCGATCTCACAGCTTGGTCTCCACTAGAATGCTAACTGTCCAAACCTGGGATCTGTCTACTGCTCGTAGAGAGCCCGTCAGCAGCAAATGCTCTGTATTCTAGGGTGCCTGTGCACAGTTCTGGGTCTCCAGTCGTGTGACAATCGTGTGACGATCGTGTGACAGTCGTGTGACTATCATGTGACATATGTGAATTGTTTTATTATATAGGCATATGTGAACCACCTCTGTTTTCTGATGTGTGTCCCCCCCCCCCCCGCCCCCGCCCCCCCCCCCTTTTTTTTTTTTTAAACAGCTGAGTAAATTTTACACCACCTCTGCCATTTATTTAACGTTTGACCCCATTATTGAATTTTCTGGTTTTCGTCTTCTTTTGCTTCGCGTTAACTCGCTGTTAACTCCAGCAACAGTCCTGTTTCTTTGTCAGTTTATGGAATTTGATCTTGTTCAAGGTGCTAACAGTCTGTACATAAAGAAATTAGACCCGAAAAACAGACGTGTGCGCAAAACTCAACTACTGGAACGAGGCCAACATTAAGAAATTGACAAGCAACCAAAACTTTCCGCCAGAGTTTACAGCCTGTAAAACAAAAACACTATCAGGATAGTCTTGAGAGTATATTAAGGAAATATCAATCCAAACGACAGACAGAACAAGTCTACTGTAAATAGAACTAGTCTGTTGTACAATAGAACTAGTCTGTTGTACAATATAATTAGTCTGCTATACAATAGAACTAGTCTGCTTTACAATAGAACTAGTCTGCTGTACAATAGAACTATTCTGCTGTACAATAGAACTAGTCTGCTGTACAATATAACTAGTCTGCTGTACAATAGAGCTAGTCTGCTGTACAATAGAACAAGTCTGCTGTACAATAGAACTATTCTGCTGTACAATAGAACTAGTCTATTGTACAATAGAACTAGTCTGCTGTATAATAGAACTAGTCTAATGTACAATAGAACTAGTCTGCTGTACAATAGAACTAGTCTACTGTACAATAGAACTAGTTTGCTGTATAATAGAACTAGTCTACTGTATAATATAACTAGTCTGATGTGCAATAGAACTAGTCTACTGTATAATAGAACCAGTCTGCTGTACAATAAAACTAGTGTACTGTACAATAGAACTAGTCTACTGTACAACAGAACTAGTCTACTGTATAATATAACTAGTCTGCTGTATAATATAACTAGTCTGCTGTACAATAGAACTAGTCTGCTGTACAATAGAACTAGTCTACTGTACAATAGAACTAGTCTACTGTACAATAGAACTAGTCTGCTGTACAATAAAACTAGTCTACTGTACAATAGAACTAGTCTGCTGTACAATAAAACTAGTCTACTGTACAATAGAACCAGTCTGCTGTACAATAAAACTAGTGTACTGTACAATAGAACTAGTCTACTGTACAATAGAACTAGTCTACTGTATAATATAACTAGTCTGCTGTATAATATAACTAGTCTGATGTGCAATAGAACTAGTCTACTGTACAATAGAACTAGTCTGCTGTATAATAGAACTAGTCTACTGTACAATAGAACCAGTCTGCTGTACAATAAAACTAGTGTACTGTACAATAGAACTAGTCTACTGTACAACAGAACTAGTCTACTGTATAATATAACTAGTCTGCTGTATAATATAACTAGTCTGCTGTACAATAGAACTAGTCTGCTGTACAATAGAACTAGTCTACTGTACAATAGAACTAGTCTACTGTACAATAGAACTAGTCTGCTGTACAATAAAACTAGTCTACTGTACAATAGAACTAGTCTGCTGTACAATAAAACTAGTCTACTGTACAATAGAACCAGTCTGCTGTACAATAAAACTAGTGTACTGTACAATAGAACTAGTCTACTGTACAACAGAACTAGTCTACTGTATAATATAACTAGTCTGCTGTATAATATAACTAGTCTGCTGTACAATAGAACTAGTCTGCTGTACAATAGAACTAGTCTACTGTACAATAGAACTAGTCTACTGTACAATAGAACTAGTCTGCTGTACAATAAAACTAGTCTACTGTACAATAGAACTAGTCTGCTGTATAATATAACTAGTCTGCTGTACAATAGAACTAGTCTAATGTACAATAGAACTAATCTGCTGAACAATAGAACTAGTCTGCTGTATAATATAAATAGTCTGCTGTATAATACAACTAGTCTGCTGTATAATATAACTAGTCTGCTGTACAATAGAACTAGTCTGCTGTACAATAGAACTAGTCTTTAGTACAATAGAACTAGTCTGCTGTATAATAGAACTAGTCTGCCGTACAATAGAACTATTCTGCTGTCCAATAGTACAAGTCTACTGTACAATAGAACTAGTCTGCTGTATAATATAACTAGTCTGCTGTACAATAGAACTAGTCTGCTGTACAATATAACTAGTCTGCTGTATAATATAACTAGTCTGCTGTACAATAGAACTAGTCTGCTGTACAATAGAACTAGTCTACTGTACAATAGAACTAGTCTACTGTACAATAGAACTAGTCTACTGTACAAAAGAACTAGTCTAGTGTACAATAGAACTAGTCGACTGTACAATAGAACTAGTCTACTGTACAAAAGAACTAGTCTGCTGTACAATAAAACTAGTCTACTGTACAATAGAACTAGTCTACTGTACAATAGAACTAGTCTGCTGTATAATAGAACTAGTCTGCCGTACAATAGAACTATTCTGCTGTCCAATAGTACAAGTCTACTGTACAATAGAACTAGTCTACTGTACAATAGAACTAGTCTGCTGTACAATAGAACTAGTCTACTGTACAAAAGAACTAGTCTACTGTACAATAGAACTAGTCTACTGTACAATAGAACTAGTCTACTGTACAATAAAACTAGTCTACTGTAGAATATAACTAGTCTGCTGTATAATATAACTAGTCTGCTGTACAATAGAACTAGTGTAATGTACAATAGAACTAGTCTGCTGAACAATAGAACTAGTCTGCTGTATAATATAAATAGTCTGCTGTATAATATAACTAGTCTGCTGTATAATATAACTAGTCTGCTGTACAATAGAACTAGTCTGCTGTACAATAGAACTAGTCTTTAGTACAATAGAACTAGTCTGCTGTATAATAGAACTAGTCTGCTGTACAATAGAACTATTCTGCTGTCCAATAGTACAAGTCTACTGTACAATAGATCTAGTCTGCTGTATAATAGAACTAGACTGCTTGTCAGGGTCCTATCTGGCTGTGGGATGTTTGCAAATGATGATGATAAATAGTGAACTTGTTACTGAACAAAGGCAACAAAGCAACGGGTTTTCCCCGAGAGTTTTGTTCTGTATTGAACGGTGCAGGGTTGACAGGGGAGTTGGTGAGTTGGTGGGAGACGGACATGGAGACTGGACGTTGTTGTTTTGACCGCTAGATGTTGTCATGATTTGACTGATGTTAGGGACAGGTAGTTTCGTGACAGGGTGTTAGTGTGACGGTAGAATTAATCATGTGTTAGTCTGTGTTAGCAAGAGGTAGGTGATTAGGGGTTTTCATAATAGTATTCATTTATGTATTTAGTTAGACGTCAGAGAGGCGGTCCTTGAAGGGGTGATCAGGTTACGTGACATGGTCTGTCCACTTACTCTGGCCAAAGACGTGCAGTAGCACCGCGGTCCAAGTGTAAGGCGCAGTAGCGTCGGAAAGAGCTTTAAGGGAGTCTGTTGGTTCGGACCCATGTCACAGCCGTAAGGCCGGTACGGTACTGTAGGGGCAGGTGGGTGACTGGGTTGGTAACGCGAACCACTTTACCCCAAGCGAACTGCCGCATTGTTTATTGTGAACTGCATTTAAGATTGTTGTGTATGCTCTCACTGTGTTGGTCGATTGTGTTTAGGAATAGACCTTTTTCTGTCATGGATCTGCCACGAGCTTTCCTGTCCTGACGGCAGTGAAGTAGATCTCTAACAGAAAGTGGGCGCTGTTTGTCCGGTTTTTTGGACCCTAATTTATTTGACGGGAAAAAAAAAAATGTTTTGACTTCATAGATAGTGTGTTATTTGTAGCGTTTTCCGTAAGATAGTCCTGGTAGGATTTGGACATGTTCCCTTAAATTATAATATAGCTATTGGGACATTCTCTTAAAATTTGTTGATTACACTACCGAGAGCTGATTCTTAATATTTGATAGTGTAATTGAGATAGGCCCTTAAAATTTGATACCAATATTGGGATAGTGTTTAAATCATGGATAGCGTTAGAGTAGTTGTTAGATCATCTCCGGGTATTTTGTTCAAAATGACTGATTGTTATTAGCAGGAATAACTGGATGTGTTAGGATTGGTTCGTGGTGACGGTTAGGAACTCAGATTGACATAGACTGTGACAGTGGGAAAGTGTTTTCTTGTGTGTTTTTCTTTAAGTTCGTGTGCATTCGAGTGTATGAAAGCCGTGTCCGGAGGCTCAGTTCGAGACCCTTCTTCTGAGCGTCATCAAACATCACCGTGTCGAAGGGAGTCAATCATCCAGGACTGGAGAGGAATGTCATGTTGATGCTTCAAACGTATACGCATGCATCCAGCGGTTACCCAAGCAGGATACCATCAGCGGCAAAATAACTTTGATGAATTATATCCGTATGCTGCCATCGAGTGTACAACATGACAGTGTATCTCACTCACTGAGTCAAAAGGAGCCATCAGCGGTAAAATTTACATTAATCGGTAACCTGATATACAGCAGGGAGTTGTTCAGTACATTAATGTCCATGCACATGTGAATATCGACAATGACATCACACATTCCAATAATACACCGTACTGAATAATAGGTCCAGTTTTCCAAAATTATGAGCTTGACGTCTGCCACATAAAAAGTTCAAAAACAATTTCCCAGCTGGTGAGCAGACTATAAAGTTGCAGAACTCAGCGCAGCTTATTGTTGTCATCCTGAATGTGCAAGATTATGAAAATCTAAAACAGCCCTTTGTCTTCAGCCACACACGCAATTACAAGTACTGTTTTCAAAACTCTTATCCTGTTCAAATTTCATTAACTCTGAACAGTTTCCATAATATTATACCCAGAAATACAAAGAATAGAAATACTGCTTTGAAGATTCGCGGTCTGTTCAAGTTTGATTAACTAGAATATATGAACATTAGCTACAGGCTGTCATTTAAACAAAATATCGCAGTAGGAAATGCTGCTCATTATTTCAGTTACCTGATTCGTGCATAACCAACGTCTAGGGTTATGGACTACAACCAGCTTTCAGAACACTGGTGAACGCGAAGAAGAAGAAGAAGAACATTGCAATTCACTATATGCTGATCCTACAGACTGTAACAGAAGATCTCTCAATAAAACCAATATGTTTTGACAATTATTCATAACTATGTGCATATCAGTTATAAAGAATTCTGCCGTGTTGAAATCTAAATGCCTGCAGAGGGCAGTCAAAAAGCTAGCGGAAATTCAGAAAGTGACAGTTCGGACTTGTCAAGGAAAGATAGAAAATGTTTTACCAAGAATTTTTCGTACATTCGTGGAATTCACCAGTCAACGTGGAACTTCAAGGATTTCGACAACGATAGTTAAAATAAAAACATAGGAGAAGAGTGAAATTATAATAAACAGTATGAGTGGATGAATGAAAAGTTGATGACATTAATATTTATGAATATGTTAATGTATTATGATGGTTTTATAGCCATGCTGTTGATTTTATGCGATTTTCTTTTATGTTTAAAAAATGTATTTTTTTTTAAAAAGTGAATATCGCAGTATGTGTACATAGTTTTATTCTAATACACGCAACCAAGCGCTTCCACCAAACTTTGTTTTCTTTTTCTGAATTCAACTGCCAACTATACTTAACAAAAAACTTAAACAATAAAGAGCATCCAATGACAGAAAAAAAAAATTTATATTTTTTATGCATGTGCGTTATTTATTTAAATATGTAAATGTCCATTGCACATATTTTTGTTTTGCATTTTTCGTTTTTTCGCGTACTATCTTTTTGAAAATTAAAGTTAGGTTCAGTCAGTTGGTTATTTTTCGGTTTTGATGTTTGATGAGCAACAATTTTGACAGTTTTCCTATGGGTTGAATGTTGGGGGTTGTTTATTCGGATGACACTTCAACAGTCAACTAGTGGAAACACACTAATAGTAACATAGATTTAATAATGTGATGTTACAGCAATGAACTACACAATAATAATGTAAACTATAGCATTAGGTACGGGTACAGTTTTTTTTTTTTTATTGTTTTTATTCTAGAATATAGGGTAGGAGGTAGTGAAATGTCTATTTTCCTTTTTATGTGTAGCAAAAACTTTTTTTCGGTATTATTATTATTATTATTCCCGTGTGTGTGTGTTTAAAAAAAATGAAAAGTGGGTATAATAATTAGGTTAAGGGAACGGACAAAATGTTGGTTCTGGTTTGTGTCCACTTTGAGAACACATGGACTGACTGTGAAGTCTCACATTTTGGGTTAAATATATAAAAGATAACATTGTCCTGAATGGAGGGAAGTGTGTCGGACTGGCCACATCTTTGTGTTATTTCGTCTGAACTGATGATCATGAATTAATGATTGGTGTCTTAGCGGATAATGCGTTATAAAGACACGTCGTACGGCAGGGATCGGTGCCGTGTGGATACGACAGAACCTTAGACCACTCATTTAAGAGATAGGTCTATAACGACCAACTGGTATCACTAAAATCGTGTACAGGGATAGTGTGACCAGTGGCGTTTAGCTCGTACTAGATATAGGTAGAGCTAAATTAAATGGGTTGTTTACCCCTGTAATTCTTCATGAATTCATCGTTATTTATGGTTATGAAGTGGAGGAAATATTTGCAGACCTGTGACGGGTATTGACATCATTTGCACCCATGTCGGTAATGTAATCCTGAAATATGTACCTATCCAGACACATGTTTATGTTGGTTATCTCATGTGCACCGAGACAGGCTTAACGCCCACATATTATTTGATACTTGACTGCATACTATGACCATTGTAAGTTTGTCTTTCGTCAGGAAGTATCAGTAAAGAAGAGGGGTGGATGTCAGGGTCCTATGTGGCTGTGGAATGTTTGCAAATGATGATGATAAATAGTGAACTTGTTACTGAACAAAGGCAACAAAGCAATGGGTTTTCCCCGAGTGTTTTGTTCTGTATTGAACGGTGCAGGGCTGAGAGGGGAGTTGGTGAGTTGGTGGCAGACGGACATGGAGACTGGACGTTGTTGTTTTGACCGCTAGATGTTGTTATGATCTGACTGATGTTAGGGACAGGTAGTTTCGGGTTAAGGTGTTAGTGTGACGGTAGAATTAATCACGTGTTAGTCTGTGGTAGCAAGAGGTAGGTGATTAGGGGTTTTCATAATAGTATTCATTTATGTATTTAGTTAGACGTTAGAGGGGCGGTCCTTGAATGGTTGATCAGGTTACGTGACATGGTCTGTCCACTCACTCTGGCCAAAGACGTGCGGTAGCACCGCGGTCCAAGTGTAAGGCGCAGTAGAGTTGGAAAGAGCTTTAAGGGAGTCTGTTGGTTCGGACCCATGTCACAGCCGTAAGGCCGGTACGGTACTGTAGGGGCAGGTGGGTGACTGGGCTGGTAACGCGAACCACTTTCGCCCAAGTGAACTGCCGCATTGTTTATTGTGAACTGCATTAAAGATTGTTGTGTATGCTCTCACTGTGTTGGTCGATTGTGTTTAGGAATAGACCTTTTTCTGTCATGGATCTGCCAACGAGCTTTCCTGTCCTGACGGCAGTGAAGTAGATCTCTGACACTGCTGTACAATAGAACTAGTCTACTGTACAATAGAACTAGTCTGCTGTATAATAGAACTAGTCTACTGTACAATAGAACTAGTCTGCTGTACAATAGAACTAGTCTACTGTACAATAGAACTAGTCTGCTGTATATTATAGAACTAGTCTACTGTACAATAGAACTAGTCTACTGTACAATAGAACTAGTCTGATGTAAAAAAGAACTAGTCTACTGTACAATATAACTAGTCTGCTGTATAATAGAACTAGTCTGCTGTACAATAGAACTAGCCTGCTGTACAATAGAACTAGTCTGCTGTACAATAGAACTAGCCCGCAGTACAATAGAATCAGTCTGCTGTACAATAAAACTAGTCTGCTGTACAAAAGAACTAGTCTGCAGTATAAAACAACTAGTCTGCTGTACAATAGAACTAGTCTGCTGTACAGTACCCCACTGATATGAGAAAAACACAAATGAAAGAGGTGGCTGAAGCCTTGACACGCCTACCACACAAACATGAACGAGACAGCTGAAACCTTGACACGCCTACCACACAAACATGAACGAGACAACTGAAGCCTTGACACGCCTATCACACAAACATGAACGAGACAACTGAAGCCTTGACACACCTACCACACAAACATGAACGAGGCAACTGAAGCCTTTACACGCCTACCACACAAACATGAACGAGACAACTGAAGCCTTAACACGCCTACCACACAAATGGTGAATGAAACAGTTGCTAACAGGAATACGTAAAACCATAAGCTGGACAAAGCCTAACTTTGCTTACGCCTGTCACAGAAGCCCATGGCTGGACATGTCAGTCCAAGTCAATTATAAATATACACGGTGCAGTGGATTTGAACCGGAGATCTTCGTGCAGTCAAGCGGCTTACCACTGCACTGTCATCTTAAGGCGACTGGTATTGATGAAAGATTTGGTGACGTTGTTTGACAATAAGAAACACATTCTGATCTTCTGTTTCAGATATGACACCAGAACTGATGCTTGCAATTGGCCAGAATCAGCTACATGCCAGGCTGTCGGTAATATATGTGTGCTAATATCAAACTTTTGTGTCCTGCAGTATTCACCCCAGCTGTGTTGCTGCGAGATGTGTTATGTGGTCCTCGAACAGTCTCGGACCACTAACATTTCTAGGTGATCTGCCAAAACTATCCACCCGGTCATGTAGAGGGTACATCTCTGCACTATTTTACTACTGAACGACAATGTAGAGATGGAAGTATAGGCCATGTCAGTTGTTAAATAAATGTACACCCTCCTCCGATAATGTCAGCAAACAGTCTCCGCTCATGTCCTACCAGCTATATAGTGATTGATGTGCATTCACCACAAAATAACATTGATGCTCATAAACAAGGTGTACGCCCTTTTCAAATTCATTATTATTTCCATTTTCCATTCAGTACACAGCAGTAATAATAATTATTACTATTACTGTTAATACTTGGCAGTTGAGCAGCACTGCCCCACCACTCGACTTTCTCAACTCCAGGTGCCATAAACAACGCTCCGGCCACGTACAGATCAGATTTTGTCTGACCTTTAAACAGCAGCATCAACATATACAGTGGAACCTCGCTTAACGAGCATAATAAAAGTTGGAAAAAAAAGTAAAGAACCCTTTTCCACGCCTCTAGGCGTATAGGGCATATAGGGCTAGACCTAGATTTTTATAGACCAACAACGGCACAAGATGGGTGATGTGGTCAGTATCACGCCGGTCGCCTCTACTTTCCGGGACTGCACCCGGTACCCAAGGTCATCTTTGAAGAAAAGTCCGGCTCCGCCAGGGAGCGAACCCACGACCTTCTGATCCGCGGCGCGCGTCTAGCCGCTCGGCCACGGCGACTCCCAACGAGCATATTTCGTTTCAGAATCATACTCGTTAAGCGAAACACTCGTTATACGAAACAATTTTTCTCATAAAAATAATGTAAAATACGATAATGCGTTCAATGTCGAAAAAAATACTCACAAAATGCTATGTATAACGTTTATTCAAAGAAAATTATATACATATTGTTAAGGAGAGTGAATCATCTTCATCTTTTCTTCAAACGCGGAACGAACCCACCTGGAATGTGAGTTCGATTTGCAGAAAAAAAAAAGTCGAAATAATTATGATACATAGATAATTATTTATTCTTTTACTAGAAAGATGTCCAGAGACATTTGTTTTTGCCGACGATTCAAAATTCAGCATTATCATTAAATAAATTTGCAACACGCATAGCCTCTTCCTTATTGGGGTGAGGCTTCTCAATGTAAGATGCAACAGTTTGCCATGCTTTCAGCATTTCTCTTTTTTCGCCAGAAGATTGTTGCTTTTCTGTTACCTCCTCTGACAAACTTTCCCCCAAAACGTCTTGCTGTGAAACACAATGCAACTCCATAAGCTCTTGGGTGGTCATCTCTTGGCTGTGTTCTTCCATAAGCTCTTCGATATCACTGTTATCCACCTACAATCCCATGATAGTGGCCAAAGACACAATCTCGTTGACTACAGGTTTCACAGGTACTGTCTCGAACCTCTGAAAGTCACAAATCGACAACGCTCTCCGGCCAAAGCTTCTTCTAAGCAGAAGTTAGGGTTCTCTTGGTAACCCCTTCCCCCGCCTTTTCGGTCATCTTGAGGCAGGCAATGATGTGGAAGTGATTTTTCCAAAACTCTTTGAGAGTGAGGTTGGTCCATTCAGTCACCTGAAAACAATGCTCGAAAAGTGCTTCAGTGTAGAGCTTCTTAAAGTTAGAAATAACTTGCTGTTCCATGGGCTGGAGTAACGGCGTGGTGTTGGGAGGCAGAAATAGGATCTTGAACTTAAATTCTTCAGATAGGTCATCTTGTAGGCCTGGAGGATTCATGTACATATATCACAATATAACACAAGTTTTAGAAAATGTGTGATCACTAGCGAAATTACGATGCTACGGGAACAAGTGCTAAACAGTGATGTAACATTGCGCACAATTGAGGACTTTCCTTCTCCTCGCCACTCGATATGCGAAACGTCGCTCGTTAAGCAAGTCATTTTTTTACCGTTTGTTTTGCTCTTTATGCGAATTACTCGTTATGAGAGATGCTCGTTAAGCGAGGTTCTACTGTATTAGCTTCACATTGTAAATGTATCATTGGATTTAAAACACAAATTATGATGTCTACATTTACCGGGGTGTATGACCTACATGTTAGCGTAATAGTTTTACACTCCAGTTTTCCACTTACCACGGCTCGATGTCTCCGGCCCGCTATTTAGAAAATTTATTTTTTATAGTCCTCCGACAGTGGTAAACTAGTCGCACTGTGACAGAGATTTGGGCCTAACAAGCCAGTATTCACAAAGTCAGCAGTGAGTCCACCGACGGTAACTTCTAATCTGTGGGCAACACAAAATTGACCTAATCTACATTTGTTTTTGGTTCTGCCTTAATTAAAGTCAACCGGTTCGTGCGCACACAAACACCTACACACACATATATGCGCGCACACACAAATATGTGCGCAAACACACATCTTGCATAAAACATTTATATTATTGCCATGGTCTCTGTTTGTTAAAAAAAGGGGGAGGGGTTGGGGGGGGGGGGGGGGAGTAGTTGAAGAACGTAGCTTTAGAGAATCCTGGGCAACAAATGAACGAAATGTTAGTATCACAAAAGAGTCCTTTCTCAATATAAATACAGTAAAACCTAGCTAACAAAAAATCAAAAAATAAGACCACTGGTTTAATTGCGTGAACAGTTGACACCTGCAGGGATGTATGTTATGATTACTTCCCTGTGGAATTCGTGTTAACGAGGGTTTTAGCACCATCAAGTGCCTTGCCAATTGGTCAATTGCCCTCAACAATATGCGTGTATCAGTTCGTGTTGAGAAATCTCCATGCAATGACAAAAGGATGTCACGAATCTTCTCGCACTGTCTTCCTCTGTCTCTTTTTCCCCAAATCTTTCCAGTGGTCACAACATGTTCCATTTTCTCTCTTTACATAACATGACCAAAAACGATGACTGTCTCTTTCTGATGTTTATGATAAGCTGTCTTCGGGCACTCGCCTCTGTCAAAACATCCGGGTTGCTCTTCTTAGCTGTCATCTGAATTGTAAGAATTCTTCTGTAAAAACCACTTCTCCAAGAATTCAAGAATTGTCCGACTTGTTTATCAGTTGCCCGGAACGAGGGTTTACTGTAGTTAATTTTACATTACTTCATTTCTATAGTACATGTTTACATAGCAGAATATCTTAGTGTCTTTGCGTTAGAACCTACTCTCTTTCTATGATGGTGATTATTGCTTTTGTTACCCGACAAAGTATTGTCACAGCAATGTGAACGTTTTTTATGTGACTGAATTCTTGCAAAATCCAAAAAAAAAAAAAAAAAAATACAATCTACATTCCCAAAGCACGTAAGCCACGACAGTGGAAAAGTTACAAGGGAAGAGAAGCAATGGTAATAGACAAGATGGTGGATAGTTGGGCATCATGACATGGAACCAGATCTTTATCTGAAATGATTGATCATAAATTTGACAAATAAATGTGGACAGACACGATTACCGAGGCTTGAACTAGAAGAAGGATGCTAACTAGGAGGAGGAGTATTAGTAGTAGCAGCAGCAGCAGTAATGGTAGTAGTAGTTGTTGTTGTTATTGTTGTTCTTGTTGTAGTAGCAGCAGCAGCAGCAGCAGCAGCAGTAGTAGTAGTAGTAGTAGTAGCAGCAGCAGCAACAGCAGCAGCAGCAGCAGCAGCAGAAGTAGTAAAAAAAGAAGATGATGATGACGATGGAGTTCTCGCAAAGTTGAACGTCTCCACTTCACGTTTTCTTTTTAGACAATGACAGCTGTATTGATCTTGATAATGACAACGACGATTATAATGTTACATGTAACATACTGCTGTAACCGAATGTAACAAACATCCTGTCTACCATTGCACCTTTGGCCCTGAAAGATCCGACACAGATGCGGGTACAGTGTCATGCTAGATCAGCACAAGTGCTACCTACTGGACTTTGCAGTAGCGCCAGTTGCCAGCTGCCCAACTGCTTCTGTTTTGGGACCCGTCCTTTCGTTGCCGAACCACCAATGTTCCTGATGGTTTCTTTTGACGGACCGGTTTCCAGCTATTGGTTTGACGTACATCACAAGTCTCTCACAGTAAACAATACCTATAACTTGTTCAACCCCAGCGGATGTAGATCCAAGTAAGTATGGTACTCTGATTGTATTGTTTATTTATCGCGACACGGTGAATCGATACGACATTATATGGATATGATGTGAGAGTAACTGGGCGCCCAAAGAAAAGGGTAATAGCATTTAGCATATACTTAATGTATCAACACTGAATCACAACAGCAAGTGCATTCCATCGAATGTCCTTCCCCATACCGTTTAAACAACAAAAAGTGATAATAGCTGTGATGATGTTAATGTGGATGACGACGACCACGATGATAATGATGATGATGAGGATGATGATGATGATGACGTTGACGATAGGCTCAAATTGGCACAAATGCGCCTACGTAAACGCTCAGAGCATCCGAGTGTTCTTTATGGTGTAGAGGTAGAAATGACAGATGAACTGATGGGAAAGCTGACAGAAGGCGAAATGAAGCCTTAGAGAAGAATATTGGAAATATCATAGACGGAATAAAATCCGAAGTACTTGGCCCTGCAAACCACAGGAAAAGGACATGACAAATATATGGTGAACCTAAGAAAGAGATGCAGAAGACAAAGAAGGAGTGTTATGTGGTGAACTGTGTGGTAATAGAGGCAGAGGAAAATAGAACGTAATTTGTCGACAGGTTAAACAACTGGGCAGCGAATCATAGCATAAATATTAGCTACTTCAACACAGTAGAAAAGCAACAACAACAACAACAAAAAAATAAATAAAGAACGGAACAGGGAAACTTCCTCACTTGTTTGTTAGTATGTAGGATAATGCGTGTTAGTTGAAGGGAACGACCTCAACAAGTCTTGGCAACCTTGACATTCACTTTCTAGAACCATCACTTGTTTACTGGCAAATAAAAAAACCTTGTTCAATAAATAGCATTTGATGTATTTTTGTGACATGCCCTGTCAAAGAGATCGCAAAAACACTCGCTTTCTGGAAGTCCCCAGGAGGTCAGTTGCAAAACAAATGAGTACATTTAGGTGCAGAACTATCTGATGTAATCGAGGCGCAATTAGAAAAACCCACGATGAATCCTTCAGTGGCTGAGACTTGAAAGGAGGGACTAGTAACATGAACCCTCACATGTTATGAAGATCCTTCAGTCGCTGAGATGCCAGCTCAACACTAGAAGAAGAGGAAACAGTCACATGGAGCCTCGAAGACAGTCACTAAAGATTTGACATGAAACAAGACATCGAGCTACAGAGACAACAGACAAGATACACGGATCCGTGGTTAACAGAGACATATTAGACCGAAACATTACTGAAGTGTTAGAGTGGACGAAAAAGCCATTAGAGCCAGACAGCACTAGAAGTCAGGCGGCAGTTACAGACGCTAGAACAAGCTAACCAATTGACCAGAGATGAAGAACACAATGCGACATCAAGAGGATGTAACCTCAGAGCGACAACAGCTGCTTTTCAGAATATCATTGATGTTATTAGTGGCATTATTTAGGTTTTACAATAAAAACAGTATAGAAAAGAAAAGTTGTTTAAAGACATTTTGTTATACAAAGAGTGACTTGAGAAACATGTAGCAAGCACGAGAGACCATCATCACCACCACTATCGACACGACCATCTTTCTTTTCGTCTATATTCTTCAACTGACTACTGCTATAGCAAACTAAAGGGGAACCTGTGTGTGACATCAACATACACGAAGAAGACAGCTGTGCTACAAGAAGAAAGAAAAAAATTGAAGAAGAAACAGTTGATACAAAATTAGAAGAAAAAAAAAGAGAAATTTGTTGTGAAAAAAAAATAGATAGATAGATAGATAGATAGATAGATAGATAGATAGATAGATAGATAGATAGATAGATAGATAGATAGATAGATAGATAGATAGATAGATAGATAGATAGATAGATAGATAGATAGATAGATAGATAGATAGATAGATAGATAGATAGATAGATAGATAGATAGATAGATAGATAGATAGATAGATAGATAGATAGATAGATAGATAGATAGATAGATAGATAGATAGATAGATCGATAGATCGATAGATAGATCGATAGATAGATAGATAGATAGATAGATAGATAGATAGATAGATAGATATACAGATAGATAGACAGATAGATAGACAGATAGATAGACAGACAGACAGACAGACAGACAGACAGACAGACAGACAGACAGACAGACAGACAGACAGACAGACAGACAGACAGACAGACAGACAGACAGACAGACAGACAGACAGACAACTATCATTATATGTTGCAGGTTTGCCTATTATGTAAACCCTATGGACACCGATTTCAACAAAGTGAAGTTACTCTGGGAGGGGGGCAATGAGATTGGCTTGAGCACTTCCCTTTCATCACTCGAAGAGGTAGGTTATTTTGTTTTTAAGTTTACACTATATTATTGACAGGGGGCAGGGGGGGGGGGGGGGCTAAAAAATGGAGACAATTGATCTAGAGCAGTGGCTCTTAACCCCTTCTTGGGGTTGAACGACCCATTCACAGGGGTCGCCAAAGACCATCGGAAAACACATATTGGTATGATCCACGATATTTTCCACACGGTACACACTAGCTCGCTTCTGATTTGTCGGCCTCCAGTCACCCGACCTTCGCACACTGCTGGGGGGAATGGAGAAAAAGAGCAGGGGGGGGGGGGGTGGCAATTCGTTCATATCGCGTGTTGTATATTTAAGCACGCCACCGCTTTTAACACTACAAAAACATTTAGAAAGTGGGTCTAACCCACAACCCCCTAGACTAGAGAGTGCTGCAACCTATGTCACAGGTATTCTCTTTTTTGGAAGAAAAACGTAAATGCAAGACAAGCCAGACTTCCTGGTCAGCAGACGAGTCTAAAAAATCTGTAAATGGAACGTGACGTATTTTGGCTAGGGAGATTATCGTGGATCTCACCCATATATTAACCGAAGTTAGGAAGTAGCAACGAGCATAATTGTATGCTTGGGGGTGGCCTCAACATGAGGAACTGTATTAAAGTGTCGCGGCATTAGAAAAGTGGAGAGCCACTGTACTTGAGGATAGAAATGGTTGTCCAGCATTTCTATTTGTTCTTGACATTTCTTGACTTCGTCCTTAAACAACTGTATGTTTACAGCTAATCAGAATCAAGGAACAACTATTACGCGGCACTGGAAGCAAGAGCCTTGTGGAATCCATCAAAGGATACCGAGCACCACGGTACAGTGTCACCAGCGATATCCAGTTTGATATCCTCAATAGTTGTTCTTTTGATTATGACACATCCATACTGACTAGTTCTCTTCCGGCTACACATTCGCAGTGGCCATTCACACTAGACTTTCGGGTTCAAGGGTAAGTATATTTATGATTTATCATCATCATAATCTTGTTTCTTCTCATACTCCTTCTTTTCCAACTCTACTACTGCTGCTGCTGCTACTACTGATGCTGCTGCTACTACTACTGATGCTGCTGCTACTACACTATTTATTCCTTTTCTCCTCCTTGTCCACCCCTTCCCGCCTCATCTTTCCCATTATTACCTTTTTTAATGTATCCCTCCCATTGTCCTACTCCTCCTCCTCCTCATCTTCTGCTTCTTTTTTCCACATTTCCTCTTTTATTTCTTCTTCTTCGTCGTCTTCTACTTCTTTAAATTCTTACTCTTTATTTTCTCCTTCTTGTTCGTTTTCTACCTTCTTCTTTCTTCATGATTTCCTCCTTATCCTTGTTTAACTTATTCTTCATCTCATATTCTTCTTTATCAAGATCGTATCTGTTGTCATATCAGTGTTTTAAATCAATTGCAACCCACTCTTAGATGCTTGGCCCCGCCGTGCCCCAGCCGGCAGTACCCGGGATTGTGGGAGGTCCCAGTCACTACCTGGATCGGTGATAATAATCAAGCCTGCAACACACCAGACATCTGCGTCGTGGGAGCAGGTCGATGGGTGGCTACTGAACAACAGTGGTACGACTTTTTCAAGTAAGTGAAATCAGTCAGTCAATTACTGGTTCGTTTCATATTGGGCAGCTCGGCTCTCTAGCGTAGTTGGCTAAACCGGATTGCGCGGAGACCGGGTGACGAACTCCTTGTGGTCCGGGTTCACTCGCGGGTGTAGGCAGAAAAGCCACATTTTCTTCCAGATTTACGGTATTTACAATGGAATCAAGGCCGAAAGGTTGCGATATCCATAATACCGAACCTAAGGGTTAACAACTCATGGCTTCTGGATACTGAAAACAAAAATAAAAAATCATATTGGGCAGTCTCACTATTGATATCTTTTTCTTTTCACTCCACTCCCTCTTTTACCGCCTCAGATAAAGAAGCAAACAAGAAGTTCTGTTCTTTTTCTTGTGGCCACATTTCTATAGACAAAATGAAGACGCTCGCCTCGGATCAGAAGGTCGTGGGTTCGCTCCCTGGCAGAGCCAGACTTTTAAAAATAATAACCTTGGCTCCCAGGTCGACTCAGCCTTGAATGGGTACCGGGTGCAATCCCGGTCCTTTTCTCCCTTTAAATAATAATCTGAATCTGGTCGCAGACCAAGAGGAATGATCCCAGATATCCCTTTCAACTTCCAGAGTAACTATAACTGTGTACTCACAACGGCTACACCAGCCGGGTGTCAGCCGCAGTCCTGTATGGGTGCCAAAGGCAGACCCTTTCTCTAAATGTCTCGACATGTTCTAGCCAAACACATGGACGACTTCATGCGTGTCAGCGCCGCACCCCTTTCACATGTTTGCTGTTCAGACAGGCGCCATACCTTGTAAAACGTCTACTTTGTCATTGGCATCTCGGCTATTCAAATAATTGCCCACACATAAACGGATCCTCGAATCATTATCATCATCATATAGCAGGTCCATTGCAGAACGTCGCTCTCATCACGGTCTGCCTGAAAGAAACTCGGTCTCTCGCCAGCTTTTCCGCCTCATGCACTTTCATACTTATGGAGTCACATATTCTGTGCCTATCTACGTGTTGGTCGGCCCCTGCCCTTTATTTCTGGTAGCATGCATTCTGTTAAAATTTTGTCCAATCCTTCGTGGCGCTTGTTATGTCCAAAATATTTCAGCTTCCGAGGCAGGATGCTGTTTACTAGCCAACCTTCCTTGATGTTCAGATCTTTCAAGATGTTCTGAGAATCTTTCTATAGCATTTCAGCTCTCAACATTCTAATTTTGATCTCCTTGCTGGTGCTTAACCATAGACTTTTAAGGCTGTTTAATCTTTGCATTGCTAAGGTCATCCTCCTTTTAATTTCTCCATTGGTATTTATTATAGAGCCTAGATACACAAAGTTTGTGACATTTTCAATTTCTTCACCATTTATTGTTATTTTTGGGTGACAGCCAGTTTTATCTGTGGACATTATTTTCGTTTTCTTTAAACTCAAGAACAGATTTGGATCTTCACTGTGCTCTTGGACAGACATTATTAAAGTTTCTATTCCCTTTACGCTGTTCGAAAGGAGGAAATCCTCGAAATCGCACTAAAAAAAAAAGGTTAAAATGCACACCTATAAATGCTCCTCTCCCCACCCCCCCCCCCCTTTTTCCACCCACTTTTCCAAAAAAAAAGTGATTTCCAGAGGCGACGTTATGGAGAGGCCAAAACGTCAAATCAAATTCGAAATCTTTACTACTAAGTTATCAGTCTGTCTATTATTTCATTGTGTGAACGGTGAATGAATCAATGTAAAATATTTGACAGGCCAGCATTCTATACTATGAAGTCTGGAAGTAAAGTTTTTTCATTGCTTCACTATATCTTCACATAATATAATGTTATCTTTAACGATATTGAATTCTACCGCAGGCGGAACTTCGAGAGATTCTACCCTACAAAGGTCCCGATGTCCATCCCCATTAGCAGTACTATGTTCCAGAACCATCCCAACGCCTACAGGGGACTGATCAGAGGTCTCCAGGACGTTCTTCGCAGCAGACAGGATGTGTGGCTGGTGACTCCGGGACAAGTCATCAGCTGGGTCAAATCCCAGCAGAGCAGTACAGCCATGAAGCAGCAGAAATGGGGATGTTAACTTAGCTTTACTGCTCATCGTCGTTTATTTCTATTGGTTATCAGTTCCAAATAAAGACCTCACGTGATGTCCTTCTTTAGAAAAAAAAAGGTGTTTTTTTTTTTTTTTTACTATAAAGTTTACAAATTTTTTTAAAATTATAACAAAAATGAAAAAAAATAAACATTAGTTGCCATTTACTTTTTGGGATGATTTAATTTTGTTTACACTGATTTTACGAGTTTGATCACAGTGAGTTTGTGTGTGACAAGTCCAGTCCACCCTCCCCTCCCCCCCCCCCCTTTTTTTTCCAATGAAACATAGGCCATTAACAATTCCTGTGCCGGATCACTTACTTCAGATCCAAACATGTGTCAACGGCAATAACCCAACCATAGCAAAAAAGTAATGACTGGTCAGCCGTTTGGTCTGACGACCTGACTTAATGTGTGGCCCTCTTCTTGTGCCTCTGTTAGTCAGGATGCATACTGCATGTTCAACCTGCCTTTAAGTCTGTTTTAATTGTGGTGGTTGGTAATGTTTTTTTTGTTTGTTGTTGTTGTGTCTGAACTTAGGTTCAATGCAATCCCTATCTGTCAAAGTTCCGGTGGGTAGGGTTTCCGCTGTCGGGAGTAGGAGGTTGTTTTGGAGTCCTAAAAACGCTGGTAAGGATTCCACCTGGGCTTTTTGAGCAGCGTGCATGGCCGTTTATGCTGTACTTTTTGGGCTATAAATGTCAGTGATGTCTGTCGAGGTCTCGGCCGGTTGGTTCTCGCTGCGAGTAGGAGATTAGTTATTCGATAAGGACTAGACATTAGAAGGGCTCGTCTCGGGCTTTCTATTTTGTGCCTGTTTTCAGCGATGCGGCTGCTCATCTGAGCGTTACTTCCTTTGGCAATGAGATTTTTAACTTCCTCACGTTCTTCGTCTTCTTCCTTTGTATCTACTTTTCAATCTCAAGATCTTCCTTGACCTGCGTTTTGACGTCTTGTAATGTTTTGGCAATCCATTCTTTTCTTTCTTCTTTCTGGTTTCTGGTTTGTCAGTCTTTGTTGTGTTTTTGGCCTTAGCAAATTCTTTCTGTAGTTGTTCACTCTGCGTTGCTCCTCAGCCGTGCCTCTTGATGAGAGATTATACCATTATGGCGATTTTATTAGTTTCCTTGCATTGCTGGACGTAGGGGCAGCCCATACACCTGACTATGAGTGTGCAGGAGCATTTGGCCACTTCCTGTTAATGTTAGGGAAACTGAACTCCTTGTCTGTGGTTGGCCAGTAAACTTTCGTTGAATGGATGAAACTCTAAACAGTAGCGACATCATTTTTAGGTGCTGTGGCACGTGGCTCTAAAGTGCCAAAATTTATGGCATCGAGAAACTACAGCACGTTGGAAATGTTGTCATTCTTTCGCTTTTTACTGTTTCTAATTGGTTGTGATAGTTTCTGGCTGGCAAACGCCTTCCGTCTTCACGAAAGCCATAGTCGATATATTGGTGGATCTGGAAGCTTAGTCCCTGGAAACTATGGAGATGTGTCGCTGACTTTGGTAACAGCATCTGCTGTGACTGTAAAGTTCGATGCGGGAGTGGCAGTCTCTGCTTCATTAGATGGACAAAAAAGTAGATAATCGCTCGCTGAGAGGCTGATTTGTGCTCTCTGGTGTCTCCTCTCTATAGCTCGCTGCGTTTGGTTTATTTTAAACTTCGACAATACGTCTTTTACATTCTGTCGCCATAGTGGTAGATCTGCAGCTGATTTTTCTCAAGTCTCTGTATCTATGTTGGTATCTATCAGGTCGCGTTTGCATTTGTCTTTATAACCTAGCTTTGGTCCTTCTTGTAGTTATGTTCCCTCTTTCCAGTTCATGTACAGGAGATACTTTGTAATACGTTCATTCTCCATGTGGGAGGCATGCCCCAGCCAACGCAGACGTCTTTGCATCAGTATTTAGTACATTGATGCATTTTTTTCTTTATTCAGTATACAATCGTTGGAGACAAGGTCTCGACATTATATACCAAGGATGCGCCTCATACAGCGCATGTGTAAGGCATTCACTCTCTTTTCTTGAGGTACATATAGAGTCCTGGATTCGTACAGTAGCGTGCTTAGAACACAAGACTCATTAACTTTCATTTTTGTGTTACCAGTCAGCTTTTCATTTGACCAGACTCTCGCAGTGTGATTTGAAAACATTGTCCTTACCAATACGACAAGCTATCTCTGCATCTAGGGAATGATCGCCTGAAATTCGCGAGCCTCTGCACTCAAACTCATGTACAGCCAACAGTTTATGGTCACAAACATGAATGTTTGGTGGGTTTTTAACATTCATTCCCACCTTTTACGTTTTGTTTAGACTGATGGTAAGCCCAAATTCTTCGCATGCGTTGCCAAGCGATTCATGAGAACCTGCAGATCATGCTGTGTGTGAGCCCCAATGGCTGCATCATCTGCGAAAAGAAAATCCTTGAGGCATCATCTGTGCACCTTCGTCCTTGCACGTAGCCTATCAAATTAAAGAGAATTCTATATGCCCTGGAACGGAGATATATATTCCTTTAGTGGCTGTTCTAAATGTGCGCCTTAACAATTCAGTTAAAAAAAATGCCAAACAAGGTGAGAGCCAGAACGTATCCTTGCTTTACTGCGTTACGAATCTGGTTGGTGAAGACCTTGAATCCTCATATATTATAGTTCTCTGCATATTCTCGTGGAAGGATTTTACTAGACTTTTTAGTATAGGTGGTCATCCGTATTTATTAAAGATATGTAACCGACCATCTCTGCTGACATAATCAAAGGCTTTGATGAGATCTATGAAGGCAATAAGCAGTGGCCTCTGTTGCTCTCTGCACTTCTCTTGCAGCTGCCTGATGGAGAAGATCATACCAACTGTTGATCTGTGGGCCCTATAATCACACTGTGATTCCGATTATACTCTACCCGCTAGAATGTGCAACCTCTTTATGTCAATGCGAGCAAAGAATTTTCCCACATATAGTTCAACAGACAGACACCACGATAGTTGTTTCAGTCGTTTCTGACTCCCTTGTTTTTAAAGAGAGTTATTAGCACCTCTAATTTTTCTTGCCAACATTGAGAGAGGTCCTGTGCAGCTTAGGAAGGAAAAAAAACATCCTTTGGTCATTTCTGGATCTCATACAGGATTCCATCCTCTTCTGGGGCCTTCAGCAAGGGAAGCCAATCAAGTGTTTCACTAATTTCTGTGATGGAGGGCTTGCTGTCTAGTTCGCCCATAGTTGGCAGACACTCCAGTGCGTTTAGGGTTTCTTCGCTTACATAGGTTCTTGGAGTTTATAGCGCAGAGCAGTGCTGCACCCAGCGATCCAGCTGCATTGTGCGATCCGTTATGATTGGGGCAGAGTGGTCTCGATGTATTTGTGTTCGCCTCAAGTGCTAAAGGTCCTTAGTTCAAGACTCGGTGAAGGCAGGGATTTTTCACGTGGACTTCTAGTAATTTCCCCTCCTTTCTGAGTAATGAGATCGGATGCCCGTGTATATTCTTGCGCACGTAAAGAAAAAAAAAACCTTAGCAGTTGAACATCGAAAAGAGTAGGCTAACGGCGCTGCCCGTGCAAAATTTGGAATTAAAAATCTGTCAAAGTATTTCAGGATCCTCGCCGGTGCAACGGAGTTCGTGAACGGCGCTGAGTAAATCCTTAGCCCAGCGCCGTGCAGTTTTCTTAACTCTAGACCGATGTTATATGCCAGTAAAGCCTTTTCTTCTCCTCTCTTATTGTCTGTGTCTCTCCCCTGTGGGCTTCAAACCAGTCCAGTGATTTAATTTGTCTCTTACAAAATACAGTCATGGAAGAATCATATAAAGCATTTTTTTTTCAAGATGCTTTCATCTGCTGCTAGCATATTCCTTCAGTGGGCCTGGCAAATTGTGTTTAGGAGTTTTTAAAATCCTCCTACTTTTCTTGGTTATATATATATATATATATATATATATATATATATATATATATATATATATATATATATATATATATATATATATATATATCTTGTCTTGAGTTTAATGCAAACACATCTATGAATATACATCAAATGAAAATAAAACAAGACAATAATCATCAGACAAAATAAATTAACAGTATTAAGATGAATAGCTTACATGCTGCTTTTAAGCAATACAAAACCCTAGTCTTTCCTTTTCTATTTAAACAATTTACAACAATAATAACTTGGTATATCTATAAAATACCAAGGTATCATGACATCTACATGGCTGCTCCACGCACAGGATTCTGGATGCAGTAAGCTGAAACAGAAAAACCTCTACACGTTGATAAAGCCTTCAGTGATGTCTGAGGTCACAGAAAAGACTCTGTTTTTTTTTGTTTGAGTGTTAAGTGTAATACTTATTGGCTGACTGACTTTCTACCCCACTAGGACATCACACAAGCGATAAACACCCGATGACACAAAGTGCCACCAATTGGATGAGGATCGCCGTGGAGAGATCCCAGAAACCGCGTTCAGACAATCGGCCATTTTATGGCCTGACTATATTGCGGCCCCCTGGAAAAAGCCAGGGTAGGGCTTCACATGACAAAAAATTTCATCCTGAAAAAGATGAAACCAGAGTGATACTTATTGACTGACTGACTTTCTACCCCACTAGGACATCACACAAGCGATAAACACCCGATGACACAAAGTGCCACCATGCGGATGAGGATCACCATGGTGAGGTCCCAGAAACCGCATTCAGACAATTGGCCATATTTATGGTCTGCCTATATTGCGGCCCCTGGCAAAAGCCAGAGTAGGGCTTCAAACAACAACAACATACTTATTGGTCTACCCAGGTTCCCTAGTCAAGGAGCTGATATAAATGAATTATAACCATATTCATTGGCTTACCTTATTACTTAAATAAATGGCGTAATAAGCGAAATAAACTGGAAGGATGTCACGCTTCGGTGACTTGCCAACCATCTCCGGGTTATTTATTGTCTGTTAGCGCACATCCAGCTTTGTCAACAGACTGTTGACATGTTGTGTGTTTTTGGCCTCGACAGGTGAGGCAGGTTACTTCCCCTGAGGAATCCAGCCTTACTATAATATATAACCATTAATGGGAGGTAATTTGAGTGGGCAGGTTAGAGTTTATTTCCTACACGAGCCTTTACTGATGAAGATATTAACTGCACATCATCCCACAACAATGTTGGACTGCAGGTTACTTCGATAACGTATATTACCTAAAACATTTATTAAACTAAAATATGAAGAGTTTATTTGAACTTTGAAAACCTTAAACACTGATGGTAAATGATGGATCGTCTGTGTCACAGATGATTCAAAGTGCATGTAACAGAAATTTGTGGATAGACATGACTACCAATGCCATACGACATGGCTTTCAAGAAGAAGAAGCCATGACTGGATGTTACACCGGGCTGGTGTAATAGTTATAAATGCCCTAACGATAACTTCCTTGGAGGCTGAACGGAGTATCTGGTCTTGCCCCCTTGTTGATCTGCCACGATGGCTGAGATTCTTCAGTCTCACGGTGGAAAATCTGTAGGTCCTGTTGGTCTGTCATCAGCACTAAGATTCTTTAGTATCGAGGTGTCAAATCTTCAGGGTCTGTATCAGGTTTTTATTCCGGCGAGTGCCTCAACTGTCGACAACACTCGTGAGAATACACACTTTTATAGTGAGTGTGGGGGTTTGAATCCTAACATTGCATCCCCACGTGAGAAACTAAACTAATATGTGAGCTATGTTGATCCCAAATACAGCAAACGTGGCTCGTAGCAACAAACAACAAATGAAAGTTGCTGTACTTCTATCCACAGGAGTATGAAAAGGGATAGAAAGATATCATAATGAATACAGTGAGACAATATCAAGTTACATAGTTAACTTTCTGCTCTCCTGGTATTAATTTACAACAAAATCCCCAATCAAGTTATTTATTTATAGGTGAGCTGAGGTAAACTAGCATGCACAAAGACACTTAAACCTAAGTACACGATTTACTCAACTATTAGTTTAGAACTTTACATTAGGTTTAATGATTCGATCAAAAGCAAAATAAATTAAATGGTATTGGTTTACGATGTTGCAATCAAGAATCGGATACTATGACGATAATGCAGCAGTCAATGAATTCAATAGACATTTAAGAGTGATGAGGTTGTAAATGATGATAATTCCTATTAGGAAGAATAACAGTTTTACGTATCTTAAGAAACAAGTAGAGAAAAAACCTCCATCAGTTCTCAATTTGAGACCCTGCCTATCTTTTTCCAGTTTTTCAAGCAGGTCTTTACACTCAGACTGTCTGCAAAGAATGGATGTCAACTAGTCAATGCCCAGTGTGGGTACTGTGCTAAAGAAACAAGCGCATATGTGTGATATCTAGACTTAACCAAACATGCCTATTCTAATAAAAACATTTCATCTCTACCCCTCATATCCATATTTTTTTTCTGTCCAATCTGGTAGGACTTCGTCTCACATTGTAGTTGTTACATTTCCTGCCTTCCTCTGCTCACGTCCTGTAATTATAGTTGGATCCTCTAAGTCTGATGTTGTCTCTCGTTCAAACTCTAAATTTATATTCGGTTTGACAGAACAAGTTCTGGAATTGTTGCCTGAAATAATGTGTGCGCCCAGAATGATAACAATATTCCAGGGACAACATCAAATCTAAATTCTCGGGGTTTGACTCCTCTGGGTCAATCTCTAGTAGTCTTCTGTGAGTTAAATGCATTTCAGTCAATTAGCTGTGTGTAATATAGATTCAAAATAACCACTCGTAAAAAGATTGCTAATTTTTTTCACGCTTGCGACTTCATTTAAAAAAAAAAAAAATTAATAGTTCATGAAATGTTAATGGTAACAACAAAATTCAAGTTATACAACATTTAAACAAATGTACACTGCAAATATACATGACGGTATCAATTAAGATATGTAGCAATTTGATAGCGCCCTAGGGGAATAGAGAAATGTCCGTCAGGTAGTACTATAAAGTAATAAAGACACTGACTCGAGCAGAGAGTGATAATTGGGATTTCTATCACGAAATAAAGGCTGAAAATAGTTTCGCTTACCTGGAAAATGAAAACACAATGCCACCAAGCTCTGTCTCCAGCTTATGGTTGAAGCCTAACAGATGGTGTGACAGTGTCTCACTTTTCAAGTAGTAGTAGTAGAAGTAGTAGTAGTAGTAGTAGTAGTAGTAGTAGTAGTAGTAGTAGTAGTAGTAGTAGTAGTAGTAGTAGTAGTAGTAGTAGTAGTAGTAGTAGTAGTAGTAGTAATTTTTACCCCACCAGGACATAACACTGATCGATAACACCCGGTGACACAAGGTGCCACCACGCAGTTGAGAATCACCCGTGGAGAGGTCCTGGAAACCGCGTTCAACCGGTGGGTTAAACTGCGGCCCCCGACAACAGCAAGGGTGTGGCTTCAAAAGAACAATAAATTGCATCCCACAAGAGGGATGACGGAGTTAGTAATTTACTAACTTACCAAGCCCTTTGTCAGCACCTCTTTAATCTCTTCTACGCTCCTCATACATTACTCCTGAAGTCACTCTCATTCAAGGGCTGCCAAAACTCTATCTGAGGGGACAGTCCTATCACTAAATGCCTACCAGTCCAGAAAGAACAAACACAAGTTGGCCAACAGTTTGTTACATTGCCAGGGTCTATCAAACTGGCCAGAGCTCCTAAGCAAAGTCATACCTTTCTTTGTCTTCTAACCTCCTTCAAACCAGTGTCAATACTTGCAATCTGCCCTGCACTCGTGGGGGTAACCTCAGGGGGAGATAATCCCAATTAGCCTGAGTTATCTGCTCCGAAAAGTCTGGCTAGGAGATAATTATCTGTCACCTCAGTGACACCTCAGTTCTCCAAACACAACCTCCAGCCACTATGTCAGAGCTTTCCACTTCACTGGTTTCACTAAGTCTATCTAGTAATGTGTTATCGGATCCTTAACACTTTATCTCTAGGCAAAAGTCTGAGTGTTTGATTTCTGCTGTAGTCCGGGAAAATTAAATAGGTTTGTTCTGGTCGTCCTAGATTTATTTCTTTGCGGTTCTCTCTCTCTCTCTCTCTCTCTCTCTCTCTCTCTCTCTCTCTCTCTCTCTCTCTCTCTCTCTCTCTCTGTCTTTGTAACCGGGCGCACTCAGTTCTGGCTGTCATCTCAGAGGTTTCTGCTTCTGCCTTAGCCTGTACTAAGGCCTAACACCTAAAGAATATCAAGCCAGACAAGACTGGTTCCTTCAACTCTACAAACAAATGAAAACAGCCTCCATACGACATGTCGCTCAGGAAGAACAAAAGCTATGCCAGACGCCTAGGAAATATAAAAAGTACACACCAGGCAGACGAAAGCACTACCAGCCCTTGTAACAACAACCAAAGAAACCACCCAAGCCGCCATGACAGCCCAACTAACCAGCTAACCGGAGACCCCGCCCTTCCCGTTCCATGGCACCCCAGGCAAAAATGGCAGTCCTTTTTAGGGCTGCCAAATCCACTCCCAAAAAACTAGAATACGCCCGCCAAGCCTGATCGAGCAGACAAGACGCAGCAGCAAATACCCCAACTTAGGCGAAAATGATCGCCACACAAAATCGCATTAATCAGATAGCGAAGAAACCGTCTTCAATAAAGCAGGCCTTCGAAAGCTGAAAGAGGACACAATTTGACATTTTTGTTTGGTTTCTAAGATTACGATTACGGTCCTAGATTTAGGATATTTTCAGAAACTTATTCCCCTCTGTAACTCAAAATACATAGAAAACAATTAGGCGGGGAAAGACATGTTTTGATGTCACAAGTCGTTTCGTCACATCCTTTTGGTCTGTCATCAGCACTGTATTGTTCAGTCTCACGGTGTCAGATTTTCAGGAAGTGTTGGTCTGTCATTAGCACTCAGATTCTTTAGTCTCACAGTATCAAATCTTCAGGTCCTGTCTGTCATAGGCACTGAGATTCTTTAGTCTCACGGTGTCAAATCTTCAGGTCCTGTCTGTCATAGGCACTGAGATTCTTTAGTCTCACAGTATCAAATCTTCAGGTCCTGTCTGTCATAGGCACTGAGATTCTTTAGTCTCACAGTGTCAAATCTTCAGGGCCTGTCTGTCATAGGCACTGAGATTCTTTAGTCTCACGGTGTCAAATCTTCAGGTCCTGTCTGTCATAGGCACTGAGATTCTTTAGTCTCACGGTGTCAAATCTTCAGGTCCTGTCTGTCATAGGCACTGAGATTCTTTAGTCTCACGGTGTCAAATCTTCAGGTCCTGTCTGTCATAGGCACTGAGATTCTTTAGTCTCACGGTGTCAAATCTTCAGGTCCTGTCTGTCATAGGCACTGAGATTCTTTAGTCTCACGGTGTCAAATCTTCAGGTCCTGTCTGTCATAGGCACTGAGATTCTTTAGTCTCACGGTGTCACATCTTCAGGGCCTGTCTGTCATAGGCACTGAGATTCTTTAGTCTCACGATGTCAAATCTTCAGGTCCTGTCTGTCATAGGCACTGAGATTCTTTAGTCTCACGGTGTCAAATCTTCAGGGCCTGTTGGCCCTGTCATCCAGATTTAGACCTTCTGATCTCAGGGTGCCAAGCGTTTCAGGTAGCAGCTAGGAGGGGGGATTTTAACGGCAGATGCATTGATTTCAACAGTGGTATGAATGTCGACCCTTCGGTCAAATGGCAACAAACTGAATGTAAAATTGAATATAAAAGCCAAAAGTGCATGTGCAGCGTCTGTCTTGAGTGAACGTGTACATGCATATGTATGTGTGTAAGCAAACACGTGTGCATAGATTCTCGCATAGGCATGTGCGCTTGTGTGTATACATCCATGTGTGCGTATGCAAATGCGCGTGCGTGCAGCCCCTCCCCAACAGTCCTCACTAGATACTAGAGCAGAAGTTCCCAAACTTTTTTTCGCTGCGGCACCCTTGTTGGGCTAAAAAAAAAAAAAAAAACTCACGATACACCTACCCTCAAAGCGGTTTGAATACTTAGGGAAAGAAGAAAAAAAAAACAGTGCAGACTTAATGTTCAGTTGTCTTTAATGCGATGAATGAAACTGTTTGGCTGAATTTTGCATTATATCCTTTTTATTTTCATTTTTAGAAATTCTCTCTATCATTAATGAGATTATCTCTGAAGAGAAAAAGCGCGGTGTTTGAATATTTCTGAACATTTATGTACTGAATCAAAACGATTGCAGTTCAGATGTCTCTTTAATTTGGACGGAACCAAGCATCCGTTAGCAGAACTTTCCCTTCTGGTGCCTCTTGGTTCCCAAACGAGACAAAGCCAAACAAAGAGGTAGCTAGGATCATACTTTCTTAGTTTACCGTGGATTTCCTTTTGGTCGTAAGTTGCATTTCCACGAACTGAGGCAGACCCACATGGATGGCGTAAGCTCGTTGGTGTCTGCTGGGACATTTCGTCTCCTCCAACGATGCTGGTTGTCAATGAATCAGTCGCTTCGGAAGCTTCAATGAGTTCACTACATTTCTGTTTTAAATACCCAGTTTTCAGACAATTGTCCATAATTCTGCAATATAGAAATTAAATTTTTGCGGAAATAGGGCGGGGCGGGTGGGGGGGGGGGGGGAGTAGATTCCGGCACATATTTTTCACTATTCCGGGAGCAGCACTGCTTAGAACGTCCTATTTTTGATGTGTTGTTTCTACCGTCAATACAAAATCTGAAAACAGAATGAAAATTTGACCCCACGCAAATTCACGAAAAAAAAGGATTTTTTTTTTTTTCTGTTGCATCTTGGACTATTTACTTTCACTCCTTTATTGATAAATGTAAACAAACACAACTTTGAAAAAAAAAAATTAATAATTTACTCTATGTTGTTAAGAGGTCGAACTGTAACGAATTTAAGCTTTGCACATGACATCGATGGGTTGACTGGGGATGAACAAGCGCTAGTCGAGCTTGTAAATCTGCCTGATAAAACGTCGACCAAGTATAGCATGGGAATAGAAGCAGGAAAAACAAAAGTAGTGACTTATAATCCAGCTGGCCTAACTTCACCAATGTAGGTTAAAGGCCACAAATTAGAACATGTCAGTCATTTCAAATATTTAGGATTTATTTCAGTGACCTCGTGTCTACACCAGGAATCTTGTCTAGGATTGCCCAGACAACATATGTCCTTGCTAAGCAGCAAACATTACAAAGATTCAAAAACATTTCATGCAAAACTAAGATTCGATTGCTTAGAGCACTAGCTATTTGTACATTTACATATGGCTGTGAAACGTGGACCGTAACTACTGATCTAGCAAGAAGATACAAGCGTTGGAAATGCGATGCTTCAGAAATTGTTTAGCATATCTTACACAGACCATATTACAAACAATGAGGTTCGCCATAAAATTATACAGCACATTGGCTACTATGAACCTTTTTCAACTACAATGAAAAGGCGAAACATGCAATGGCATTGACATAAATAAACAGAGAGGAGAACCTTTTGAGGCCGTTAAATTTTATGAATTAATCAAGTAACAGAAAGTGTATTGATCGGCACTCATAGAAAGAAGTAGAAAGATAGAAGAACACACTAGACAACATAAAAATCGAAAGCACGGTAACTATAGCTTTCCATTTTTATGTTGTCTAGTGTGTTCTTCTATCTTTCTACTTCTTTCTATGAGTGCCGATCAACACACTTTCTGTTACTTGATTATTCATAATGGCATTGACGTTTAATAAGATCTAACAGCCTCTCAAAAACAATACTAAAGGACTCAGTTGAGGGAAAGATGAGAAAAGGCAGAACGAAAAAAGACCTGGTTACAGAGCCTGACTGACTGGAGAGGCCACGGGCATAAAATCATGAAGTCCATCACAACTAACCGCCAAAGGTGGAGAGAGCTGATGAGACAGTCAACAGAAACTGGGGATCCAACGACACGCTTTGTTACAAGATGATGATGATGTTATTAGCATTTTATTTTACACACATCTCATTTAACAAATCAAAATAATTTAAACAACTCGTTTAAAAAAAAATCAGAACCAGCACGAAATAATCTCAACACACGCCAAAAAATAAAGTTTATTTTGTTAAGTTCGACACAAAGTTAAAACAGAGAACTTTCATAGAGGGTGGGTCGGGGTCGGGGCAGGTTAATCCTCTTAATAATGTAGGGGGCTTTTGGAGAATACGTGTGTCAGAACGGGGTGGGGGGGGGGGGGGGGCAAACAGTCCTGATCGGATAACACTAGTGATTATGCAAGTTAGTAAATATGACAGCTCCTGTGATAGAATGTTGTGCTTTGCTCAAAAACTAAAAATCGTCACAGTCAACCAACAATGCTGAAGGAGGAGCTTTATATTATAATTGTGATTAGGTGATGTAAAAAAAGTAAAGTTCCCTTTTCACGCCTTTCGGCGCATCGGGCATATGGGCAGAACGTCCCATATTTTTACAGACCATCAGCACTCGGTGGGTAATGTGGTCAGCATTACGCCGGCTGTCTTTACTTTCCCAGGATAGCCCATCCTGGTACCCATTTTAGGCTGGGTCGACCTGCGACGTCCCATACCACGATAAAAATCCACGCAGCCCACGCAGGTTTCGATCGCGGTATGCTGGCTTACGAGTCGGACTCGCAACGCCTTAGCCACGGACGCCGATTAGGTGATGGGCACCATATAAATGGCTTAGCATTACTCGCCACCAACAGCCGTAAAAAAGAACTCGTGCAGTGTTGATGCACTCAGAGGAGATAGACTCAAATACTGTCGCGACCTGCGAGTCAAATACTGTCGCCACCTGCGACGACGTCTTCTACCGGCGAGTCAGTGGGTAACTGGATGCCGATGAACCGTCCCCGTGTATTGAGACTACACAAAGAAATGAGAGACATAATCTTGACATACTGTTCTAAAAAAACAGGATTAGTATCTTTATATTAGCACCACCTACTCATTGTAACTAATACAACCGGATGTGACCTTCGTAGTGTTTTAATGGTTGGTTGAGAGAATTCGTACACAGAAAAATTCCTTCACAAAAATCGTACATATGCAATGACGTCACTGCGAACAAGCTCCTGTATCCGCTTCAAGCTGACATTCGGGTTGGGCCTTGCAGAGGTATAAATAAAATCTAGGCTGCTCATGTCAAATTGAGGGCCAAGCATTTCCAGGCCACACAGCCGTTAGTCAGTCTTGCCGGCAACTTAAAATCAAGACAATTATCTGTACTGCATATTTCAAGTCCTGCTGGTTATTTAGCGAATTATTAGTTAGGTTAAATGTCTAGTGGGAAAATTATTGACAAATTACTGAACATGGTAAAGAGTCAACCGTTTATAGTTTTAGTTGTACTGGTGTGTATTAGAGAATGTGTAAGCCAAAACTGCGTAAAGGTAGATACTAGCGGAGGACGAGTGACCCTGCGGCATGGACAATCAGCTTGCGCTCCATTACTAGATGGGGAAACAAAGAGAGCTGATCAGGGAAAGAGATTTGTTATTTGCAGTTATGGTTATGTCTTCGTGCAGTCCTGTCCTGGAGTCCTCAGGTATGTCTCGGCAGTGTCATGAAAGATCTCTCTCTCTCTCTCTCTCTCTCTCTCTCTCTCTCTCTCTCTCTCTCTCTCTCTCTCTCTCTCTCTCTCTCTCTCTCTCTCTCTCTCTCTCTCTCTCTGGTCTTGTGTGTGTGTGTGTGTGTGTGTGTGTGAAAAAAAGATCTGCTCTTTTGGTCAAATGGCACTTCTGTGGGTTTCTAGCCTCATTTAGGAGATAACATACACACACTAGCTCCTAACAAGCATGTCGCAAGAGACGACTAATTTTGAGCATCCTCAAATCGGATATATTGGGTCAAAGATGTTTATACGACAGCTTAACTATAACCACGACACAGCAAGTCAACAGTTCAGTCAAAGGCGAACCCACAAGAAAGAGAGTAGGCAGTTCTTCCGCATCTGTTCAGTAGTCATTTATCTTCAACGTTTAGAGCTAGAATATTTGTTCACTACTCCAGTAAGGACATACTGTTGATCATTCTCAATTTTCGAATCAGCATTTCGAGCCCTTCAGGTTCATTGTTGCAGATATCACCTGCCATCATTCATGTTACATATCTCTGAACCTAGGATAGAGCTATTCAAAATAAGTTTGGCGTGCTATGCAGATCATTTGTGGAACTATCTTCCAAAGCAGGTCAAACATACCACTAGTCCCTCTCTATAAATACAGTCGGAAAGTGTTCAAATAGTATCCATTTAGAAAAAAAACAAATATTGTGGAAATGGCGCACATTTTCCTAGATTTGTTATAACTACTACGCTTTACTGTAATTTGAAATGTGCACATTTTTCCAAGATTTGCTTTAACTACTACGCTTTATTGTAATTAGAAATAGAGCACATTCCAGTGCTCATCCTGAATATTTTGATGCTATTGATAAAGTTTTCTTTTGCTTGATGTATGAATGAAAGGATGTATGGAGAAAGAATAAAAGGATATAATGGTAGATTGGCCTTTGAAAATGAAGTTTTTTCATTCGTTTCTTCGTTCTTCTCTGGTTGGCCTTATCCTTCCAGCTGGTGACACCATGTGTTTGTATATCTGTCGGGGTATTATCTCTCTACTGTCTTCTTGGTCTGCTCATTGGTCCACGACCATTCATCTCTCTGGTTGGCCTTCTCTTTCCGGCTGGTGACACCAAGTGTTTGTAGATCTGTCGGTGTATTATCTCTTTACTGTCTTCTTGGTCTGCTTATTGGTCTACGACCATTCAGCTCTCTTGTGTATACAGTGTTGTCCTCTATGTCATCTGACATTCTCTCAATATTTCCCAGCCATTTCAGTCTATTAACTCACATTATGCCAGTGATCAGTTGTAATTTAAACAGATTATCAACTTTGTTGATGCTTCTCACTCTCGTCGTAAGACTCTGTTTTCGAAAACCTTGATAAGACTTCATCATTTTTGGTTTTGCTTCAAGTTTCAGACCATATAAAACTAGTATTCTGCCTCATGGTCTACGTCCAGTCAACTCCCATGTAAAGAGTGTTTACCTCTCTGTCATCTGCTATCTTTCTATATGCCCTCAAGCGATTTCCGTCTATTAGCCCTCATGATGCCAACGATTAATGTTTATTCTCCATTTCCCGCTGTTTGCATGAGTTAGAATATTTAATTCAAATAACGCTTTTAAAAAAAAAATTCCCAGACGACCTAGTCCCGGCCAGTCCATCTTGCTAGGCGCTGTCATGAATGAGTGTGTTTAGACTTGGTGAGCTCCTGCGCTGACTAAACTATGTGGAGTTGTGAGACCCTCATTGAGAATTACGCCAGCTCTAATGACTCAGTGAACTGGTGAATGCATAAACCAAGTAGTGACACCGCTGCATTTCTCCACATGCTCTATACCCTCTCATTAGGTAGCAAACCAAGAGTTCCTTTGTCGATGTCACCAGCTGCAACCTGACTACAAACCACCCTTTGCTCCCTCCTTGCCGAATCAGTCTTTTGAAAAAATGACGCCTAACAACTGGTTGCACTGTACTTGATTCCCAGAGACTTCACCACTCCAGCTGGAACACACAGCAGCTCACAGCCCAAAGGGGCAACCGCAGTTAATCGACAAGCCTGCTCATTACCCCCCACACTCGAATGCCATGGTGAGAAAAGCAAACGAATTGACCCAAAACTGAGTCAAACCAAGCGATGCAAGCCACTTGAGGCGTAGGACACCGGTCTCTACCATCTGGAAATCATGTCCCGAGAGTCCGTTACAATTAATTACATGACGGACTGTACTGCGCTCAAGCCATCGACAAGATGTTGTTACTTGCTCCATCTCATCTCCATTCTCATCAAAGTTGTGACCTGACCTGGCTTTCTTTCTATAAACACTGTCCATTAACAACCTTTTCTATGCGTCCCACTTGTCCGTTGATTTTACCTATGCCTTTATTATACTCGTCTGGCTGCCTAAATGTTTACTGTTAATTACAATGTGGGAAGAAATATATTAACGACATTAAAGAAGCTTTTTAATTCACTAAATGCGGACACAGTTAATAATCTGGGTTACTTTTATTGTTACGAGGAATAATGAACTAGGTGGAACGAAAATGTAGTCCCCAAACAAGAGAGAGAGAGAGAGAGAGAGAGAGAGAGAGAGAGAGAGAGAGAGAGAGAGAGAGAGAGAGAGAGAAAGTGACAGTGAGAGAGATAACGATGTATAAATAACGACAGAGAACACGAAAGACAAAAATTCCCAAAGACAGATATACAGGAAGAAAGAAAGAAAGAGTTAAAGCAGAGAAGGAGCGCATACAATCAAAAGAAATAATAATAAACAAAAAGTAAGACGACTAAAGCGAGATGGCTGGTTGAGGGTCAGATACAGACAGCGGGAGGAAGAGATAGAGAGAGAGATGGGCGGTAGGGGCATACTACTAAATTTAATACATAATTTGACTCAAGCAAATAATTTATATCATAATATTAATTCCTAATATAATTACTTTACCAGATTCCACGCCGCCTTAGGAATTTGCCAATGGCCGGAGTTCAGCGACTGTAACATACGTGGTCTAGCAACTGATGGTAATAACTATATTGCTTCTCTATCGATTGTTCATGTGTGCACACACGTTCCGCAACCTTCTTGCGAACTACCTCTTTCCACATTTCACGTGTATTTGTCGACGTTTTAATATCTATTTGCAGCCTTACTGTATACTAATTACGTTACTGACTTAATATTGTTTTGTTTAGAAACCAAATACCATTACAAATATCTTTCATCCTTGTGTCTTTACACTTTTGGAACGCGTAGTAAAGAAACGCCCTGCTAATGTACCGGCAGAACTCAAAAGGCTATAACACATTTTCCTTCAAGCTCTTACTGCAGGCACATCTCTACAGCCCACTGTGTGAACATAAGGCCAGTTCACCAAGCACTTGTTGCACTGTGCGCAGAATTGATAAATTATAGGATTCTTCCTGCTTATGTTTCTCCTTCTGTTCCTCTTCAGCTCCGTTCTCCTCTTATCGCCCAGCGGCACCTTAGACTTTCCACAGCAGAAAGAAAAAAAGGCAATATTTTGATACTTATTATTACGCTTTACTATTTATTACAAATACGTCTGGAACATAGCTAAAAAAGCGTTTACTGCAACTTTACCACACACATGCAGAAATTCTAATTGCGGAAGCTACCAGTTACTAGTCCTACAATACTAGCTGCGTACCCAGTCTCTCAACAGCGCAGTTATGAGGGGAATATATTACATACTAACGCTTACAAGTGCGAATTGCTCATGCCTTACCACTGCCTGTGTTAATGCCAATTACATCTGACCAAAATCTTCTTTCTCTATACTGACAGTCCACTCCTGTATAGATATTCTTCAATGCCATGATGCTGAATTGACCACCATCTTTTCACTTTCTCATCTCTCTGTCTCTCTCCCTGTCTCTCTGTCTCTCTGTCTCTCTCTCTCTCTCTCTCTCAATCTCTCTCTCTCTCTCTCTCTCTCTCTCTCTCTCTCTCTCTCTCTCTCTCTCTCTTTCTCTCTCTCGTCTCTCTTTTTCCCCCCACCTTCAGCCGTCATGGCCTACTACAGTTCCCCCATCTCAGGACGCGTTATTTTGTTAAACAGAAATGGGTTGTCCTCATAACCATCGAGAGTTTTAATCATAGGTTGGCAGTGAAACTTGGTCAACTTATTCGCACCAGAAGGAACGGCTAAATAGCTTTTACATGCGCTGCCTAATAAGACTTCCTGGCATTAAGTGGCAGGACAAGATCGCAAATACAGAAGTATTGGAAAGACAAGGTGTTAAAACAATCGTCTTAAAGTTCAGTCTACGAAGACAGGTGGCTGAGTCACACCTGGAGAATGGAGCACGGCAGAGTCCCTAGGGACATCTTTTATGGTGAATTAAAGACATGTAAAAGATGTCAAGGCCGACCTCTACTACGATATAAAGATGTATGAAAGCGGGAAATAAATGATACTTGTATTGAGGTGGACTCGTGGGAACAGAATGTCCTGGACCGTGTTTTGTGGAGAGGACACATCAGTAAGGGACTGAGACTGAAGGAAGAATGATTGCTGGAAGGATGAGAGCTGAACGGAAGAAACAGATAAAACATAAGTGAAGACAACAGCGGTGCTGAAATCCCATGGTGTAATTGTCGAACACTTTTCATAACGCGGGCGGGTATTTTTAGTCACACTTACCATCGCCATGTGCTGTGAGTCCCATGCCTCCACACAGTGCGATATAACATTATTGTCTGGAAAAACGAAAATGCGCCAATCAATAAGTCAATCATTCGGTTGGTTATGGAGATTCCCTATCATTCTTCTCTATAAATATATATGCATTGACGTTCTCTTTAACTGCATTGGTAAAACTGTGTATGTGTTTTCTGTACGTGTCCTTTGTCTACTCCAACTTCTTTCAATAAAATTTGTCCTGTAATAGTCAATTTATTATTTCTTCGTACAACCAAACCATTCATCACCAGGTGCCTTGCCGACTGGCGTGGGCGATCATGCCTCTCCATAATCTGCGATCTCCTGCAGCATGAATCAGTTCGTGTGCCGACACACCTCCATGCCATGTAACAAGACTGTCAAGCATCTTCTCTCGTTGTCTTCCTCTATCCCTCCTTTCACAGATCTTTCCAGTGGTCACAACATGTTCTATCTTCCCTCTTCTCATAACATGGCCAAAAAATGATGACTATCTCCTTCTGATGTCTGTGATAAGTTGTCTTCGGGCTCCCGCCTCTTTCAAAACCTCTTGGCTGCTCTTTTTGGCTGTCCAAGGTATTCTAAGCATTCTTCTGTAAAATCTCATCTCTGAGGCCAAACCATTACAGACCGCATTTAGTACTTTATGAAGCGTTCCTTTTCCCGCCAAATTTCGCAGCTAGCTATTATCATATTTTGATATGATATCTTAATTGCCACCAGGCTTTCTGTATTGTGCACATTTCACAACCACATAATGCGAATAGCTAAATGTTTGTAATCTCTAGATCAAGTTTTAAATCCTTGAAGACTGGCCAACTTGTTAACATTATTATTTCTTTATCAGAAACGCAAACAACGACTTCGGTAACAAGAAAGTCGCAATCAACATGGTTACCAACAACAGCGACAACAACTACATCACGGACAACATTATCATCATTACTGACAACGTTATTCTCAACAACAGCGTCAACAACAGCAGCAGCATCGACATCATCACCAGCAACAGCATCACCGACGACAACATCACCAACAACACCAAAATCAACACAAGCAACCACAACACAAGCAACACCAATAAAAGCGTCACCAACAACATCTCTAAAAACAATATCGCCAACAACAATATCACTAACAACATCACCAACAAAAGCGTCACCAACAACATATCTAACAACATCGTCAACAACAACGTCACCAGAAACAACATTACCAACAACAGCATCGCCAACAATAGCTACAACAAAGTCTCCCACATATTCAACAACACAGGACATATCACATTTAAAAGCAAGAATAACACCTCCAAATCCAGGTAAAACGACTCAAGAATTAACAACCGATAACTTGGCACACATAAAAAGAAGCACTGAAATACCATATGGGACAAAAACTACGAGAAAAACAAAGTCACCACAGATAAAAACAACAACGACGTCAACAACACCTATAAACACAACATCAAAAACAACCACATGGCTCGGAGCATCAACCAAGGCTCCCTCGATCGCCCATTCCACAACAGCATCATCTAGCGCATCCACAGCTGATAACGGGACGCCTTTAGATCCAAACACAGTCGTACCAGACGATTCAGAATACGTTAACCAATGCAACTGGGATACTTGCCAGCTGCCCCAGTGTTTCTGTTATGGCGCCATCCCTAATATTTCCATCGAAGACACGCCCATGTTTCTCTTACTGACTTTCGATGGCCCTATGACGTCAGAGTTGTTTAACAGTTACTACGAAATGCTAATGGTGGATAATGGAAACAGGTTGTTTAACCAAAATGGATGCCCTTTCAGGTGAGGATGAACGTCTGTTACAAGATATATTACTCAGGCTTTGAATTTTGCTGGGGGGAAAAAGGACTGTTGTATATTATTTATTTATCTTCGAATATACATACATTCCCACCCCCCCCCCCCCCCCCCCCCCCCCACCCCCCGTGACTAGATGCCGAATGTATATAGTTATTTCGGTTAAAGGATACCTACGTTTTTGTACCATTTCTATTGGAAGATACATAATCTTTAAAGTTTTATTTTCTTTAGAGGATGCAGAATTGTAATATATCTTCCCCAGTTCCGATGTTATATATTTATATCGATTTCTCAAGCGCCTATGGTTTAAGTGTTACGTGTACTCTTCTTAGTTTCGAAATATCTATCCTTTTTTTCCCCTGTATGAGTTTTTGGGTTCTCTTTTGCGAGTGAAAATAGCTTCTCCCCAACAAGCAGTAAAAGACGACTAATTAGGGATCTATCCTTCGATGTTAAAGTGCCTGAGGGGAAACTAACAGTCTGCACAGAAATAGGCCAGATAAGTAAAACTCAAATCCTGGGGGGAGGGGGGAGAAACAGAAGTTGACGAGCAGCCAGAATTTACAACCGATGAACGCAAAGAAGAAGACAAGGAACTCTTTGATTCCGCGTCTTATTAAAAGGACTATTTTGGTCAGTTTGCACTTTTGCCATGGCACATGAATACTTCTACAGTCTAATACAGAAGTCAAACAATACTAAATAGGTACTGTTTCAACAGTACAGATTAGCTGCAACGAAATCTCAAGGCATCTTGTCTTTCGACCTGGAGGTGCACACACTGACTTCTGGTTGTCAATCCTTGATGTTATCCTTCCATTTTTAACTGTCTGCCTTGGCTTCAGCTTGCTTTCGACCTTTCTCTCCAAATTTAACTTTTTAAAAGATGTTTTCTTTAATGTGGCTGAATTATTTCACTAATCTCTTTTGTATTTCTCTCACCAATTTTTTTCCCCATCTCATTCCCAGTTTCTTGGGAACCCCTGTATTTGACTGTTGTTAGTGCCATGAAATACGATACATTCTTCTGTATACCCACACCTCAAGAGACCAAGTTCGACTCTTTTATTGCTGGTTGATTGTCCAAGTTTCAGTACAGAGATGGCACATTAAATCATATCTGCCCCTTTTTGCACATGACAGGAGCACAGTATTTCTTGCTGGTGCAGGCACCGACTACAATGTGGTGAATACCATGGCCAGAGCAGGACATGAGATAGCTTCTGGCACTCTGACCGACGCACTGCCCATTGGAGGCTTGGATGCTGATTACAATGATACCGTGAAAGAGGTTGGTACAACAATTTCAACATTCTTGACTTCTTACATTGTAAAGGAAAGAAAGACCGATCATCTAACATCACGCTGACCGCCTTTACTTTCCATGACGTTACTTGATACCCACTTTAGGTTGGGTCCACTTGGAAGGCAAAGTCATTTTTGAAGAAAATATAATCGGTCTCGATTAGTATATGCAACATAGTGCTTAGCTATCATCATCATGTAGCAGGTCCCTTCCAGAACACCGCTCTCGTCACGACCTGCCTGAAAGAAACGTATTCTCACACCAGCTCTCCCGCCGTCAACTTTCATTTTCTAGGAGTACACACAGAACATACAGCTTGGCTATGTATTTAGTTATTGCTCTACAAAATACGAAAATTGTGACTGTTCATTTGTCAAACGCATACCTGAACTAGGGACAAGCAGAAGTGAACTAATTTGAACGTACAGTGTATAAGTAAAGGTAAAGTCGGGAGGTGTGAACTAGCGTCATTGTACACGGTTGTAAACCATAAGTGCTCTGCCACTTATACAGACAACTGATAAGAAATTGCCCGACTGTGTAGCCGTCCTCACGTAACTTCGTAGCTACAGCGACGACGTACCTCCATTTACCCCAGAGTGTTAACTCTGGTACCCATCTACTAGAAGCTGGGTCAACCCCTGGAACCACTCGATTTCGAGCACCGGCCATAGGCTGCAGCGAGTTGCAGTTGGATTTCAAAGCGAGTCTCCTATCGACTGCTCTAACTCGGCCCCCAAACAGTGTAGATGGCCATTTTATTTGTCATAAATATTCAAAAAAATAAACATCGAAATGCTAAGAAAATGGACTGAAGAGGCGAAGCCAGCCAAGAGAGACCAGACAAGTACTATTTATACGATGCTGGACTGAATTTAAAACATGAAATCGCGAGGATAGTTTTTACATAATAGATGAAAATGGACGAGTCATTTTTAACGTATGCCTATATGTTTGTGTGTGTGCGCGCGCGTGTGTGTATGTGTGCATATACAAACTGCCCCTCCTGCTTGCATTTACTGTTTTTGGGGAGTAGGCCGGGGGGGGGGGGCTTTGAGCCTAAAGATTTAGAGGCTCGTGGCTAGCGCTGTCGCCACAGACTGTACAGGTTAGGATTCTTAGTTGTTTCGGCCCCTGACAGAAAACACACACAAACAACCTTACGATAGTCCAGCTTTCTTAACCGAACGGCCAGCATGTAATGTATAAGCGACAGAAAAATGTGGTGATGATGATAGTGATCATGATGTTAATGATGTTAATGATGATGCTGGCGTTATAAAATGTCAAATACATGTTTATTTAATACAGTTCGTGAAGTCATGGGGCACTTTTGACCGGTGTTCTATCAAAAGTGCACCATGACTTTACGGACACAGGGTGTTTACGTTCTGGAGAACTTTGCGGTGCTATTTTTGTCAGTCTCATTTATTCCTGAATTATACTGACCAGTGTCACTCTCTCTCTTCAGATCGATGGCCTTAGAAAGAAAGTTCTACAAGAGACAAAAAGTCAGGAACTTTATGATTCTTTAGTTGGCTTCAGGGCTCCCAGTATGAGAACAACCCAAGATGTACAATTTCAAGTTTTGAAAGATAATCAATTTCTGTACGACTCGTCCATTTCTAATATCGAAATATACTCCGCCAGAAGTCCAGTTTGGCCGTACACTATGGATTTTGGTGTCGTACAGTAAGTTATTACATAATACGTATATTTCCTTGGTGTGAAAATACGATATTCAGTGATAAGTAGAGAGGAGATTGTTTTGTCATCTGCAATATTTGTCTGCTCGGTCCTTGGCTGTTGTCTAGGGGGTGTAGTCTAATTGATGATATGACTGACCCTCTTCGATGACATAGATGTTACGAGTCGACACCGTCTCCATGATACATGAGTGTTTATTAACATTTAAGCACTTACACAAAATGTCCAGTCCGTGTCCTATTCAACAGCATTTGAGCAACACATCGTTTAGACACCAATACATTGAATCCTGACGCAATGACACTCCGTCTTCACTTCAACATCTCCGCATATAGCACTACTACTACCACCAACACTAGTAGTAGTAGGTCACAACTTCATTGCAAGAAGTCACCATTTAATTGCTCCTTTCCTGTGTCAGTAAAAATCCGTCGAAATTACTATTCCTGTCCTTTTTGAAAACGTTTGAACAAATAAATAGTCTCTGTAAATATCCAGAAACATGCCCACGCAGTAAATGCATAAGGCATCTGCTAAAGAGGACATCAACAACATTGACCATCGTCATTGCAGTTTGTCGTCGAAAGAAGCAGCCATTCAGACAAGCTGCCCCTCCCTCCCCCCCCCCCCTTTTCCACACACATTCATTGCTTCACTTTTTCTGTCCCAGCAACTCATCAGGAGTTCCCATATTACGTCACTGTGTATCAACCCAACACTGGTGTGTTATAATTTTTTCATGTTTGGTCTGAGTATGCAAAAGAAATCTGACCAAATTTGTTAAATACATTACAGTGTATGCTGTAACTTTGAAAGCCATACAGCGATATTTTTTTTTTTTTTTTTCACTGTAACTATTTTCCAAACTGGGTTTCTGTTTTGAAGCCATCTGTGACTAAAAGAGTTAAGGCAATTTGCCATTCAAAGCGCAAACCGTTTAACCGATACACTAATGGCAGAAAGATGGCATACAGTCCATCCAACCCGTATTCCTAAACACTTTCATGATCTATCAAGTGGAAGAGGGGAAGTATAAGTTACACGTAGGAACGGTTAGAACATTTTTGGGAATACGTAACGAACTCGGACTCAGCTACACACTAGCTGACCTTACATTGATGCTTGGTGAATCTGATCTACGCTAGATGGCAGTCTTTGTCTTCACAAAGCTTTCTGCTTTGTCTGTTAATCGTTGTTGTATGACCAGCGACTTCGTTTTTTTTTTAAGCAGAATTAGTGTTTGTTGGTGGGTATGTGAAAGGCGTCTACAATTTTAAGTAGGACGTGATTTTTATTTAAGCGGCTAGCGTTGTGTTTCTGGAGCAACAGAGCGTTTTGTGGCCACAGCAAAATGTTTAAACGTCTGAAACTACGGGGCGTACAATGCACTCGCTCGTCGGACCTAGGCTCAGTGTATGGGGTAGGGGGTTGGGGTTAGGGTCAGTTGTACATGTTATGGTGTGATTAAAAGTGCTCACATCCTGTAATATAGAGGACGCGTGGTCGGCGGTAAGACCCTCGACACAATACAACCCCGCAACAACCTGGCACTTAAGACTTACGAGTCCTAAAGGTTAAGACGCACGAATGAACGGCCAGTCACAATGTCATTGGCCCGACTTTGTTACTCAGCAGAGTGTGCTGGGGCCGGGTTTATTACATCTAGCAAATATTGTTATTGGGTTACAGTTGACCCATTTTCCGTCCTTTCAGGCGATAGTGTTACGTTGGGCTACAGGGGAGCATGGCAATCATAGTGGATGACGATAGCAATTGTACTGACTAGCAAGAGCTGCCCTGTATAAGGGTAAGTTCGGGTTAGAATGTGTACGATTTCCTGACTGCTACGGATCAGGAAGTTTGGGGTCATTTTTGTAGCCCAGGGGTGATGGAACCTGTGCGCTTATGCCCCCTGCTCTAAGTGCTAAGCTGCTCCCACCACAAATCACGTATAGACCTTCTTCTTTATACTTCGCCTATTATTTCAAATATACTGATACGTCTATTTGTCATACAGCACGTTATTATTATTACACACTTAAACAAGGCTTAGCGCCCCACCCCTTTCCTTGAACTAGACAATTTGTAAGGGGACCAGACTTTCGCCTTCTTTTCCCTTTCGTGTTGGCCTCCTGATTTATCTCTGGAAAATTGTATGGAAAAATTATGGCGAAGCCATGCATAAAAGAATATCCCTAGCAAACGATTCATACTAAAAGAGTCACTGCTTTTAAACAAAACACAGCAACGAATATTCATTTTTTATTCTTTGTGTATGTGAATGTGTTATTTTGTCAAGGAATTTAAAAACAATACAGTCTTAGTTTTTTCCGAAACGGAGTCGAGATCACAAACCTAGCGTTAAATGAGCACATGAGAAGTAAAGGAGGCAGGCAGGATGTTGACCCCCTAAGGACCGACAAATCTTAAACTGAGTACCATTTAGCCGATGTGTCAACAGCTTTTACAGATTGTTTACTTATTTGCTGACTTAATTACAGTTATAGAGGTTGTTGTTTGTTTGTTTGTTTGTTTGTCTTAGCATCCAAAAGCCATGAGTTTGTTAACCCTTAGGCTCGGTATTATGGATATCGCAACCTTTCTGCCTGATTCCATTGTAAATCTTTTAGAAATGTGACTTTTCTGCCTACTTCCGGCAGTGAACCCGGACCACATGGAGTTCGTCACGCGGTCATCGCGCAATCCGGTTTAGCCAACTACGCTAGAGAGCCGGGCTATAGTGGTTGTTAAAACCCCTATACTCAAACCACGGCCATCTTGAGGATATAAATATGCAGTCGGACGTGACTCAAACATAATCAATCTATCCGCAGATGCCCGAACCCACCATGCCCTTCCAGAAATTACTCTGGTCTATGGGAGATGCCTGTAAACAGTTGGCTAGGAGAGGACGGACAAAGCTGTAGTTACGTCGACAGTTGCAGTGTCGGAGTCAACGGCTTCACGGCGGAGGAGAGTGACTGGTACGATTTATTCAAGTAAGTAGCGCAACCACTAGGGACTGCTTGGTATTATATGGACCAGAGCTGATTTAGGTAGGCTTCAGTGTCCGCCTCTGGCTCTAAAGGTACAGGGTTGTTTCCCAGCAATATCATCATCGCCATCACAAACATCATCAACTGTTGAGTCCATGTGTTAATCACAAGGATCGCTAATCATTCCAATTTAGTTTTTAAAGGGGTAGACAATTATAGGGAAGAGAAAAGGTTGGTAAGAAAGAACAAACAGTTTATGTTAGCTTTACAAAATCGATCACAATAAACAAACAAAGGACGTTGCTGCGATTAGCCTTCATCAGCACATAAAGAACAACACAGTACACATACACAAATATGCCGTGTCTTGTATTGACTACTTTCTTGATTTCTTTAAAAGAGACCAGAAACTAGAGGCTCAGGCACTTTCGAGCCCTCTCAAAAGCTTTAAGGTGGGTTGGGGAGGGGGGGGGGTGAACTTCTAAAAAATTTATCAGGGTAAAAGAGAAACCTTCAAACATGTACAGTAATTATCTTTAAAATATTTGTTTATACGTTTCGTGGAATTTGTGATGTATTGTAAAGTAAAGGACCCTTTTCAACGCCTTTTGGGGGTACTAGGTATATAGGGCTAGACCTATATTTTATCGACCAAACGGCAATTGGTGGGTGACGTGGTCAGCATTATACCGGCCACATTTACTTCACAGGACTGTACCTGGTACCCACTCAAGGCTAGATCAACGTGGGAGCCAAGGTTATTTTTTTTTTAAATCAGGCTCCATAGAACCGAACCCGCGACCTTCCTAGCAGTCGAGCATCTAGTGTTAGACCACTTAGGCTCCCATTTGTAATGTATGATACTAATAATCAACCATTCAGCAAAATATTGGTATGCTCTTCAACTAGGATTAGGCCCCTTCAGCTCCTCATCGCCTATTTTGTAGGGAAGTGTCCATGAAGAAAAGACGCTGACGCTGGATAGGACACACGTTGAGAAAACCGGAGAACAATATAACTAGAATGCCTTTGCACTGGAACCCCTAGGGGAAATAGAAATAAAGGAAGGCCCAAAAAAAAAAAAACATAAAGAAGGGAGCTAAAGAATGAAATTAGAAAGATGGGGTAGACATAGGAAGAGCTGCATGTGATAGCAAAAGATAGAACGACTTGGCGTGAGTTGGTTGAGGACCTATGCTCCAATGGGGGCTAGAAAGGCAGAAGGAAAATTACCGACACTAGGTTAGCCGATAGACGCAATTTTTATGCATATTGAGAGCATAACAAAAAACAGAGAGACACAAACTGCACAAACAATGGCATTGAATGGGAGTCTAGCATGAAGCAGACCAAACAGAAAGTTCAGAGCTTATGAAAGGCTGTCATAGAAAAACCCCACGTCACAAACCGGAAAGAAAAGGCCTATAATCACAAAGATGAACTGGGTCAGGCAATATCTGCAGCAATGAACCTTGAGGGCGCGCAGTGCTGAAAAAGAAGTTGAAGAATGTACACACGATGTTCTTAGGGTTGATATTCTTCTTAGGTATCGGAGTGAAAACCTCTGAAAAGACAAACAAGTGTATTGTACAATCGATGAATTGTACAGCATGCTAAAAAAAATAGTAAGCACACTAAAGAAGCATTAAAAATGGCTAACAATTAGCATTACATGTTAATTGTATAATCATATTAGAATTAAAACAACAACAACAGCAATATACACACAACATACACACACACGCACGTACGCATGCACACACCTTTATTTCTCACGCTAACAATTAACATGTCATATTTGCAGGAACAATTTCGAAGAACACTTTTATCCCGCCAAAGCCCCAATGCACATCTCCATGCGGACCTCAACGCCCACAGAAAATCAGCAGCTGGAACAAGCGATGGTTAGATGGCTCGAAGATACACTGTCTAGCTACAACAACGTCTGGCTTGTGACTCATAAAATGGTCATTGACTGGATGCGGGATCCGCTCACCAACTCTCAAATGTTGGCTCAAAAATGGGGATGCTGAAGTTAATAAATGTTGACTTCTAAAATATTTTTTCAAGAAGCACATTTATCAAGCTCATCCTATGTCATAATACATTAAAAACTTGCTAGTCTTTATCTCTAGCGGGTCACGCAAGTCACTCTCATCGCTACTGACCGTGACTCCCAACACCTCTATACCACAATATAAAACTAGCGTCTAGAAAATGGAAATGTGTCAAAACAACTCTGCAAATTCAATAATAACAACATCAGGAATGGAAAATCTAAGGAGGAAAAAGTCAATGGCAAGGGTGAAAGAGGTAGACAGCGATACAAGTGGGAAGATTACATCGAGGGACGAACGAGAAGCAGTAGGTCTATGTGCAAAAGAAAGATATAATCAAATCGAGACGAGATATGTTGGATGTGTGTATGCCTGTGTATGAGTGTATGCTTGTGTGCATTGTGGGCACACGCAATTTTTTATTACTAATGTTTATACCTGCCGAGTCAGCTAATTTGCTCATTTACAGGAGACCTATATGGACATTTGCCATTGCAAAATCCATGTACCAAATCCATTATGTATTTGTTTGATGTTGCATTAAATGCTTTTCAACTACTGTTTATTTGAGTCGGTCACTTTATTAGTTTTTGACAGAAGATATATGTTTGCAATTTGATATGTTGTGACAGTAATATCACAATTAACTGCTAATGGGAAAAAGCTTTCATAAAGTAACTGAGTTGATTTAAAATGAATTCAGTTATTAGAAGACTGTTGTTTGCAAGAATGACAGTGTATACATGGCAACGCAACTAAGGTATTATAACATTTCAATGACACGCACAAGAGGTCACAAGACAATGATAACTGCTTGGTTCCTACTGGAGAGCTGATAGTGGCGCCAACAAAAACATAAGTCTTTACAAACGACCAGATATGTCACCAATGACAATTTGGCAAGATGAAGATACTCAACAGAAACATATTTAGTCAGTCGATGCGATCAAAACAACTTGGATCGCTTGCATTCGTTGCACATATCGGACTGTAGTCTCTGCCACATATCACAAGCTGACACAGTCCAGTAATGTCGTGCAGCAGAACGGTGACCCATGACAGCATTATGGGTCCCCAGAGAAACAAAAAAATATGCTCAAACGAATTAAATGTAAATGGTTGATCATTTAAACTGGTATTAAGTCATACACATAGATTAGATGGCACAGTATGGAGTTATCACAAACTTCTTATTATAGCAATCATGTGGGTCATTTCTGTTCATATATTTGCTTTATTATAGGCTTGAAGTCTGTGGTCATAAGGATGGAATTTTCTAAACTCACTAGTGAAAGCGAGTTCAAACAATGCTGCCCCATTAGGCCATGAAACACATTTTGGGGATGTTTTTATCTTGAAAAAATGTTGTCCTGTAAAGTTAGTTACCATCACATACTTGAACACTCTGAGAGCAATTTGAACACACTGGAAAATAAATTCAGACTGTCTAAAACTTTTCTTTAAAGAGCATGGAGATTCTCACAGCTACTTTAGTACATGTATGTGGAGGTGGAGATGGCGTCTACCTCGACGGCGACGAGTTTTACTGCATACCCCTCATCGCTTCTAAGACTGACCACCAGTTCACTGTATTTCTCGAGCTTATCAAGGTGGTTCTCTTCCTTTCGCGATTCGTAACGCAGACTGAGCTCTATCAGGAGGAACTGTTGTTCTGCTGCAGAGTGCAAAAACATGTCTGGATTCAGGCCAGTCTTTCGGATTGCTTCGGGATATTTCTAAATGCCAGACAGGTCGACCGTCACTTGCCAGTCCCTCGCACAGTCGAGTATGGATGGAGCGTAAGCGACTTTGTTAAAAGTACATTTATATATCTGCCCAGCCTTGAGGAAGCTCATGGAAGGGACGTTAGGGCTGGCCCTCTCTTTGGCACTCATCCTGTCTTTGTCTACAATGTCCACCAACTCGTTCAGGACCTTTTTATGGCGCAATATACATCATCCCCGACCTATGACCTTTCTGCAGGCGGAAAGTACTTGTTTGAGCGTCTGATTAGCTCTACATAAGAGACATGTCGGGTCGTTGGTGGCACTCCATTTGAAAATGTTAACATCTGAGAATAACATGTACGCAGATCGATTGACAAAGCTCACTCACAGCGGAGTCATTCGCCTGATCTCACCACATGTGAGTACTTGTGGCTCGGCATTATCGAGGCCGATCGCTAAGTCTTGCAGCGACTGCTGGTTTGCTTTCAGGACCCATAACTCGTTTACGGACTTCATGATCTGTAGTGTTACCATACCTCTGAGCGGTAAAATTAAAGTTAGTCCCCCCCCCCCCCCCACCCTCAATTGCACAGTGTTGCACGCTACCTCACTTCTGATTTGTCGACCTTTAGCCTAGCTCACTTCTGATTGGTCGACCTTGAGACGCGCAATTTGGCCCAAGATTCATCAAGCAGAAGACAGAGAAAGATAACGGGTTTTATGTGCTAGTGCTTCCATCGATACACTACTACGACCCTAACGGATCAAGGGTTATGTTATACGTCTTTAAAGAATATATTATCAACACCGAAATATCGAGAAATAACATTTGTACGACTGTAATTAATGTTTTCCTTATCCATTAGGTACACGATTATACGGTAGAAACACACAGAAAAGTATTCACTAAACTACAAACATATTTTAATTTATGTTATCCTAGGCGAACGACGGTAATTTTAATTAAATATCAGAATTCGTTACAACCGGTGACCGCGAAAAAAAGGACAGTGTCGCTGTCCTTTAGCGTTGCCAGACACGCTTCTATTTAGGTCAGCCCGACACAATTTCTGCCTTTTATTTCCAGAGCGGAATAATCCCCTGCCAGTCTGCAAGGTCAGTAAGAAGTTAACAGAAAAACTGACCTATGTCCGAGCGTCCACTTAGGAGAGCCCTAATAAAGACACGGTAGCGTTGGCTCCTATTGTCGCGGCCGTAGTTTCATAGGAAGAGTTGTTGACATGTGTCTTAAGGTTAGTTGCGTATCCTTTACAGGACGTTGCAGAACCCACCCCAGCAGCCCCTGGCTGTTGTGTGGTTTCTCTAGGCAAATTTACGTCCAGTAGTTTGCCATTGCTACTGGACTGTCTGCTTACTAATACCACTGCCAAAACCAACGCAGAGCGCATGGCTTGCAGCTGGGATAGAACCCGGCCGTCTACGATTAAAAAGATGAACGGGCGATTGAACAAGCAGCAAAAAAAAAAAAAAAATCATTGCTTCTGGTGCACTAAAGAAAAAGTGTGAATCTGGCTAATATAAATAAACGTGACTATATCTAGCAATATCTTAACAGAAAAGTGTGACTCTCCCGGCACTAAACAGAAACATAATTTTAGACAATTTGAAATATGTTTTCCAGAATGTTGAAACTGCACTCGGAATGTTAGTGTTGAATGTTGAATTAAGAACCGTCATCACAGCACTCGAGACACCATAAAAAGCGCTCCGTCCCCATCTTCAGCAGCAAGCGAAGAGTTAAAATTCCGATGGTACCAGTAACTGTCTGATTGTATATCCGTCTCGCCTTTCCGCTGAGTGATAAGCGTCGGCCAGATCCCCTTGTGGGAAAGTTTATGTGCATGATGGTAGCCAGTTGCACAGAAGAACTTTCTTTTCCAAGACTGAAACTTGTCAAATAAAATTTGCTTCGTAGCATAATAGGGCAACATCGTTTCGACAGGCCTTAACTCATGTGCATGGCAAGTGACATTGCTAGGACTACATATTTCAAGCCAATTATAGAACAATTATGTAAAAAAAAAAAAAAAAAGTAAATGCTGATTACAGTGAGAAGTTTCTATTAATTTCATATTGTGCCATTTGATCTAAATTTACGTTTTAACGCCAGTTCTGTCGAAGTGCCAATGAAATAAATATATGTTAAATATTTTCCACCACCGACATTTCATCGCTGGAGTGTTTGTCTAGGGCAGAGGTTCTCGCGAGCGTATGTCAGGGTGCCGCAAGCGTATGTCAGGGGTGCCGCAAGCGTATGTCAGGGGTGCTGCAAGCATATGTCAGGGGTGCCGCAAGCGTATGTCAGGGGTGCCGCGAGCGTATGTCAGGGGTGCCGCGAGCGTATGTCAGGGGTGCCGCAAGCGTATGTCAGGGGTGCCGTGAGCGTATGTCAGGGGTGCCGCGAGCGTATGTCAGGGGTGCCGCGAGCGTATGTCAGGGGTGCAGTAATCAAGAATTTTGTAAAAGCTGCTTGAGATCAGCGAAGACAGCAGTTTAAAACAGAAATACTACGATGGAAGCCAAGAAGAGTTCTGCATGCAGGTGTTTTCAGAAAAACAATGCTATTGGTAATGCTGTAGTGCATTCTCAACGTACGCTTACATTAACAATAAAGCCAGACACATGAACAACCTTCAAGTGATTTCAGGGTACAGTTAACAAAACTTCCCATAAACATAAAGAAAGTAATGCAAAATTCATCCAAAGTTTCATTCATCGCATTAAAGACTACTGAACATTAAATTTTTTTTTTCCAAGTATTAAAACCTTTTTAAGGGTGGGTGTGCCGCGAAATTCTTGTGCCCAACAAAGGTGCCGCGGCGAAAAATATTACGCTGGTCCTGGTCTAGGGACCTAGTCAGACTGGTGACCCCGGGTGCTCATAATGCTGTTAAAACGTCCCTGCTTGAAGAGACGGGTTATAATTCACAAACATTTACTGTAAGACAATTTTCCGTGTGTGCTCTTGGGCTCATTTGAGGGGGAAAAAAAAGGGGGGGGGGGAGGCAGAGGTCCAGTGCTCCTAATAATCATGCCGATGAAGGTTGTTAATAAGGGGTTTGCTAAAATCCGATGCGTCAAATGGCACATATGTCGCAACTTAGCAATATAATCATAACAGAACATGCCAACAGCCTGTTTAATGTAAACACGAAGAAGAATTTTTTTTAATTGTTCTGGGCGAACGACAGTAGTTTTAATGAATTATCACAATGGTTTTGTGTTTGTTTTCAGACGGTGAACGCGAAGAAATAGAAACGTTTCTATGTCCTGTAGCGTTGCCATACTCATTTCCATTTAGGTCAGCCTGACTATATTTCCTTCTATTATTTCCAGAGTGGAATAATCCACTAACAGCCTGCGAGGGTTAGCTGGAGGTTAAGAACAGAAAAACGAGCCTAGGTCAGTCCGTCCACTCATACGAATTCAATTAGGTTTTGTACAATTTAGATTCGTCAAAAACGTGGACAATATTTCGTTTCGGACGAAATCTGTGTAAGCACCAATCAATGACGTTTGTCGCAGTGTCAGTAGGTCCCAGTACAAGATAACATGTCTCAGACCGTGCCTTTCCCAAATAAAGGTAAGAAACTTTTTTTGTGTTTTGTTAAATCACCTTTCGCCAACATGTTAAGTTCTAGAATGTCAGCCACCAACAGTGGAAGTAAAAAAAAGATACAGGATTATAATTTAAAGTGAAATAACAGGCAATTTCACGTATGCCGCCTCTGCTCGACCACATGATGATGCACTCTGACCTTTGACCGCAAAACCGACTTTGGCGTTAACTTGTTTTCTCAGACCAACACACTTTGGACCGGACTTTAATTTAGAAACAAAAAACAAGAGAAATTTAAATTGCCAGAAAAAAACTAATTGTGAAATGAAATGCAAAGATTTACTAGTTTAATACTTTATTAAATACTCCCTTACACACAGTCTTTCTCTGTATGATGTATCTTTAGTAAAGTAGTTCGGCTATCTTCCGAATAACGGTCCCAAATTATCGAGGCCGGAAATATACCCTAACAGGGCCTCGGTCACATGTAAATTACTGACCTCTTCTGGCGACTATACAGAATACCGCCAAGAGTATCTCCTGTGCCACAGGACCGTTATTCGGAGGATAGCCATCTTTTGTCTTAGACTTTTGTTACCTTACCTGTTTTATTATTTGTTATGTATTACATATAAATATTAGGAGCTGTTTAAGTTTCTAGGTCCAGGATTAGAGTAACTTTCCTTGCCATTCATGCCTTCTTAGGTCACTGGACCTCTCCTATGTCATGGGGAAACATGTTTTCCTTATTGTGAACGGTTTAACTGTTTCCTCTTCTCTTATCTTCTCACTGTTGGCTTGCGTAATTATTTTCATGTTTTGCTACCCGCGCGACAGTTTGAGAGTATGGAAACAGCGATATTTTTCTATTCCTACGCTCTTTTAACTTTCTCTCGGTTGGGGGGAAGGGGGGGGGGGGGAAGCACTGCCAACAAATGTAGAAAAACATCTGTTTCACTAGCCAAGAATCATCGCATCTGCGCTCCCCCCTGCAGTACTTTTTCCTTGTACACAGGCGCCTGTGGTGCCTGAAATGAACTCACAAAAAAACCTCCCGCAAACATTACATACACAAAGCGAATGCCAAACCAAGCCAAATTATAACACCCCTGCAACATAGGAGAGGTCCAGCGACCAAAAGAGGCATGAATGGCAAGGGAAGTTACTCAAATCTTGGACCTGGAAAACGTGAACAGGACCAAATATTATGATTCAGATATGGCTGTGAATCCTGGACAATTAATAAAACCAAAAAGCCAAACATTTTCTTGAGGCTTCAGAGGTATCGTTTTTACAGAAAAATCATTAGAATTCCTTGGACAGAAGAGGAAAAAAACAATCAAAGTTTTTTAAAAATAGAAAGTTTATCAGAAAGAGACCCTTTTTCAAGGTACTGACATATTTATTAATATGATATTAGACAAATGGTGCTAGACTCTTATAGATCAGCAGCACTCACTTGGTGATCTATCACTATCACACTGATCACCTTTACTCTGCAGGACATGTCCTGGTTATAGGCTGGGTCAGTCTGGGAATCCTAGACCACTTTAAAAAAAATAAACTGATGTAGATTGTTTTAATTGTATTCTATGGGGGAAAAGGGGGGGGGGGGGAAACTAAGCCCACTAATGGCTTATCATGGATTATTTTGGATCTCGTTTTAATCCAGTCTTTTCTTCATCAGTGGATATTTACTGTGTGATGGGTCACTGTTCTACTGGCAGTTTTATCTCTCAGAACATTTATAAAACTTTATGAGTTTTGGTTGGTCCTGGAGTACAGGGATCATGAGAAAAGAAATAGCTTCAGAATTTAGTTTTATCAGCTCCTTACTTTCTTTCCAAATGAGAGTGTTATGGGGAGGCATGGAAATCACAGCCATCGATGGTGATAAGTTTGGCTAGCAAGATTTACTAGCTTTAAGAACACCCCTCTATGAACAGAGCAGTGGATTTCAGGACAGTTGAAGCCACGACGTTTATTGAACCTACTTGTTCCCAGACACTCAGCTCTTAGCCTGTCTGCAATAATTTATTTCCCTTTATTACTATTTCTTTCACGATTTTTGTCCCCAGTGCAACACAGTTCATAGTATCCTATTCTCACAAATTCACCTCATTAATTTAGCTACAGATTTATAGTAGTATAGACATCACAGAGCTTCTGATTTATCACTGGAACAGTAATTATCCATGCTGTTTTACAATTTCTCAGTGACACGAAGCATACATTGTTTATTGTATTCTCAAGAAATCAGGAACTTTACAATCTCATCAGCATCAAATAATTAGCATCAAAGATTTTGCCAAGCAAGTTCATGTTAAGTGTTGCAAAAAAAAAAAAAAAAATACAACCAGAGGAAAAGAAGACTGTGATATTGTAATGTATGAGTGAAATGAAGACTGCATTTGTTGCAAAAATAGTTTAAGAGAAGAAAAAAAAACCTGCCTCAGTGCTTTAATGACGATGAAAAAAGGCATACCATGGAACAAAACTAGCATTTAAATCCTAATGATCTTCAAATGCAGTTGTAGTACAAGGTATGTGAAATGTCTCTAGCCTTTGTACCTATAATGGTGGTGAAAAATTAAAAATGTAAATTACCTGAGGGGAATCACTATCAAAGGACATAACAATAACACTGTAGGATGGGCAGATCGCAGACAATGAACAGGATCTACAGCATTCAGTGAGGGCTGTTAAAATACATGGTGAAAAACTTGAGTTATAATTAAACTGTAAGGTTATGGTAATCTTGAAGAAGATAGAATGTCTACATATTGAAATCGAAGTGATTAGGAAATTCTTAAACATAAACAGTGCAATGTTCTTAGAAGCCGCATCTGTTTGACGATTCATTATAAATTTAGAAGCATTTGAAACACTGAGTTGACTTAAGTTGAGCTGAAGCACACCACATTACTTGAAACATTCGCATTCGATCTTCTTCCCTCTGCTTCAGTAACTACTGATTCAGGTTTGAATATATTCATTATGCTAGGCTGGTGATCCAACAAATGACATTTCTTTGTAAAGATATTCCCATAGTTTTGTAAAAATGACCAATGTTTGAAAATAAAACGTTTCTTCAAATAATATATATTTTTTCTTTTGATGTAAAATACCTGGAAAGGTTAAATTAAAAAAAGAACAAAAGGAAAATTAATGTTATTATCATCATGTTCTATGCCAGTTGGCACGGTCAGTCATGTTTCAGTCCCATATTATCACTAAACTTTAATTATTATATAATTCCTAATCTTCAGCAGCTAGAGTCAGGGTCCAGCTTCAAGGGTGCCAGTGTCTTTTTGATTATTGGTTCATCCTGCTTTTCTCTTGACTACTTCTAGCCATACCTTTCTTACAGACTATATTGATCTGTTGACACTTTGACGCAGACACATATCTAAATGCAGCAGACATATGGTTTCTAAAGCAAATGCAAAGAATACCTTGGATAAACAGAAATTAAAAATTGAGGCCCTACTCTCAGAAACAAGAAATTCATAAATTTGTTTAAGAAATAGGATGTGACCACTTTTGTGGAAGATTGTTACAAGAAAATTATCTTCAAAACTGACCGGTCCCCGGGGAAGAAAGTTGGATAAATACCAGGATGCCAAAGTCACTTTACATAAAAAAGACAGGGGCACAGACCCAGACCAAGACTAGTAATAATTTGAGACTGAAATATGGCTGCCAAGCTTGTTGGTTGGCATAGAACTTGAAGATGATGATGATGACAGTTTTTCAAAACTTTTCCGGCTATTTTATATAACAGCAAAAATGATATTATTAGAAACATCTTAGAACTGAAAAAGAAACTGTTAGTTTTACAAAACTGTGGGACTGCATTTTTACACAGAAATGTTATTTGTTGGATTTTAAGCTCGCAGGAATTGCAGGATGAACGAACTGGGATATGAATCATTACTTACTGAAGTAGAGGGAAGAAGCATAGATAGAAGGGCACACAGACAACATAGAAGTCAAAAGCTATAGTTACAGTACTGGGCTTCTGATATGTTGCTTTCTAATAATGACAGCGCTTTGCTGTAGAAACCAGTTTTCTTCAATACTTGACCAGCTGACACTTCTTAAAAACAGAATATCATTAATCTCTAGTCAACCTAGTTTTTTTTTTTTTAAATAGATTTTTTAGATTAGTTTTTCTCTAGCAGGATTGCGGTCTGTAGGATAAACATCTCAAGGATGAGAATGAAACATAAAACTCCCAGAAAACCTTTTCAACCATATAGCACAGTTATATTGAGTCACCACAAAACGGTTACATAGCAACAGTCCTCTGTGGGTGGGTCTGAGGTAAACCAGTTTTAATGTTGTCTAGTTGGCTGTTTATCGAAGTACACATATACGCGCTGTTAATATCTGTAGATGACAGCTTTAGAGCCTGGTTCGGTAGGTTTAGCTTTTTTTTTTTTGTCTAACGTGTCCTACAATATTTGCTCGCTGTGTTTACTATTTATCCAGCACCAGCTCAGTTTCAGTAACTCGGTTCATAATTATTACAATGTTTTTTTGCCCAGTTATTTCCCCTTGCGTTAACTCGCCGCCTGTGTCTCCCACTGGCTACTATCTGAAGGGTTGACCATTACTGTGACTATACTGATTGTATCGTTGTTTGTTTGTTTTAGCATCCAGAGGCCATGAGTTGTTAACCCTTAGGCTCGGTATTATGAAATATCGCAACCTTTCGGCCTTGATTCCATTGTAAATACCGTAAATCTAGGAGAAAATGTGGCTTTTCTGCCAACCCCCGGGAGTGAACCCGGACCACAAGGAGTTCGTCACCCGGTCACCACGCAATCTGTTTTAACCAACTACGCTAGAGAGCTGGGCTACTCTGATTGTGTAAACCAGACGTACAGGGTAGTACTCGTGGGGGGGGGGGGGGGGGAATAGGGTTTGAGGATATTCATGTAGGGGTAGAATCTGCGGCTTTCTTGTGTCTAGACTGACGTGTAGCGTTGTTTGCTCCACTAACACACAACTGCCTTAGTACAGTAGCTAATAGTTGTGATGTCGTAGTGGTTAAAGATAGTGCAGTAAGCGTAGAGGATCATTCTCATGTCAGTGGCGGTCATGGTTCTTCTTCAGGACTGCCGTCCGCGTCATTAGCCCTAGGATGAGAACTAAGCAGGGACAAGTAACATAAAAGCCATTTAACAAGTTACATCGGTACATCTACAGTTACGAATTAAAACACAGTTTGGGGGGGGGGGGGGGAGAGAATTTATTGTGATTAGTCCCCGTTTAGGTTTGGGCCAAACAACAGTAGACCTACGACCTCTTTAACAAGCAAGTTGGTGTTGTCCTCCCTCTTCTGCCTTTCTAACCCGTCATGGAGCATAGGCCCTCAACCAGCTGACACCAAGTCGTTCTATCCTTCGCCATCGCATGCAGCTCGTCCCAGTCCTCCTCCCCCGTCTTTACTTTTCCAGGACAGCCATCCTGGTATCCATTTGAGGCTGGGTCGACCTGCGACGTCACATGCCACGATAAAAATCCACGCAGCCCGCAGTGGGTTTCGATCGCGGTACGTTGGATTACGAGTCGGATTCGCAACGCCTTAGCCACGGACGCCGCCCCTCTATATTAGTGATTCTGTCATACCATCTAGTTCCCTCTATTCTGCACACGCACCAGTTTATTAATACGTGTCTCTAGTGTATTATTAATTACCTTAGTTGTGCATGTTTCCGCTCAATACAGCAAGACTGTTTTGACATTAGAATTACATTATTTAAGTTTAGTATTAGTTTTAACTTCTTTTTTCCTTCACAAATTCCCTAGTGCTATGAAAGCTTCTCTTGCTTTTCATATTCCTAATTTAATATCTCTGTCAGCTCCCCCATGTTTATCTACATTACTGCCCAAATAGATGTATGACGCCACATCTTGGAGTCGGATACCATTAAGAGAAACCACATTACTCTTTGCCAGCTTTATTCTCATTGTCCTTCTCTTGTTGATTTTTCAGACCTAGATATTCTGATCTCGCATCAAGTATGTTTCATTTATCTTGCCTCTGATTCCGTGAGTGGGACAGAAGAGAAAATATCATCAGCAAAGTCCAGATCATCGATTAGTTTTGTTGAAGTCCACTGAATTCCATTCTTGGTGTTAGTTGTTGATGTCTTCATAATCAAGTCTGTTGCCAGTAAAAATAAGAGGGGCGAAAAAAAAAAAGACACCCCTGACGCACACCTGTTTTTATTTCAGATGCATCTGTTAGTTTTCCCTCACAAAGAAACTCGACATTTCAGTATGTTGTTATACTTATCTTATTAGGGTTTCATTGGAAGTCCAAGTTTATCTGTCTGAGAGACAAGAAATCAACAGTTTGCACACATTTAAGTCAGATCTTTAAAAAGATTACGTTTGGAATGGTGTGTACTTATGTATTATTACATGTACAAATGCTCATTTTGGTGATTGACTGATCGCATCAATAGTGAGCTTGCATTGTGGTGGCGGACTGTTCATTTGGAACATCTGACCCTTGCATTGCGCATTTTACTTTGCGTGGGCGAGTGTCAGCAATTAGCTGTTCTTGATATGGTTATCACTAGTTTATCACATGGGAAACTGGGGGATATTCTGTTCGATGTCCACCTGCACAGGAACAGGGCAGTTATGGGAAGCCCAGTCTTCATTAAAGCTGTACCATCGACTATAGACTAACATGACCTGCAGCGTCTCATAACGACTAACATGACCTGCAGCGTCTCATAACGACTAACATGACCTACAGCGTCTCATAACGACTAACATGACCTACAGCGTCTCATAACGACTAACATGACCTACAGCGTCTCATAACGACTAACATGACCTGCATCGTCTCATAACGACTAACATGACCTGCATCGTCTCATAACGACTAACATGACCTGCATCGTCTCATAACGACTAACATGACCTGCAGCGTCTCATAACGACTAACATGACCTACAGCGTCTCATAACGACTAACATGACCTACAGCGTCTCATAACGACTAACATGACCTGCATCGTCTCATAACGACTAACATGACCTGCATCGTCTCATAACGACTAACATGACCTGCATCGTCTCATAACGACTAACATGACCTGCATCGTCTCATAACGACTAACATGACCTACAGCGTCTCATAACGACTAACATGACCTGCAGCGTCTCATATCGACATACATTTTGTGTGTATACTAAAGATAAGTGCATCAAGATAGCAGGTTGTAAATATTAGGTCTGCAGTAAACAATGGATGGTGTAGTTACTTGCCAGTATAAAGGTTTCACGTCAACCTACAGTCAGTACAGAGTTCTCTTGTGAACACTTATTTAACGGGATGGTGATTGTGATGCTGAGGCAATCTGTTTTAAATTATCTCTTGTCACCCCCTTGCTTTTTTTATTACCAGGGCATAGTGGTCGGATACAAAGATTGTTCTGTTTAGAATCTATACTGTTGCAGGGTTATCAGAACTGGACAGTACATTTGAGACTAGGCCGGGAGAAGCATCTTTAAACCAGTGTCACTTCAACAGGTCTAGTCCTTGTCTAGGACTGTGACGACCTGATCACTATTCATTAGAACTTTAGAGTGAAAACTCTGCCAGCGGTTTCACTATCCAACCAGCACTGAGAATCTGACGAGGTACTCGGAAATTCTTCCGCTGTGACATATTCAAACAATTCCAAAAGGAAAATATACTGGTGTGGACACTGACATTGATCGCCAGTCGACCATAGCAAGAATTTCGCACAAACTGCGACCTACTTGTCGCAATTCTGGAAATGTTTGAATGTATATAGGTGCTTGCAAACAAAACAAAAATGTGAGTGGGGGGGGGGGGGGGGGGGAGAGACTTTCAATCAAAGATACAATTTACACGCTTTTAATTATTACAACTCGCTCATACTTTTGAAAGTTACTTTCAAACTCAAATTGACAGAAGCAAGATTAAGCTTTCAGAAAGGCAGTCTATCTGGCCAGAGTGCCAGTAGAGGTTTCAAACTTGTGTATGTATTTTAGGACACTACTTCTGGTGGTTTTTCACCAGCTGAGGTACTTGTGCCAGCGGAGGTACTTGTGCCAGCGGAGGTACTTGTGCCAGCGGAGGTGGTAAGAACCAGTAAGAATTTCATTTGATTCAGTTGGTAGCCCATCGCCTTTGTTGCACATGTATTTCCCCGTAAATATGCTGGGTTTTTTTTTGAATGGGCCCAACGGAGGCGTCCTAACGCTGAGAACGAGATCGCTTGGGGATCCAGAGGTATTTGTATCTACCCAAAAAAATCTCGCATTTTATAATGAGATGTATTGCGTTGTAAAGATTCGGCCACATCAAATTCATGAAAGGTCAAAGGTAAATCACCGCTTTTTAAGTTAGCGACACGTTGGGTATATGATGCTAGAATCCTATGTTTCCCACACTCGATAGATGATGGGCTCAGCATAGGCCTTTACTTCCCATTGACATTACCATGCACCCATTTTAGACAGGTCAACACGGGAACCACTTACAATTTAGAAGAAGAAAAAAAAATGGCCTTGATGTTGATTCGAACCCAAATCGAAATCGGAGAACGTCTGCCTGAGATGCGAGGATCCAACGGTCTGCATATAAATAAGCCAGATCTAGATGTGCACGCAAAATTCAAATTATGGAAGAAGACTAAAGTCCAGAAGTGGACGAACAACTGGAGCTTTCCGCCGGTGAACACGAAGAAGAAAACACTGATATAAAATCATACCGGTGTAACGGGGGTGGTGGTGTGGTATATAAATAAAAATGAAGAAATTAGAAAACTTAGCCTAAAAACAGTTTTTTTTTAAAACCAATAGATGAGATGGTTTCACAAGAGACTACAGGCCGAATGGTTTGGACATATATCAAAACCACGACAAAATATTGCACCACAGAGAGCCCTTTTAGACGACGACGCCGAAAATGGGACGATGAAAATGATAGGCTTTAAAAAATGAAGATTAATTAACTCATACAAGATTGGATAGAGCATACTGAAGATCCTTATACCCCCCCCCCCCCCCCCACACACACACACTTTAATAAAGTAAATAGAGTGAGAGAAGAAGATATCGTTGGAGACATTTTAAGTTCGGCGAGCAAGAAGTATACAGTGACCCATGTGGGATTATAACATAAAGAACTGGACGCACAGAAGTTTGAGCGGGCGCACAGCCTAGGCAAAAGACTAGATTGTTGTTTAACCTTTGCAGGCAATCGGCGCAACAACTGGTTTTTATTTTACTGACCTCACCATTCATGAAAGCTGTTTAAGCAGTACAAATATTAAATGCCCCATCGGTGACGGTGGCCTAAGAACCGGGTCCTTTATCTTGTATCCAATGACTGCTGATCTGCAATAAGTAGGTTACAGGTGAAGCACCTTGTATAGTATGACCTCTAAATCGATGAAGGTTGTTAGACACGCTAAGGAATTATCATTGAAACTGTCTTGCTGAACCGATATCTGAAAGTTCTCCAAGTGTACGCCCGGCCAGTCGTGGTAAAGCCTCCAGTTGTGATCTGTGCTAAGCACAATCTAAGCTGGTTACGCATTTGCCCTGATATTAGCTCCTGACTGAGATACATATCTGACTCTTTTTATACATAGAGGAAGGAGCCGCAGTACTGTGGCGGTTAGAGCTCGTCGGTCGACGTAAAGGTCAAGGGTTCAAAGCCGCAATTGTAATGATCTTTATTTTCTTGAAAACTGTCCTTGACTCCCAAGTGGACCCAGCTTTAAATAATTCAGTAGTAGACATTAACTAAGGTCACGGGAAGCAAACGCCACTGGTTTAGTGTCCATCGTATGATGGATTTCGTTTCAACAAGACGGTTTCAATGACAATTCCTTAACGTGTCCCACAACCTTCATTGATTTTGAGTCATGATATAGGCCCAAACATCGAATGCCGATAGGTCTATGAAAATATTGGTATAGCACTATATACCGTGGAGCCGCCGTGGCGTAGCGGCTAGACGTTCACCTGCGGATCTGAAGGTCGTGGGTTCGCACCTGACCGAGCGGGAGTTGTTTTAAAAAATGACCTTGGCTTCCAGAACGACCCAGCCTTAAAATGGTACTATGTAAAGTCCTGGGAAGTAAAGGCGGCCGGAATTATGTTGAACAAATCACCCACCAAGTATCGGTTGCTATATACAATGTTGGTCTAGCTCAGAGGTAATCAAATCACGGATCGCGAGCCGCATGCGGCTCTTTAGCGACCTGAGTGCGGCTCGACGAATTGACCACAAATCGGTTTTTACTCCGAAAAACAGTTCTTGGCTGTTCTTGAAAAGAAATTTGGTTCTAAAACAAATTGTAAGCGTCCTGCTGCTGATTTTTGGCACTTGCGACTAATACGTTTGCCAACTACTGGTCTAGCTATATACGCTGTAAATAAAGACCCACAGACGTGGGAAAGGATCTTAACTATATACCCGATGCTCAAAAGTTGTGATAAGTGAGCCAGTTTATTTCAATGTGTACATGTGTTCTACCCGTGACCTGTCTTATATGTTTGTACATACTTAGCCCTGACGATTAGCAACGAACAGAAGTAGTTTTACGCCACAATAATCTGATTTTAGAAAATAATTTTGACGATATCGTTAAGCTATATGACTTAAAGGTCAGCGAACCAGCTTCGATTTCTGCAGCAGGTGGTTTAGAAAAAGACCGTTCACCTCTGTCTGTACCGGCCCTGTCACCTCCTTTGTTGTTACTTTAAAGTTTAACCCCCCAAAGATTTCAAGAATAGCATCCTGGATCGGTCACTAATGCCAGATACCACGTTTAAACCTCCAAGACAGTTTTATTTTGGGCAGGCGTAATGGCGTAGCCTGCAGTTCTGTGCAGATAAGATTTATTCCTTCCGTTCTTATGGTTTTTGAGTGCTGTTATGAGAGTCGTACAGTGAAAGACATTGAGGCCTCACCTTGAATCAGTGGATGCACTTATCCACTGCAGCACAAACCTCTTTATGGAGACGGAGCAGTGTTGTTAGGTTGAAGATATGATGATTGTCACTGGCACTAATAGTAGTTATGTAGGTTAATGTTAGATATACTGGCGCCACAAGCTTGTGGCCGCCGCCTGGTGTTGCCCGAAATGACCTGATGTAACAATGATACACCTTTGACATTCTTGATAACCCATGTATCAGACCACACATATATCGCAGCCTAGCTACTGTTAAAACTATGAGCCACCGGTACCTAATCCCGAGGAACTATAACCGCCCCCTTTGCCATAACTATCTCTTTGTATCCTATGTCGTGACCCATCGACGACCCGTAAATCCCCTCAGCTGACACACCAGCACGACGACTTGACTCCACAACTTCCTGTTTTAATTTTCAGTGGCACCAACCGTGTCAGATGATTGTTAGTGGCACCGACCGTGTCAGATAATGAGATGATTATCAGTGGCACCGACCATGTCAGATGATTGTCAGTGGCACCGACCGTGTCAGGTGATCAGATGATTGTCAGTGGCACCGACCATGTCAGATAATTGCCAGTGGCACCGACCGTGTCAGATGATCATATGATTGTCAGTGGCACCGACCATGTCAGATGATTGTCAGTGGCACCGACCGTGTCTGATGATGAGATGATTGTCAGTGGCACCGACCGTGTCAGATGATTATCAGTGGCACCGTCCGTGACAGATGGTCAGATGATTGTCAGTGGCACCGACCATGTCAGATGATTATCAGTGGCACCGACCGTGTCAGATGATCAGATGATTGTCAGTGGCACCGACCTTGTCAGATGATTGTCATTGGCACCGACCGTGTCAGATGATCAGATGATTGTCAGTGGCACCGACCGTGTCAGATGATTGTCATGGCACCGACCGTGTCAGATGATTGTCATGGCACCGACCGTGTCAGATGATAAGATGAATGTGAGTAGCACCGACCGTCACAGATTATATCAGCGTTCTATCACTTCTGTCTGTCCTTGGTGTTCTAGATCAGTTCAGTTGGTTATATTGGTGTGTATGGCCACCATCTTATAATAAATTCAGTTATGTGCCTTCTTCGCAATTAGGGTTGGCTACATTTGTCCCACAGTTGTCCTTGGGAATATTACATAGTGAGGTCTCCATCTGTTTCACGTTGCGACTTTTGTCCTAAAGCCCACAAACCACGAGAACGGATGTTTTAACCGTCCACCGCGAAAATCGAACCCTGGTCTTAAGGATCATGTTAAACGCATTCACTAACCTCTAAGCCACATAAATTGTTTGATTTCATGTCGCCCTCTTATACTATCCTACATTTTCAGTCAAGGAGACAAGATAAAAACCTGTGTTTGGAGCTCCTGTGGTCCACGGACCTCCACTGGTCAGCAGACATTTACGGGCGGTCTGCAAAATAAAAATTCCACCCAACCTTGAATGCGTTTTCTGTAATAAATACTAAAGAAAATCTAACACCTGTTATTACAACCCTTCATCTGTGGGAAACAACGCTCTAGTTTCGTAATTCTGATTTTCAGATTTCTGAGCAGATAAGTCTGATAAGCTACAAATTTTAATTTTGTAACATTGGATTTAATTTTTTTTTTAAAAGCTGTCTAGATTCTCTCTCTCTCTCTCTCTCTCTCTCTCTCTCTCTCTCTCTCTCTCTCTCTCTCTCTCTCTCTCTCTCTCTCTCTCTCTCTCTCTCTCTCTCTCCCCCCCCCCCCACCCCAATCCTTTATGCCAGTGCATGCGTTTAAAAAAAATATTTTCCTGGTCCGCTGATGTAAATAGGTTAAAGAGGAGGGTATGGAAACATTTCACGCAGTGACGCATCATACTTTATCGGGGAGAGTGTTGCCGCAAGTTGGTCCTATCTGGGCGAGTACCGCACCAAATGTGTCCTGGTGGGGACAAGTGCTTACTGGTGTCGAAACCAAACTACACAGCACTAAATGGACGACAGTTGAAACCTCCCCAGTAAGCCACGATGAATATGTGCTAAAGCACACAATAAAAAATTCAACAGCACTATTATTACGCAGATCACTCATATAAAACATGATCAGTGAAGTTACCTAGTATCAATTAAAGAAGCACTGTCATCGTAAAGGATCACCATATAAAGATCGCACTTATAACCAAAAGGTTTTCATTCGTCCTTCCCCCAATAGGACTGCAGGTTACACATACACATGGCTGATGCAACCGTTGCCGGTGCCCTCATTGTAACTTCTGTGGAGGTTGAACCGGGTATCTATGATCTGCCGTCCGGATGAAGAGTTTGTAATCTCAACAAGGTATAGTAAACCTTTGGGTAACTGACTGCTGGGTGGGAGCAAACTGATCAGTCCAACAAAAACTTGTATAAGCTGGTTGAACGTGATTGGAACGTTTCTCTTTGGATCGGATTCGATAACATCATCCTTGTAATCTGATAATCACAACACGTGAAGAGAATTAACGACCCACTTCAGTGTTATTAAGGCACCTGATAATGCTGACGAAAAACTGGGTAATCGAGGTCTTTTCAATCTACCGTATAGTAATCATTTTGTTTCTGAAACTACGTGTTTTATTCTCTTGAGCACAAAGTTGTTTCAAGTTGAAGGATAGTCTGCACGGTTGGATCTTCTGCATGAACAGAATGTTTGTTGGCAAATCACTTGTTTAGTCTGTTTCTCGTCTTCGTTTGCTTGCACCCAGTCGTTTCGTTTGATGGTTTGTGTTATTGTGAGACGGTTTGTTCACTAATCGCTGTGTTTTATTGGCCCCTGCCTTTGGGAGAATTGTTCGCCCTGTTACTTGTCGGCGGTTTGCTTGTCCTTTTATACTCTTGATCACATTATAATTTCATTGCTCTCATTTGTCTGTTTTCTTTTTGTACTCGTGTCTCATGTTTAAATTTGTATTTCTTTAGAAGAACTGTGGTGAAATTAGCTCGCTTGCTTCTTTCCTCTTTTTCTTCTTCTTCTTCTTCTTCTTCTAAAGTGCCCTGTTAATTTCCTCTCTCGTTGTCCTACAGTACGAGGAAAGAAAGAGAGAGAGAAAGAAATGTCAACCCAGATAAGAGTTAGAACCGGTCAACTTCACAAAGAATCACAAACGACAAAATAAGCGTTGCATTTTTTTTCTCTTCTCTTTCTGCCTTTCTGTCCCCCAGTTGAGCATAGGCCCTTAACCAACTTACGCCAAGTCGTTCTATTCTTAGCTATCGTATGCACCTCTTCCCATGTCCTCCTCACCTCTTTAGCTTCACTCTCTGGCTCCCTTCTCGGTGTGTGTGTGTGTGTTTTAGAAAAAAAAAAGGGGGGGGGGGTTCCTTTATTTCTGTGCCCCTATCTGTTCTAATGCAAAGACATTCTACTTATATTGTTCTCATGTTTTCTCATCGTGGGTCCTATCCAACGCCAGCGTCTTTTCTTTACCTCTTGGTCCACTGGAACCCGTTTAGCTCTGTCCCAAAGCTCTACATAAGTGATTCTATTGTACCGTTCAATTCCCTTTATTCTGCACAGACACCAGTTGATAAATGCTTCTAGTTTATTATTAATTCTCTTAGTTATTCTCCATGTTTCTGCTCCACTGATTTCAAATTGGAAAAAAAAAATAAGTTTAATATTAGTTTGGATTTATTTAGGCCTTCACAAATTCCCCAGTGCTATAAAAGCTCTTTTTGTATTCGTATTTTAATGTCTCGATCTGTTGTCCATTCTTTATTTGCATTACTACCCGAATAGATGTACGACTCCACGTCGGAGTTGGATACCATTAAAGAGAAACCACATTACTATTTATCTTATTTATTCTCATCCTTGTCTTTTTTGTTATAGATTTTGAGACCTAGCTGTTAAGACTCGCATCAAGTATATTTCGTTTATCTTGCATTTGATTCCGTGACTGGGACAGAAGAGAAATATCATCAGCGAAGTCCAGATCCTCAAGCTGATTTGTAAGGGTCCACTGAATTCTATTCTTGATGTTAGCAGTTGCTTTCTTCATAATCTGGTTCATTGCCAGTTTTACTCTGCATCACGTTATTTACTTTTCCATTCATTAAGAAGACTTTGTGACTCATTTTGACAGTGGAATCCTAAAGATTTAACAAATTCACTTGCATTCGTTGGTATTCATTAAGCGGGAAGAAAAACACATGAAATGTTGAACAAAACAGACCATTGCACGCGACAATGGGACGACCCCACGTCTATTGTTTTAGACGCAAGCTAAGTCCTTAAGGTTTCCGGCTGTATTGTGAGATACATAATATGGGAGGTTCCTGTTAATTTTCTGGTTGAATATAGATCAGTCTGTTAGTCTTGGGTTCTTAAGCACGCCTATAATGGTTTTAAAACCACTTTGAATGCAGAATATTTGCGTTAGGGTTCCTCGCCCTTCAGTGAAGGTTATCTCAGATTTAACTGCGAAGTTTAGGATGAGATCCGGTTGAAACGGGTTACATCGGGCTTTATAATAATATGTGGTTGCAGGAAAAGTAAAGCTCTATGACCGCGTCATCAGCACATAAAGTATACGATAAAATACCCAGAATGTTACAAGCTAAACAGCTCGATGGGTTATGTGGTCAACTATACACCGACGCAGTGTTGCCACTTTTCTTTGACAAAAAACATCCAAAACGGACTCAAAAAATATCTAAATTTGCGTGGAAAACATCTAGGAAAAAAACATCCAAAGGGAAAGAGTCACAAATTACATAGCAATTGATATGACTTACCCTATAGAATCATGTCCTAATATTTACTGAAGTCTGCCTTACAGGATAAACTTATCTTGGATGATGAAGTTGAAGCTTCAGATCCAAAATGACTCTGGTATGCTTTAGCTGTTCCAATTTCTTCTAATACCCAATCAGGGAGCTGATAAGTGGAACAACCTTTTCCTACTCTTATCAGGCCAAATTGTATTGTCAAGATAGCATTTAAGAGATCAAATTTCATCCTATTTCTTAGGTTAGATTTGATAAATTGTCTCCAAATGAAAAACATCTAGAAAACATCTACCATCTAAACGTCAAAAACGTCATCTAAATGCAAGGGAAAACATCTAAATCTGGATGTAAAACATCCAAAGTGGCAACACTGCACCGACGCCTGTACTTCCCAAGACACTGCAGTCCTAGATCAATTTTTAAAAGGAAAAGCGCTCTGATGTGGTTTGCAGAGGTCCTGCAGAGACTGTGAATGAAAATAGAGTTGGGAAGGAAATGGAACATAATTGAGACATGTTGGTCATATTGTTCTTCCTCTGTTAGCGTCCAGCGGCTGTAATCTCCAACGGACAGTTCGGCTTGATCGCTCACTTCTGAACTTTATTTTTGTTCCAGAACTTGAATTTGCATGCAGTTACATTTTACAGGTCTGGCTTATTTATATGCATACTGTGTCCTGGTCTCTCCGGCAGCTGCACCCAGACTTGGAAAGAAAAAAAATGCTTAGTTGACTTTTGCAACATGCTTTTTTTAGGGGACAGTGTATCTGTACCCCCGCCCTCTAAAACCTACAATGGCACCTGGTCGGGACGCACACGGGGGAAAGTCATATGAAAGGAAATAAGAATCTAATAAACAACAAACTGTAGGGGAACGCTGAAAGCAAGTGAGCAAGAGACAGACAGGGACACAAGTGCGAGGATAACATCGCGAACAGCAGTGCTAGAGAGTTTACATCCAAGGTGAAAGACAAGAGTATGTTGGAGATCCATTTCAGCCAACCTTCATCGCGGAGATCTACCGGATTGCATGCATTAGTTGTAATTAGTCCTACGGCCAGGTCAAAGCCTCCGACACGAAATATGGCGACTGTTGGGACTGTCAGTCACACGTGCGGTATAGAACTGTCAGTGACACGTGTGGTACTGGACTGTCGGGTGACTACTGCAATGTGTCTACGGTTTAGTCATTCCTACCAACAATAAAAAAAAATAGGGGGGGGGGGCTGCTTGGATGCTTTATAATTGTCAAAGTAATAATAATTGCTACCAATATATGCCTGAAGCGGCAGTAGCACAGTGCCTTGGCATTTGGGCTGCCCACTCGGTGTCATGGCCTGTTATCATCACCTGTCATCATCATGTATCAGGTCTTTTACAGAACGTCGCTCTCATTGCGGTCTGCCTGAAAGAAACATGGTCTCTCGCCAGCTGTCCCGCCTCGTGTATTTTCATATCCAAGAAGTCAATTATATTCTGTGCCCATCTTCTTGTTGGTCTGCCGCTGCTCCTACTTCCTGATACCATGCCTTTTGTAGCACAGCTGTCTTCTTTGTATTAGTTGATTTTACACACAAGTTCGTCTTTCGTTTTGCTAGGAATCAGTTATAGAATATAGACCAGGAGAAAGAAGGTCATCTGGATAGTGGCGATAATGATGGTCTCTCATGCTTGCTGCATGCTTCTTACGACACTCTGTTGCGTGTGTAACAGAAGGTCCTGAAACAACTATCTTTTTTAATGTGCTGTATTTATTGTTATATCTAAATGCCAAAAATAACGTAGCAGTATTCTAAACAACAGCTGGTTTCGCTCTACCTGCTCTTGATGTCGAGTTGTGTTGTTCACTTCTGGCTAATTTATTAGCTTGTTCTAGTGTCTTAACTGCCGCCTGACTTCTTGTTTTGTCTGGCACTAACGGCTTAAAAGTCGACTCTACCCTAATATTCCAGTAATGTTTCTATCTGAAATGTCTCTGTTAATAATGGATCCATGTATCTAGTCTATTGTCTCTGTAGTTTGGTGTCTTGATCACGTCTCCTCTCTTGTTACTGTCTTCGATGCTCCATGTGACCTGTTCCTCTGCTTCTAGTGTTGAGCTTGCATCCCTACAGCTGAAGATTCTCGTCTTCGAAGGTCCATGTTACTATCCTTCTTTTTCTAAGTCTCGATAACTGAAGATTGCCCAAGTGGTTTTTTTACCCACTATTTATGCTGGAATGCGTGGTATGTGATGTTTCTACTCACAGCTGCTTCTGGAAGATTCGTGAATGCTAAAACATGTTTACTATTTGCATTCTCACGTGGGATTTTCTAATTGCGTCTCGACTGCATCAGATATTTCTACACCTGAATATATTGATTTATTTGACAGTAGACCTTCTTTCTATAAGTCTTCCAGAACTTCTAGAAAGCGAGTGCCTCAAGACTGTCTCTCATTTACATGGCACGTCAACGATCACATAGATGTTTTTGTATAAGTAGGTTATTCATTTGCAAATTTCTTTGCTAACAAACAAATGATGGTTCTAGAAAGAGAATGTCGAGGTTGCCAAGACTTGTTGATTATTCTAATTATGCGCAATATCCTAACTCCTGACAAACAGGTGATGACATCTTCCGGTTTCACTTTTGCTATTATTTTCCCCCATTTCGTCTGGCCCTTGATAAGGCGAAAATATATTAGCTTCTGAGACAAAAAACTGTTTATTAGCCAATCTTCATTGATGTTCAGATCTTTTACAATGTCATTCCTTCTTTTCTTCTTTGTACATGGTAATCGTTCTATAGTATTTCAGCCAGATGGTGGAAAAGTGTTATTACAAATTAACTAAGGCTTTCTGGTCGACTCGGCTAAATCGGTACCGGAATGTTCTGGGAAGTAAGGACAGTTAGTGTATTGCTGACTACATCACTAATCGATTAGTGTTTGGTGTAGCACAATCTGCCTATTGTTGACACCAGACGATACTGCTGTACTGTTCGACTAGAGGACAGTGTCGGTGTTTGTGTCAAGCGCCTCGTAATTTCCAAATACCCAGTTTCATTCCACCTGCCGGCGATTTGGCAGCAGACCGCTCAACGTCTATGTCGACAGTTGTAAGGAGCGCTGACCGTACAGAGAGCAATGGCAAACTAGAGAAGGCCAAAAGTTTTAGTAAAATCACGAACATACGAATTTGCTGGGGCTCGTACCGCAATGTCTTGTAAAACAGTGTTTCTTGTCTTTTTTATACAACCACGGGCCACTGAACAGAGACAGTTATTTCGCGGACAACTGAACAAAGACAGTTATTTCGCAGACGGCATCAAAATCGCGGGAGTTGCTATGGTGTAGCGCTAGACGCTTGCTTGCTGATCAGAAGATCATGCGTTCAGGTCCTAACAACACCGGACATTTTTCAGAAATGTATCTTGGTTGCCAGGTTGGCCCGGCCTATATTTGATACCAAGTAGTGTCTTGGGTAGTAAAGCTTACTGCAGTGATGTTGACCACATCACTGGTCAAGTGCCTAATGATGTAATTAAAATAGGTGTAGCACTACAACCAAATGCGGCAAAGACGGCGAAAGTAAGTACCTTGTAACTAATGTTAATGACTCAGCATCATGCCTTTTTATTTTTTATTCCCAACTGTGATCAAATTCTGGCCAATATTTTCCAGTTTGTGTGTCAGATGGTTTCATGACTGTTTATAGATGGTATCTGTAGCTATGCCTATCAGGGTTGAACTACTCGTCGCCTACGGAACTCTATTACGACAGGTTTGAATATACTTGGAAAGTCTAACCCTGCATTGTTTAACACCTTTCGCTTGCGTGATTATTTACACTTTCTGCTACCTGCGCAACGGTTCGGGAGTATGGAAACAGCGATACTTTTTCTAATCCTACGCTTCTTGTAACTGCTTTCTTTCTCTCGGGCCACTTCCAACGACTGTAGAAAAAAAACCCATCCTTTTCAATAGCCAAGAATCATCGCGACTGCAGAGCTACCCCCTGAATAACATTTTACTTGTACGCAGGCGCCTGCGGTGCCTGAAATAGTGGGGGTATAAAATCGCTAATCAGTCTAAAATATCATGGTTGATTTACATTTTGGTAGGAAAACTAATATTCCGATGTTCAACGCGGACGTTCGAGTCTCTTCGTAGGTCTAGAGTTTCAATGTTCTAAATGTTCTAATAATGACACGACATTCAGCTATGCTACTGCAGTAGACTGGTTCCCTCGGTACTGATGACAGCCACAAGCAGACCGTCCAACATTGTGTCTCTTGGGCTGCATCGGAGCAACTGAAAGATTAGCCCAGGATCTCTTTCTTCATTTACTCAAAATGTTCTCCTTTTATCGCTCCCATACATCGTTCATTACTCTGTCTATCCATTTCATGGATATAAAACAGTTTCCCTCAAGGTCTCAGATATCTGGAATGTGTGACACTTTATGTCGCTGTGTACCTTAGCGACCTACATTCTATGTGAAACTTAGTAACGACAAAAATATAGGTGCATATCAGATACTGTCAGACCCCGGTTGGAATCCGAAACACATTTAAGTGAGAGAGAGACAGTGAGGAAATGGGCGGGGATCTTGAAGGATATGTTTAAATAAGAGCTGACTAAATAAGGTTTGCCGAAATCGAATTCTCGGACCGAAAAGCGCAGATCGTAGCCTAGTTAAAACCACGAGTGCCAGCCATTGTTTGAGTACGAACGCAGAAGTCGAATACGAAGATATTCACATTGTGGACTGCTAATGACGCTCGGATCAGATCTTCGCTTGGTATTTATTCCATAATTATTGATAAATCATCTTCCCAGAGCGGCTGTCCCTCGCCGCGTGCGTCTGTCGGCGCCGACTCCATCATTTTCAAACACTGGATTGGTTTGAGGTTTAAACAACGGATTAACATCAAGGCAGAAGGGTAGTAACCCCTAAATTCTCCGTTCTACTTCTAACTCAAGTTTGAGTCCGAAGTAGCCCGGCGCAGTGTACGGGCTCCGTAGCACCGGCGAGTATTCTGAAATATTTTGGGTAGATTTTTAACTCTAAAATTTGCCCGTGCCGCACCATTAGGCTTCTCTTTTCGATTTGCAAGTGTCGAGGCTTTTTTTTTTTCGCGCGTAACAGTACACACAAGCGTCCGATCACATTACCTAGAGACCAGGGGAAATTACTAGATGTCCACCTGAATAAATCCCTAACTTCACCGGGTCCTGAACCCGGGACCTCTTGCACCCGAGACGGACACTATGCCTCGAGACCACACAGCCCCCACACTGGATCGGCTGTTAAAAGAAAGACCACTTTATATGACCCAAATCTTCGCTAGACTTACTCCATCACCAGTAGCATTCGCAGTCCGACAACCCAGTCGCACACAGCTCTCGCTCGCTCGCTCGCTCTACCGCCCGATACAGCCACGTGTGTCTCTCGTTAGCTTGCTAACTATCCATTAGTAGCCAGATTATCGATAGCTAGATACTGGTCAGAACTCGCTTGATATTCGGCTGAGTTTTGGCTCGACTACGCTATCGTTATTCGTCTGCGGGTGGGTTATTAGCGGCCCGGGAGCACATCATCGTTGAAGAGCCAGTCATACCAGCCAGTTTTTTGAACGATTGTCTAGGGAACTAAGGAGAAAGTACGCTTGGGTGTCCTTTTTAGGATACTCTAACAAGCCTTGCCGACTCCGAAGGGACCTAGCTTTCGCTACAGACCGCAACTAACCAGCATTTTTCCATCATGGGAAAGAAACAGCAAGCCGCACCTACACCAAGGAAGAGGATGGTCATACAAGCAGCATCACCGGCAGGCGCCCCTATCGCGGCGCCTCGCACACCGACGCCAACAACTGAAGCCGCCCCCATCGTGGCGCCAACACCAGAAGCCGCCCCTATCGAGGCGCCGACACCTGAAGCCTCCCCTATCGTGGAGCCACCACCTAAAGCCGCCCAAGTCGTGGCGCAGGGACTTACAAGCGCCCGCTTACCTAAGCAGCAGCCTGGAGCCCACACCACAGACATCATGCAGTGCTCACGCTGCAACAGGGTGTGGCACACCGCCGCGACCTGTCGCAGTGGCCCTATTTGTCGTTACTGCTCGGGGGCCCACGACTTCAAGGAGTGCCCGCTAGCGAAACTCGATAACGACTTCAAAAAGCCTAACAAAAAGCGGAAATGCAGCAACTGCTCAGGTTCACACAGTGCGAGGTACCTGGGGTGCCCATACCTCAAGAAGTGCAGGAGAGAAATGACAGCCGCCACCGCCAGAGACACATACCAGGCGTCCAGACAGTCAGAGGCAAGACCACCGAGAAACATACCAAGAGACAAACAAAACGATAAGGCACGCTCCGCCACCATTCAAAATGATATACCGCAAATAGTCGACGAACTGAGAAGCCAAATCACAGCACTCCAGAAAGAAAGAACCACCGCCGCCGCTAAAAGAACCGAGACCCTTGAACTGATTTCCCTACTGCTAGGGGAGATCAAGGACCTAAAGGCAGAAAGGCTGGCATACGCTACCCAGCAAACAAACAGACAGTCAGAAGACGCAGAAAACCTTCAAAAGTTCAGAGAGCTACTTACCAGCCTCAGAGCAACCCAGGCAGAAGAAGAAGTTCGCCGCCAGACAGAGAGAGAGGAGAGAGGGAAGGAGCTGGCCGAGATAAAAACTGCACGGGAAGCCGCATGCCGCGAAGCCGCCCAGCTAGAGAAAGCCACCGCAGATGCCATAACAGTAGCACAAGCAGCTAAGACAGAAAGAGACCTGCTGGAGAAAGAAAGAAATGCCACAAAAAAGCCGAATTCCAACAGGGCTGACAAAGGCGTCTCCACTGACAACCTAACAACGAAGCATCAGGCGCAAATGACCGAACCGGAACATGATGAAATCAACGAAGAAGACTCTGAAGAGATCCCAGTCACCACAGAAACCGAACAGTCAGACGGAGAGATCATATCCGATGAAGAAAACACACAAGCAGAGGCGACAACACTGGGTTCAGAGGCAGAAGAAATTGTAATCCCGAAGGACATAAGCGAAGCCGGCCTAAGTGAAATGGTGCGAGTTTTCAACAAACAAGAAAATCTCCTACACAAGATCAAATTCGCAGGCGGCCGCTACATTATCGACTATGACCGGGAAATATTTAATAGTGGCAGACTCATATTCGACGAAGAAAGCAAAGCCTACATCCCAAAATTGAACAGGTTCTGGCAACAAGTGAGCGATACCCACGAACAAATAAAAGAAACAAAAAGGAGTCAGAGGATGTGGGGAACACCGAACAGGCGCCGATAGACATCAGCCAACCAGAACCGACCAGGCCGCCATGACACACCAAAACCACGCTCACCGGACTGGAAAAAGCCCACTTGCCAAAGACCAGCCAGGCATGATTGATCGACAGCCAAGATTGACCACTCCCACCCTTCCCGTCCCAGGCCACCCGGCACATGTGGCTGTCCTTCTCAGGACAGCCATGTCCACTCCCTAAACTTGCAAGCCCACGCTGCTAACAAGACGCAACTAATAAAAAAAAAAACTCAGGCGATAATGATCGCCACAAGAAAGAATCAAAATCAAACCACAACTACAGCTAACTTCGATATAGCACGCCGTCAGGTAGCTGAAAGAAGTCCAAGTTTGGAATTTTTGTTTTTTTATGAATTGATTGATTGACTAGACTTACTGACACATTCCCGGGAAACAGACAAGCGCTAAGTCCAAATAACATTCTGACTGACTTTCTACCCCACTGGGACATCACACAAGCAATAAACACCCGATGACACAAAGTGCCACCATGCGGATGAGGATCGCCGTGGAGAGGTCCCAGAAACCGCGTTCAGACAATTGGCCATATTGATGGCCTGCCTATATTGCGGCCCCTGGCAAAAGCCAGAGTGGAGCTTCAAATAAAAAAAAATTACGTCATAAAAAGGATGTAAGGATATCATCACGAACACAATAACATTCTGGAGTAAAATGGAGAGGATACGTACAGAAACTTTAAGCATTTTCCGGGATAAATTAAGAAAGAGGAGAAAATTTTTCAGACGCTAAAATTGTTATTTTGGGGTGGGGGGGTAATGAAGAGGAGAAAACCTAATAGAAACTGAAGTGCCGACTGGAGACAGGATGATATCCGGGAGCCGCGTTGACCACATCACCCATAAAGTGCCGATTAGTCTGTAAAAATATTAATCTATCAACATATGTATGATACACTACCAGATGAAAAGGAGCCCTAACCTTGTACGTAATTGTTCCTGTCTTTTGTAAACTATAAAGTAATACCAGATTCGCAACTTTTTTTTTTTTCAATTTATAGTTAAAATTGCTTCGATTTTAGACTATCCTAATTTGTTTTCCCCAGCGTTACCGGACTGCTATTTTTGTTTGGAAATATCACAGTATAAAAATATAACTAATTAAAACTTGATGACATGGTCATACATTTAACTAGCAGATTTTTTTCATTTCCTTCGCTGAGATAAAAATAGACGACCTTGTTAGCTTTGCACCCGGACATCTTTTGTGTATGTATGTGTTAGGGCAGTCTTGTGCATTTTATGTCCTGTTTTATATAATTGGCTGTTTTTGCCTAATGTCATGTAGTCATATATTTTGTTAGGGTGGGTAAGGTATCATTGGTATAGGTTTTGTTCCTACTTGAACCGGAAAGGATTCTTGTTGAGTCCATTCGGCGCCTAGAATGATAGTGATGACCAGACTGTGGTAATTTCAGACAGGAAACGGTCATAAGTGACCGGTCACTTCAGTTCTAAAAGCTGTTGCTTTTTAGCCTAAATAATTGCATCAGTGAGCTCTGTGATTATACCGGTACATCTAACCATTCCCGACCCGGGCACACCGTGATTGGCCGTTTCCTTGCTGGCCAATTACACGTGTGACTCTTTGTTACAGGGGTGTCCGGTTGTATTATCTTCCACACTGTCACCAGTGATAACGCCAGCTCTATATTACACCATGTAACCGCTTTTAACGACTCCAGAATTTCTAGAACTGGCCCTAATCCGCACAGCCTACGTCACGTGCTTTCAGAACTGTTCACATTTTGTGGCCGGCCCTCATTGTCAGTCGTCAACCTGATAAATCAAGTAAATTCATGACGCACTTGAAGAGCGAGAAGGCTACAATATACGCAATGTTGCCGATTGCTCAGAACAAGGAGTAAAACACACCGTGTGCCTGGCCGCTCACAGTACACCCAGTTTATATACATAACAGAACACAATGACTGACTTTTTACCCCACCAGGACATCACACAAGCGATAAACACCCAATGACACAAGGTGCCACCATGTGGATAAGGATCACCGTGGAGAGGTCCCAGAAACCGCGTTCAGCGATAGGCCATATTTATGGCCGGGCTATATTGCGGCCCCTGACATGGGCCAGATATTACTTTAAATAACGAAAAATGTCATCCTAAAAAGGACGTAAGAAGGCTAAGAACACATTGTGACTCCCCTGTTACTTATTCTAGCGCGTGTAAAAGGTTAGCAGTCACCAATGAAAGCCCAGTTACGCTCAATTTGGGCCGGGAATCGTTACCTGAACCGTTATACCTGCATACCTAACCAACTGTCTGTCTGTCGATCCTTGTGTATGTCAGTCCTCCCGTGTATCTGTCTGCAGTACCTTCCTATCCATCTAACTGCTTTGTTTCTATGGATCGTAAAAGACCCTCTAGTGCAGTAACTCTCAACCTTCATAATGCCGCGATCCTTTAAGACAGTTCTTTGTGCTGTGGCGACTCCTATACCTACAATTATTTTCGTTACTACTTCATAACTTCAATGAATATGTGTTTTCCGATGGTCTTAGGCGACCCCTGTGGAATCTTGGCTCGACCCCCCAAGAAAGGATCGCGACTCACAGGTTGAGAACCGCTGCTGTGGCATGTCTACTATCAGCTGTTCACGTTGCCCAAGAACTTTCCAGCCTCAGCTGTTACGAGAAGGCTTTAAATAAATACCGCAGAAGTATAATACAAATTACAATAGCCAAGCTGTTGTCTTGAAGCCTCTCACTACAGTTATTAAGGATGTCAAGAGTGTTAAACGCGACACATCACGTGCCGACAAACCCGGTGGCGGCGTAATGGCAGTTTAAAAAAGGCCTTCCCTCTTTTGACACACACCATAGAGGATCAGCGTTGTGTTATCTGTTTCTTAATCAGTCAAGGGTAAAACCTAGACACATGTGTCGACGAATGATGTCCACTGTGGTTATGCATGTCCGCCAGTCCAGTAAGCGCGTGAAGGTTTAGGCAGTTTCCAAACGGCGTGACCTCAGTGACAGACTGTTCACCGGATCAGGCACACCGAGTAGATACCCCAGAGTCGGTTTGAAACTTTCTGCACCATGCTTTCCCTCCGTCTCATGATGTAATTCCCCCTGTTGTGAGTAAAGTACACTTGTCCACGCCTTCAACTGTTTTGGGCCTATGGGGTTAGACCTATACTTTATAGACCAATCGTCACTTGGTAGGTGATGTAGTCAACATCATACCGACCACCTTTACTTTCCATGATTCCACCTGTACCCATTCAAGACTGGGTCGACCTGGGAGGCTAGGTCATCTTTAAAGAAAGTCCCCTCACTTGTAAGGTTGTCTCAATTTCAGATCGTTTCGACAAATTTCGACAAAACAGTCGTTGTCTATTGGCATCACTACTTAGGGGGCTGCGTGGTCTCGGGGTATGGTGTCCGCCTCGAGTGCTAGAGGTTCCGGGTTCACTCCCTGGTAAGGGCTAGGGTTTGTGCATGTGGACTTTGACTTCTACTAATTCCCCCTGGTCTCTGGGTAGTGAGATCGGACGCCCGTGTACATTGTTGCTCGCGTAAAAAAAAAAATCCGTTGGCAGTTGGACAGTGAAAAAGAGTAGCCTAATGGCGCTGCCCGAGCAAAATTCTGAGTTTAAAATCTACATAAAGAGTTGCAGGATCCTCTCGCCGGTGCTACAGAGCATGTGCACTGTGCTGAGTGAGCTTCTCCGGACTCAGATTTGAGTTAGAAGAAGAACGGAGCACTTATGGGTTGCCACCCGTGTGCTATGACATCGATCCGTTGTTCAAAACCTCAAACCTGGCATCATTAGTTGCGTGTATCTATCGAACATAGATGTCATACAAATGTTGAGTCGTCGTAAAGCGTCTGGTATGTTGACAGATAACTTGACATATCAGGCAGGATAAAGCCGTAACTATTGAAAATACCGTTAATGGCATGCGCTATTTCTTTCCTAATATCTTAGTTCTCACTACATCGACAGTTGAGATTGGTGATTCTCCGTAGCTTTCACCCACCAATTGGTTGCTCCCTCCTCTGTGATATTGAGTTGCCGAAAATAAAGTGATTCCGGGAAGAAAAAAAAAAAAGGGAGGGGGGGGAGGGGTTATCAATTTTTGCAATGCCAGTACTGGGTTTGCCTTTTTTTTTATTAGTCTCCCCGCAGCTCTTTGTATTATCTATACACCCCCCGCCCCCTCCTTTCCCCCACTTTTTTTGTGTTTCAACTGACTAATTTAACCATCGACATCAAAGCATACGGGCATAGTCATAGGTTCCCAGTCTCCCCCAGCAAGTGTTGTAAGTTGTCGAAGTTGCCCGTTCAGTTTTGCACACTTGGTTGTACCGACGTTGTACTTTTCATCTCATATATCGTCGCCCCCCCCCCCCCCACCCCCACCCCTCCGATCCACACACATTAACTATATTATCTCAAGTAAAACTTATCTTTTAGCAACAGCGTTTTATATTGCCTTTAGACTGTCAGAGTTATCCATTATGAGTCATCTAACCGCTATTGCTTTTGTAACTACACAGTTTTTTCATAGCACTCCTGCATGTTCTGGACTTGATATTTTACGTTTCTCTTCCCCCCCCCCCCCCCCCCCCCCCCCCCCACTCCTAAAACAAAAACTTGGTTGACCTTTTATTTATACTTGCCAACCTGTCACACGGCTAGTCTATGTTACGGGGGTGTCACATTGTCTTGTCACGGATGCTATCACCAACGACGATGAGTGATCTTGACTTTACGGCGTCACCGCTTTTAACGAACCCACAACATCTAGAACTGGCTCTAACCCCAACCCCCCGTATCCCACAGCCTCAATCTACGAGGGAGTGCAGACTACGACCCCTGGTTACCGTGTTCCTGCAGGAAAGCAACGTTGTTCTTCTTGTCGCTAGTCAGTGCTGACATCTGAAGTGAATTCATGTCGTACTTAGAAGTCCGAGAAAGCTGTAGTATACGCAGTGTCGCCCGCCAGCCGCTCACACCAGCGAGTAAAACATAACGTAGAAAGCTTTACGAAGACAACACAGTCTGACAGACCTATAAAAGACTAGCCCGTGTGACGCGTAATCAAGCATGAATGACAGGTCAACCACCGTGGGCGAAAAACATAAAAAGTTCCACTGGACCTTATACTTACGTGTATGCTTCATACACTGCTATAAATAAACAGAGGGGGAACCTTTGAGGCCGTTAAATAATATGAATTAATCGAGTAACAGAAAGTGTATTGATCGGCACTCATAGAAAAAAGTTGTACAATAGACATGGCCAATAAGACACCTTTTATTGGGGGGTGCCTAGTTGACCATGTTCTTTAGTGCATTTGTATTCATGGCGAGGCGCAGACGCCGTCTGGAGGTGACAGGTTCAATTCCCGGCACAGTAACTACAGCTTTCGATTTTTATGTTGTCTAGTGTGTTCTTCTATCTTTCTACTTCTTTCTATGAGTGCCGATCAATACACTTTCTGTTACTCGATTAATTCATACACTACTGCATCACACGAATAAGGAATGTACAGAATATCTGTAACAGGCATCCAGTCAATAGTTCAACGTGTGGTTTTCATCTAGTAGTCATATATAGTTTCTCAGCAGCAGGTTTCAGAAATATTATTTTTACAATTTATACTATACGTTGATACACACACGAACACGCACACAATGGACTATGTCCACATCATCGTCATCACTACCATCACTGTCATCACTACCAGGTTATCCAAGAATGCCGTTGCAATGATCTAATCATTCCACCACACTGTCCCCTGTGTTCAGCATTTCTTTCAGTAATGAACCACCCTAACTTCTTGCATGTCAGACATACATACAGACGGGCGAGTTTAGAAATAAGCATACGCAGACAGTATGAAAGAATAAAACAGGCAATTAGAAACATAAAGTTTAGAGGGTATCAGACATGCAGACAAACCTACGTGTGAAAAAAGGCGTACAGATAAGAATACTTAGGCAACAATAATTAAAGAAAAAAGTGAAAGTAGGTCGAAGAAGGGGTAGGTTGTATAGATACACTAGCAGCTATACAAATAATAATATAGTATATGTTGCAAAAATTTGTAAGAAATGCTATGACATAGATCCATACACTAGGTTGTAGCGTTAAGGAATTGAACACGGGGTCGAGGGAAGGAGGGGGCGGAAAAAGGGGGTGGGGGGATCGACCAGAAACTAGCATTCATAGCAGGGGTGGATATCCTATCAAGGTTGTTGCAAGGTTATATGATTTCACTGGGCCATATCAAGTTGCTGTGGTTAGCACGCCTTACTGCTGGTCAGTAGGGTCATCTGTTCGAATCCGCAGTTAGCAGGTTTCTGTGCAACGGAACATACACGGGCACCGAAGTGAAGGCAGACATGGACAGGGGAGCTTGAGGGTGAAGTTAACAAGACAGGGATCGCATAGGATGGGCTGTATGCCGTAGCGAAGGCTAGAACGACTTGGCTTGAATAAGCTGAGGGCCTGCTTAAACACCACTGGGGGAGGTGTATACACCACTGCAGGAAGGCCTATACACAACTAGGGGAGGCTTATACACCACTGCTGACAGACCTTTACACCACTAGGGGAGACCTATACACCACTGCAAGAAGGCCTATACACCACTGGGGGAGGCTTATACACCACTGGGGGAGGCCTATTCACCACTAGGGGAGGCTTATACACCACTGCGGACAGACCTTTACACCACTGGGGGAGGCTTATACACCACTGGGGGGGGGGGCTATACACCACTGGGGAGGCTTTTACACCACTGCGGGCAGACCTATACACCACTGGGGGAGGCCTCTACACCACTGGGGGAGGCTTATACACTATTGTGGTAGAATGGAAAGAAGAGATCTCTGGTATATGCTGTCTCATCCTTTAAGTTGGGACTAAGGTTTTGTTATCTGGGCTGCTTGTTCGGCCCCGTCTCACATCTGGGCCAGAAAATACTGACGCAGTAAAGGTCTGTGTGATATACATACATACATACATATATACAGACAGACATACATAATATAGACTGATAAATAGCTAAATATATACTGTGTCTTTGACCCAGAAACCCAAAATAATTTGTAGAAAAACATATGCATGTTGTTAACACAGTGTGTTTTTGAATGTGTCTGCACTTGGAATGAAGCGATTTTAATCAGAATGTATAGAAAAGAAATCTGCGCGGATGACAGAAATCAGACAAGTAAGAATCCAGCAAGTGAACAACGATTACAAACTAGCAATCTGGCGACACTGGCGCTTCGGCTCTCTGTAATACAATTATTACAATGAAATAAGGGCAGTGAACGATAGGAAGACGATTAGACAGATATAGGTCTAGCCCTATATGCCCTGTATGCCTGAAGAGGCGGAAAAGGGTCCTTTAGATTTTGCCTTGGGACTAAAAGGCGAGTGTCTAGCTAATACGCTACCGCGGCTGTCTCTGGATGGGTTATAGTTAGTTGTGAGCTTTGTACAGGACGATGCAGAACCAAGCCCAGCATTGTGTGTCTTGTAGGTTTTGGGGGGCAAGTTTACCTTCACTTGTTTGCCATTGCTTATTGAACGGTCGGGTCTTGATGCCACTGTTGAAACCAATATAAGGCGGTCTGCTGCGAAACCGTCTGCAGCTGAGATCGAAACTGATACCACGGCATGACGTTCGCAACGTTTCCTTATTCTTAGTTCATGGGTTGGCAGGCTCATAAGGACTTCCTTTGTTTATGCGAACCGGCAAATATACAAACATTGTAAGTGGGAGCCTCTCATGGTCTTCCCTTCCCCACTACCATACATATTTTCTATGCAACAAAATGGAAGAGGCTCTCCGGGGTATAATCTAAGTTAAAGAGCGCAGAAATAATAATGTCCTAAATGGTTTTTAAAAAACATAAAATAATGTATTTAAAAAAAAAAATTAAATGTGTTCAAAAAAAAAAGCTTTGCAGATAATTTCTGCGCCTGGTTGAAAAAAAAAAAAGAAAAGACGGAAAGGGGGGTGTGGGGGGGGGGGGGGGGGTGAGCTGCCAGTTACCGTCACCGATGCCCTTGTCTGTTATCAACTGCCAGGTACCGGCACCTATGCCCTTGTCTATTGTCCACTGCCAGGTACCGGCACCTATGCCCTTGTCGATTCTCTTTTGCCCAGTGATTTTGAACGTCCTTGCTGATCTTTTTTCCTTAGCCAAGAAATCTAAATATCTGACACACGACGGAAGAAAGCACATGATATAAAGTCAGCCATCCGTTTTTTTTTTTTTTTTTTGGTCTGGTCAAATGTACAGCAATTTGTACTGGTTAATTAACTTTAATCGGGGACGGATGTCGCATCTTTAGAGCAACCACCTTCCCCTTAGAAAATAATGAACAGAAATAGAAATCTGGGGACACGCCATAGAACAAAAACACCGTGAGCTTTCTCCCTTGTGGGTCCTGGGACTCCATTTTGGGGTTGGAGTGGGAGGGGGGTTATACCCACTGCTAGTTTCTGATAAATTACCAATAAGTATTCTAAACAATGTTTTCCCGTAATGAATTTAAATGATGCGGACTCAAACAATACATTGCACAATTTATTGATAGGCATATTTGGCTGTATCTCGTCAGGTGAAACAGAAGAAACTATTCGTATTTCAGTTGGATTTATTCAGTTTTGTGCTTCATTTTATGTTTATGCAACTCTGTAGTAACGCACCTGACGAGATACAGCGAAATATGCCTGGCAATAAATTGTGCAATATAGTGTTTGTGTCCGCAAAAAAATATTATATTTTTGCTGTATTATCAGATGCTTAAATACATATTTGACATATAACGTCTGCTGTACATGTTTATGGTCGGTGTCCGTTGCTTAGGCGTTGTGACCGCCCTTCGAAATGCCGTGGTCCCGAGTTCAAGCCCAGCTGCGGACGATTTGACAGCAGACCACAGCCTTTTACATCATACCATATCCTGATGGTAAAGGCTGCGAGCAGACAGTCTTGCGTTGGTTTGGACACTGGTGTTGGGAGTCAGCCGTTTAGAGAGCAGTGACAAACTACTGAATGTAAATCTGCGTTAAACAAATGTCAGACAATGCTGGGAGTTGGTTCTGCAGCGTCCTGTAAAGGATACACAACTAACTTAACATGGTTATTGGAGCCATTAAATCCCCTTGCAAATTTCAGAATGGGTGTAAAAGGGGAGTGGACTTCGGCTATACAAAGTTATTTAGTAGACTCAACCCCCCCCCCCCCCCTTTTTCCCCTTTTTTTTTAAAAAGAATGAGTTGGGGGCTTAATGTGCCTGAGCTCTCAGATTCCGACGCTGCTTTCCCAACCTATTTACACCAGCGCCCCTTGTCTAGTTAAACCAGTGTTTCCCAACCTGTTTACACTGTCGGCCCATTGTCTAGTTAAACCAGTGTTTCCCAACTTGTTTACACTGTCGCCCCTTGTCTATACACTTGTTCCCCAAACCTGTTTACATCGGCGCCCCTTGTCTGTACAATTGTTCCCCAACCTGTTTACACCCGCGCCCCTTGTCTAGTTAAACCAGTGTTCCCCAACATGTTTACACCCGCGCCCCTTGTCTATACCAGTGTTCTCAACCTCTTTACACCCGGGCCCCTTGTCTAGACCAGTGTTCCCCACCTGTTTACATCAGCGCCCCTTGTTTAGACCAATGTTCCCAACCTGGTAACACCGGCGCCCCTTGTCTAGACCAGTGTTTCCCAACCTGTTTACATCAGCGCCCCTTGTTTAGACCAGTGTTCCCAACTTGTTTACACCGGCGCTCCTTGTCTAGACCAGTGTTCCCCAACCTGTTTACACCGGCGTCCCTAGTCTAGACTAGTGTTCCTCAAGCTGTTTACACCGCGCCCCTTGTCTAGACCAGTGTTCCCCAACCTGTTTACACTGGCGCCTCTTGTCTAGACTAGTGTTCCTCAAGCTGTTTACACCGGCGCCTAGTGTCTAGATAAGCTTCCTCAAACTGTTTACACTAGCAGCCCACCACATCGAAGAAAACTGTTTCACGACCCAACCAAACACGGAAACACAAACAAATGTAAGTGGCAGGATATGTGTTAAATCTGATGTCGCTCGCGTACATACAGTTTTCACCTCATATTACATCTGCTTCTGCCTAAAATTCTAAAATCTGATATATGTGGCTGCATTTCGATCGACGAAGCGATACAATAACATTCCTTCGATGTGGCTGTAATTTTGTTAACAGACATGTTAAGAAAGTTGTTTCACACAAATAGGAAGTCGGGGAAAAAAGACGTATTATCATATCGCTGTCTACTACACACATGGATATTCTTTTTTTCGAGTGATGTCCAAAACTTAGACAATGATTGTACTTTATATCTGGACACAAGACTTACATCAGAAGCCAACTTGATCCGCTTTGAAAAAAATGATAATAAAGAGCTCTTAGTTAACGTCTTTAAAAACTAGTTTTGTTAAATATCACTTCCACAAGTTTAATTCTCATCCTTGATGTGTCCAACCTAGACAATCCTGGAGGACTGCCCCGTCACATGATTAGGCAGTCGTTCTTGCGGCCCACCTGGACTTTTCTGAGCCACCTGGACTTTTCCTACCAATTTGGACTTTTCCGACCCACCTAGGCTTTTCCGACCCATCTGGATTTTTCCGACCCACCTAGACTTTTCTGACTCACCTGGACTTTTCTGACCTACCTGGTCTTTTCCGTGGCCATTTTTTTAAAATATCCAGAAACCATGAGCTGTTTACCCTTTGGCCCGGTACTATGGATATCGCAACCCTTTGGCCTTTATTCCATGATAGGTATCGTAAATCTGGAAAAAAATGTGGCTTTTCTGCCTACCCCCTGGAGTGAACCCGGACCACAAGGAGTTCGTCACCCGGTCACCGCGCAGTCCGGTTTAGCCAACTACGCTAGAGAGCCAGGCTTTCCCGTGGCCATAGGTTGAATAAACTCAGGTCTAGACTAATGCTTAAAAAAATATTCCAGTCACGGCGGTGATTTTCCGGCGATCGACCTTAGTGTATTACGTAAAGCACAAAAGCACACGTGATATCCCTAAGGCGAGCCGGAAACACCCGGGACAAGGAAAAGCCAGTCACAGGACTCGTCACAAAGGTCACGTGTCAAAACATAACCCGGCACGTGAACGTGTTTTGTTGCCGGGAACCCAGTGACTGTAACCCACTTGTGTCATCCTCTATAAATGGGCCACTATCACCACTCGGGCCGCCTACCAGTTCATTGAGTCTGCTTATGTTTCACCACAAACAACCTACTGGACAGAAAGGGTAATTCGCCCTAGTGTGAACAGTTTGGCATTTAGCGTAAACTAGACGGTGATTTTATGATGTGTTCCCACTTCGTCGCATCGTCTTACTAACGTGAAACATTGTTCGTTAGTGTACACTGGAATGTGATTTTATGAGGTTAAGCGCCAATTTCATTTCGTCATAACATAAGTATTTAAATTTGTGTATCTTATGCATGCCAAGAACTTTGTTATGGACACAGTCTGACATTTTTAGAAGTAAAGAAGTAAATCGCGTATTATGTACAGAACGGTGTAGAACCTAACCGCAAGCATGTTTGTGATTTTCATAGACACTTCTATGTTTCTTAGGTAGTTTGTCATTGTTTTAAACGGTCGGCGCTCCTACCACTGTCAAAATCAACCAAAGCCGCTTGCCTCCGCCAGCTGGAATTGAGCCAGGTGAATCAAAATTACGAAGTAGGTTCGCAATGCCTCCGCCATATACGCCAAGGCTAAGAAGAAAATAGCATTTTTCATTTGCCTGGAACAGGAGGAAATATACATACTTGGATCACATCTTGGGAAGGGGGAAACTTGTAGAGTACACCGTGACCTCTACAAGGGGGAAACTTGTAGAGTACACCGTGACCATCTGCAAAAACCCTGCGAAGTGCAGATTGCGATACAGATCATCAGTTACTAGAAGCAGATCTGAAATTAAAACTCAAAAAGCTTACCCGAGGACCAAGGCCATTTCGATTTGATCTCACAAAAATACCAGATGCATACAACGTAGAAGTGAAGAACCGTTTTGAGGTCTTGATGTCTGTACAAGAGGAAATGACACCTGATGAACTGGCGGTACAAGCTAGGGATATCTTGATAACAGCAGCTAAAGACTTAATACCCACCAGGACTAAGCAACATAAACCATGGATCACACCATATATGTTAGAACTAATAAAACAACGAAGGGAACTGAAAAAGAAAGGAGAAACCAATGACAGTAGGATGAAGTATAAATTGTTAACACGAGAAATAAGAAAGTACACAAGAAAGGATAAAAATCAGTATGTACAAGATTGCTGTATTAAAATAGAGCAGCATCATAAAAATGGAAGAGATTACGAAATGTTCAAGGAAATGAAGTTATTGACACGAAATTTTCAACCTCAGTTAAATGTTATTTGTGACAGGTTGGGAAATACTTTAACAGAATCTAGACAAATTCTAGGAAGATGGCAGGAATACTGCAGCGGGATGTATGATATGAATGACAGTGAGGATATGAATGATATACATGAACCAGTAACAGTAGAGGCAGAACCTGAACCTTCATTAGATGAAATTTCATGGGCAATAAGGAGCCTGAGAAATGGTAAATCACCTGGATATGATGAGATACCAGCTGAATTGATTAAAGCGGGAGGAGAAGAAAGCATAAAAATCTATCATGCATTATGTGAAAAGATATGGAAATATGGTATTTGGCCAAAAGACTGGAAGAGAACTATCTTCATTCCAATACCAAAAAAGGGTGACCTGAAATTATGTACAAACTATCGAACTATTGTCCTGATCAGTCATGCAAGAAAAATTCTACTAAAAATTATAATGAGAAGACTGCATAAGAAAATGGAAGAAGAGATTAATGTAGCTCAGGCTGGATTTAGACAGGGAAGAGGAACAAGAGATCATATATTCAACATGCGTTTAATAATAGAGATGTGTAGAGAATTTAATGTAAATCTGTTCTTATGTTTTGTGGATTATTCAAAAGCATTTGACTGTGTACAACATCAGAAGCTTTGGGAAATCATGAGGAATATGGGCTTTCCATCACATATAGTGCAGCTCATTAAAATGCTCTATCAAGACCAACAAGCAGCAGTCAGAATAGATGGAGAGACATCAGACTGGTTTGGCATCAAGCAAGGAGTCCGTCAAGGATGTGTGCTGTCACCGTATTTGTTCAACCTGTACACCGAAAATATAATGAGAAATGTAAGAGATGATATAAACAAGGAACAATATGATGTCCTAAACATCGGTGGTCATGAAATACCAGAAATTCGTTATGCTGATGATACAGTATTACTATCAACATCATAAAATGGTTTAGAAAACTTATTAACCTCACTCCAAAGAAATAGTGAAAATCATAACTTATTTCTTAACATAGCAAAAACAAAGATAATGCATACAAACAAAACTGCCATGGAGAAGGAAATATATGTTAATGAGGAAAGATTGGAAGTGGTGGAAAATTTCGAATATCTTGGGTCACTGGTTACCAACAATGTTGACACAATGAAAGAAATTAAACGGCGACTATCAATTGCTCTTCAAAGACTAAAACAACTGAATAAATTATGGAATTGTACAGATAGAATTACAAAGGTCAGATTTTTAAGAGCATGCATCTTTCCCATTGCAACATACGCCTGTGAGACCTGGACACTTACTAAACAAGCGGAACAGCGCATAAATGCATTTGAATATAAAATGTTACAGACAGGTTCTAAGAATATCTTGGGTAAAGAAAAGAACAAATGCATCCATACTTCAAGAGCTGAATATTGAAGAGGGTTGGCTAGTAAAGACAATAAAACAAAGAAAATTGAAATATTTTGGTCACTTGAAACGTCATGGAAGTCTAGAGAGAACAATAATGGAGGGGTATATGCCTGGGAAGAGAGGAAGAGGAAGGCCAAGGAGAAGATGGGTGCAGGATGTGGCAGATGATCTCCAGATGGGTGTATCAGACGCAGGACATCTTGCTCAGGATAGGAAGGTTTTCCGGAGGGTTGTTATGGCAGCGAGGTTCCGCGAGGGACATGCTACTGAATGAATGAATGACACCGTGACCACACAAACGTTGGAAGGGAAGAGAGGCAGTGGAGAAGAGGCCGGTCAGTGGGGCATCATGGCATGTATGATCGCCTGAGTTATGAGTGATTGAAAGTATATGAGACAAAAGGTTGTGTATAGACATGACTACTAGCGCTATACTTCATGGTCTTTTAAATAAAAGGTAGAAACTGCATTGAATGAACTCTGTTACAGAGCAGATATATGAGGTAAATCCTGTATGTTTTTCGAAGAAGTCGACTGTAATGTGGACTGTGTTACTGTATAACTACTCGAGACTCTCCTAGTGTTACTCGTCGGCTAACCTTGCTGATGGATTTATTCCGTAACAGTTCCCCCCGCACTGACGCAAGATACCACCATATTTTTTCCAGGCTATTAAATTGGAGTATCTCAGTGTCATTGCACTCACTCTGAGATTCGACTGTGTTTTTCCTAAATTTTATTTCACAGATCACATAGGTTTTGGTACATTTTGAGGTTTTCGTAACATTTCAAATGACAGCTAGTATCGTTTCTAGTTTCACACATTAAAGAACAATTCTTAATCGATACTGCAGACAATTCAAAATGGACAAATGTGGGATGGGTGGATACAAAGCGTCAGCTCTACAGGGATTTGTGGGCAGGAGAAAATAAATGAGCGGATTTTCTGGCTTTAGAAGTGATAACAACAGGAACACCCGTACTGGACAAGGGAGATATTCTGAAGACCACGTATGCACTAAAAAGAAATTTGTAAGAATGTATGAACGAGAACTTGTGTGTGGATCCGGCAAGGGGGAACGTAAGAGAAGAAGGGAATTATGAGTTTATAATCAGTGGCTTCCGGAAACAGTTAGAAATTCGCTGCGTGAGACGAAGAACCTATGGGTATGCCCGGTGTGGCGTGATGTCATTTCTTAAATAAGTAATTATTTTTAAAAAACCTGCATAAGTTTTCGTATATTTGGACACAGTGCATTGGTTTTCGTATAGTTTATGTGACAGTTTAACTAATGAGACAATTCATGTTTTCTGTGCGCTTTCTAACACAACACAACTGTGCTGCGTGCGTTGTAGTTTCTGAGAAAAATGATAGTCTAATTTATATAGCCATGCCATTTGAAATCAGCTGGATTCTTTATTCTAATTTTTTAGAGACATGATTACTAGGATGGTTTTTTTTTAAACACTAAACAGCAGTGTTATTTAGTTAAAGTTTAATTATTGAACTAAGAATTATCGTTATTGTTAAACACTATACAGCTGTACTAAGGAGTTCTGGTGTGACTGCGTTCAGACAAGCATTTGTTAACAGTACCCTTTGATAACAATTCTTCTGTCTAGTCGACGTGAGTATCCGTTAAGACAAGCATTAGTTAGCATTGCCGTCAGTAACATTACACAGCTGTTGTGTCAAACTATTCGGAGAGTATTTATACTGTAGTCTCGACTATCTGTTGACAAAGCCCGGCTCTCTAGCGGAATTGGCTAAACCGAATTTCGCGGAAACCAGGTGACGTACTCCTTGTGGTCCGGGTTCAATCCCGGGGGTAGGCAGGAAAGCCACATTTTCTCCCAGATTTACGGTATTTACAATGGAATCAAGGCCGAAAGGTTGCGATATCCATAATACCGAGCCTAAGGGTTAACAACTCATGGCTTCTGGATACTAAAACAAACAAACAAACAATCTGTTGACAAAGCAACAATGTACCACAGTCTGTGTTAGCGAAGGACCTGTGCTGGTGGAGACTATCACAGCTGTTGAGACACTTGTAACCAGTTAACCATGTTAATCAGAGTTGACAGTGGATGTGTAATATCTATCCAGCCACATCACCGTAAGTATTTGTCCGTCCACTTGTTAAAATATACACTTTCATTCTCCATATCACCACTTGTGGCTTTCTGATCCCAGCACCACTCGTGGCTTTCTGATCCCAGCACCCCATGTGGCTTTCTGGTCCCAGCACCCCTTGTGGCTTTTTGATCCCAGCACCCCTTGTGGCTTTCTGATCCCAGCACCCCTTGCGGCTTTCTGATCCCAGCACCCATGTGGCTTTCTGATACCAGCACCCCTTGCGGCTTTCTGATCCCAGCACCCCCTGTGGCTTTCTTATCCCAGCACCCCTTGTGGCTTTCTGATCCCAGCACCCCCCTGCGGCTTTCTGATCCCAGCACCCCTTTGCGGCTTTCTGATCCCAGCACCCCTTGTGGCTTTCTGATCCCAGCACCCCTTGCGGCTTTCTGATTCCAGCACCCCTTGTGGCTTTCTGATCACAGCACCCCTTGTGGCTTCCTGATCCCAGCACCCCTTGTGGCTTCCTGATCCCAGCACCCCTTGTGGCTTCCTGATCCCCATTGGGGTGGATACTGATTTGGCCTACTGCTTCTATGATGAGCATGTCATAACAGGCGACTACATCGGTGTTGCTGAAATCGAATGTGTTGGTTTGAAAATCGCCGAATTATCGCAGCCTAGATTTCCACCCCCCCCCCCTCCCTCAAATGTACCGGCTTCACAATGAAGGTTGTCTACAGTGCACTGGCTGCTGTCTGTGGTAGTTTTACCGCAGGGAGGCCCTTATCTCTTCGACGGTGCACCTCTCGACCTACCTTCCTGGACACCAGAACTGGTCTATGTCCGCCCCTCTCTTTCTCTCTATCTTTCTCTCTCTCTCTCTCTCTCTCTCTCTCTCTCTCTCTCTCTCTCTCTCTCTCTCTCTCTCTCTCTCTCTACGTTTCTATTTATACTCCCATTAGTAATTTGTGTTATGATGGTATGTAAATGTTAAATGTAAGCTTACTTCTGCCTTCTGTTTCTTTCTCTCTCCCTTACAGTCCTTTTTAGGTACGCTGGTAGTTTGTGTCCGTCTCTCTCTCTCTCTCTCTCTCTCTCTCTCTCTCTCTCTCTCTCTCTCTCTCTCTCTCTCTCTCTCTCTCTCTCTCTCTCCTCAAGTCCTCTTTTAAATACAATAGTAGTTTGCTCCTTCACTTCACTCTATCCTTTGTTCTATGCGTTAGTATTTTGTGTATAGCCGTATACATGTATTGAATATAATCTTACTCTCTTTGCCCCCCCCCCCACCCCTCCCTTTCTCTCTCTCCCAAACCTCGCCTTTTCTGTCGTGCGAAATGCCATTTAGCTACTTCCGCACTGATGTTTATAATTCCCTCGTTAAATGCAATCTCTCTTTCTCTCCCCCCCCCCCCCAATTTTTTTTTTTACACACCGCTATCTGCTGTCATTAACTGATTTCAGCCACCTGGCTGTCATCACATATGCCACGGTGATCTGTAAGTGTTCTGTGACTAGCATCTGACTAGCACATATGTGTAAATAGCAAACGCAGTAATCTCTTAGTGTTCTCTGACTGGCACAGCTGTATATATAGCAAACGCAGTAATCTCTCGGTGTTCTCTGACTAGCACATCTGTATATATAGCAAACGCAGTAATCTCTTAGTGTTCTCTGACTAGCACATCTGTATATATAGCAAACGCAGTAACCTCTGTGTTCGCTGATTAGCACAGCTGTGCAAATAGCAAACACAGTAACCTCTCAGTGTTCTCTGACTGGCACAGCTGTATATATAGCAAACGCAGTAATCTCTCGGTGTTCTATGACTAGCACAGTTGTGTATATAGCGAACGCAGTAATCTCAGTATTCTCTAACTAGCACAGTTGTGTATATAGCGAACGCAGTAATCTCAGTATTCTCTAACTAGCAAAGTTGTGTATATAGCGAACACAGTAATCTCTCGGTGTTCTATGACTAGCACAGTTTTGTATATAGCAAATGCGATAATCTCTAAGTATTCTATACCTAGCACAGCTGTGTATATAGCAAACGCAGTAATCTCAGTAATCTCTAACTAGCACAGATGTGTATATAGCAGACGCAGTAATCTTTTAGTGTTCTATATCACAGCTGTGTGTATAGCCGACGCAGTAATCTCTCAGTGTTCTCTGATTATCACAGCTGTGTATATAGCCGACTCAATAATCTGTCAGTGTTCTCTATCGCAGCAGTGTTTATAGCTGACGCACTAATCTCTCAGTGTTCTCTGACTATCACAGCTGTGTATATAACTCTCAGTGTTCTTTGTCACAGCTGTGTATATAGCGGACTCAGTAATCTCTCAGTGTTCTCTGGCTATCACAGCTGTGAATATAGCGGACTCAGTAATCTCTCAGTGTTCTCTGACTATCACAGCTGTGTATATAGCTCTCAGTGTTCTCTATCACAGTTGTGTATAAAGCAGACGCATTAATCTCTTACTGTTCTCTGACTATCACAGCTGTGTATATAGCGGCTGAGGTGACCTTCACTTGCCTCCCATGATTGCAGTTAGTAGGATCAACATTTTAACAATAAAAATCTGGTAATCTGGTTAACTTAACTTCAGCTTCATAGCAAATGGGTCACCCCATAGTTGCTCCGCTCCTGTGCCAACGAAAAACACACAGAATGTTTATCAGTCCCTTGTGGAAAAATTGACAGACTGCTGTCTCTGCATATGCACTAGCATACGGTAGCCATCCAAAGTGCTAACACACGCAATCAATGTTAATCACATAATGGCACCACCAATGTTGCGACACCAGGCATCATGCCATTTTTTGAATCTACAATTCACACCACCACGTTGGTCAGGTCGAAAAACATTCCAAAATGAAATCCGCAGCTCACAGTGTCACACCATGCACTCAGCTCAGAAGCTGGACGACGAAACTATGTTCTTTCAGTCTACAAATGAAGCAAAAACGCAACGGCCACCGTCTGGCAGAAGCAAAAGATTTTCACGGCTCAAAACAGTAGCACTGCCTAGCGTCCATTTTGACCCCGAAACTGTATATCTGGCTTCATAGCACAATTATACTGGAGCACAACATAACCTATAGTCCAGCGGGAGCTAGTCCCCCCCCCCCCCCACCCCCCGATTTTTTCTTAGAAAAGTATCTCTGGAAATTGCTTGTTAGTTAACTAGTGTGTGTATATATATATATATATATATATATATATATATATATATATATATATATATATATATATATATATATATATATATATATATATAAATATGTGTGTGTGTGTGTGTGTGTATTAAACGAGTTTCTAGTTGTCGTTTGGCCCTTTTTGCAGTTTATGAAGAAACAGACGCCATTTACAGCAAACATTCAGCATGCTTACAGTAAGATGGGTAAACTGAATTAGGGGAACTTTTCCCATACATCAAACTGGATGAACAGCCAAAAGCGGAAGATAACACGCGCGCGCCCTGCCCCCCCCCCCCCCACCCCATTTTTTTTAATTAGAAAAGTATCTCTGGAAATTGCGTGTGTGTGTGTGTGTGTGTATGTGTTTGTATCGATAAGTTTTATTCTCATCATAAACCGCAATGATAAGGATACCCATTTGTTTATGCGCCGTCTCCACAATAAAGGTTGACTGTCGTGGAACTCCAACACGGTCCAGGGTTATAAACTGCGAGAGAGCATCAATGCGTGCTTTTCGAGTCAGTAGATGTCAGTCTTTCAGGCTGCATCTTTCAGGCTTCACTCCAAAGAGAGGAAATTTGAAAACAAATTCCACTGCAGTTATGTGGCCAAGAAAAAAACGATTCAATTTTATATAAAATATTTATTCGCAATGCTGAGACGCCAGAGACTAGCCTACACATATCCCACTGTACATGGCAGCACAGGGAGCTGACCTCAAATATGCTGCAGGAAACGATCTACAGATTAACTTTATTTTTTATGCCTAACTTGTCAATTCAGGAAAGCACGCATGCGTATGCAGAATACCTCTGACCTCTACTGCCTCTACATTTCCCTGCTCCATTATCTCTTGCCGGCAAATTACCACAGATATCAGCTGTTTGCCCCATTCCGCCTGTGTTTTGTTCTGGGAACTTTGGGACTGTTATCCATCGCCGCCATCGGTGTAGCTGGTGAACTTCTGTGGAACTATTTCTGTGCTGTTTATCTTGTTTTACGTGTGCATTACAGACATCGTTACTTTTTTGCTGCACAAAACTTGATAGCAATGCCCTGGCCGTTTTAGTGTTTAATCGACGTTTAATGGACGGGTCCTTTCATTGGTTAGAATTCTGGTGTTTCATGCGTGAACTGGCAGCTGGCAGCATTTGTGCAGTTTGGTTTGTTGTTCATATTTCTGCATCTGAAACACCATTTGCAATAGTTTACACTGGCTACCGGTTCTGATAAACACGTTCACAGATAACTTTCAGATGATGAAAAACTTGTATAGATAATTATTACATGCAATCGGCCATTGTCGTGTCTTCTTTTGCGTTTGCCCTTATGGCTCGTTATGTTGTAGTTTACAGCTAAGCTGCGTTGTTTGCATGGTTTGGCCCAGCACAACCAGTTTCATATTCCAAGTAAATGTAGCTCATCTTTGACCATTAGCAGCTTGAATGTGTCTTTTATAATCCGTTCCACAAGTGGTGACCCACTTCACAAATCTATAACCCAGTATCCGTTCATTGTCAGTTGTTGTTGTTGTTCACAAATCTATAACCCAATAACCGTTCAGTGCCAGTTGTTGTTGTTCACAAATCTATAACCAAATAACCGTTCAGTGTCAGTTGTTGTTGTTCACAAATCTATAACCCAGTAACGGTTCAGTGTCAGTTGTTATTGTTCACAAACCTATAACCCAATAACCGTTCATTGTCAGTTGTTGTTGTTCACAAATCTATAACCAAATAACCGTTCAGTGTCAGTTGTTGTTGTTCACAAATCTATAACCCAGTAACGGTTCAGTGTCAGTTGTTGTTGTTCACAAACCTATAACCCAGTAACCGTTCAGTGTCAGTTGTTGTTGTTCACAAACCTATAACCCAATAACCGTTCAGTGTCAGTTGTTGTTGTTCACAAATCTATAACCCAGTAACGGTTCAGTGTCAGTTGTTATTGTTCACAAACCTATAACCCAATAACCGTTCATTGTCAGTTGTTGTTGTTCACAAATCTATAACCAAATAACCGTTCAGTGTCAGTTGTTGTTGTTCACAAATCTATAACCCAGTAACGGTTCAGTGTCAGTTGTTGTTGTTCACAAACCTATAACCCAGTAACCGTTCAGTGTCAGTTGTTGTTGTTCACAAACCTATAACCCAATAACCGTTCAGTGTCAGTTGTTGTTGTTCACAAATCTATAACCCAGTAACGGTTCAGTGTCAGTTGTTATTGTTCACAAACCTATAACCCAATAACCGTTCATTGTCAGTTGTTGTTGTTCACAAATCTATAACCAAATAACCGTTCAGTGTCAGTTGTTGTTGTTCACAAATCTATAACCCAGTAACTGTTCAGTGTCAGTTGTTGTTGTTCACAAATCTATAACCCAGTAACTGTTCAGTGTCAGTTGTTGTTGTTCACAAACCTATAACCCAGTAACCGTTCAGTGTCAGTTGTTGTTGTACACAAATCTATAACCCAATAACCGTTCAGTGTCAGTTGTTGTTGTTCACAAATCTATAACCCAATAACCGTTCAGTGTCAGTTGTTGTTCACAAATCTATAACCCAGTAACCGTTCAGTGTCAGTTGTTGTTGTTCACAAATCTATAACCCTATAACCGTTCAGTGTCAGTTGTTGTTGTTCACAATTCTATAACCCAATAACCGTTCAGTGTCAGTTGTTGTTGTTCACAAATCTATAACCCAATAACCGTTCAGTGTCAGTTGTTGTTCACAAATCTATAACCAAGTGACCGTTCAGTGTCAGTTGTTGTTGTTCACAAATCTATAACGCAGTAACTGTTCAGTGTCAGTTGTTGTTGTTCACAAATCTCAACCGTTGGGTTATATTAGGGTCCCCAGCAACAACTAGGGTGAGGCTTCAAAATAACGAAAAATTCGCCACACATAGGCACGAAGTAAACATAAAAGTTTTTACACTATAGGACTGATGTTTATAACTAAATTGATTTGATCCTGTTAGATTATCTACCCCTTGCTCTCACCCCCCTCCAGTGTTTGTTACTAGTTTTTAATTGTTGTTTTGTCTTAATATATCTTTTAATTTGGTCGACGTGTTTCACTTTTTTTCTTGTAAATTTTTTTTTTTTTAATTTTTTTAATAATCCTGTTTCATTCAGTCTGGCCAACACTTTTTGTCGGGATTAGAAGGTATAACATGTTTCATTATGAAACTGACTGACTGACTTTCAACCCCACCAGGACATCACACAAGCGATAAACACCCGATGACACAAAGTGCCACCATGTGGATGAGGATCACTGTGGAGAGGTCCCAGAAACCGCGTTCAGACAATTGGCCATATTTATGGCCTGCCTATATTGCGGCGCCTGGCAAAAGCCAGGGTGGGGCTTCAAATAACAAAAAATTTCGTCCTAAAAGGGACGAAATATTTGTGGATGTATAAGGTGTATCCCAATTCTCATTATGAAACAAGAGCGCGTGTGTGCTACCATTTTTGGCTACTCAGTGAAAATGTAAGATCCTGAGATGTTAGAATCTCATTCTTGATGGCAGACCGACAATGTGAATTCCAGATACCCCGTTCAACCTCCGAAGAATTTAGAATGGAAACACCCGTAACTGCAACACCAGGCTAGTGTCACCTGCAGTCCTGTAGGGGTCAGGAATTACAAAAACAAGAAAATGACATGTAACGTACAAACAAGGGCTGTAACTCACAAACAAGGGCTGTAACTCACAAACAAGAGCTCTACGAGTACTTGGTGAAAATTCCTATGACGTAATTCTATAGTGATATTTTTTTTTTAATCAAGAAATATACAGTTTGTAATACTTTGAAAGCAGCTGAATCATAAAGACACATTTTCACAAACAGAAAGGACAATAATAAATTGTTTGGCCACGTTACTAGAAGAGGACAAATGAAACATTTAACTATTGGAATACGTAACTAAAAACGACAAACAAAAAAAAAAAACATTATACATGATATGGAAACATCAGACATGAACTGTATTGATGATCGTGAGAATTTAGGAAGTATGATCGTTAAAGCCTGTTGACAAGGCACCGGATGATGATGATGTAAAGTAGCAACAGTGCATAACAAGATGTACATAATTTTTCCCATATATAAGACCAATCACACCTGTGCTAAAAATGCGTACGGTAGAGTATTTCTGGCCATGTGACCTTTCTGTTGTGTTGATGTGTTCACCGGCTTTCGTGTTCCAGGCTTATGTTAGGTCATCGTGTCTGCCTAGTTTGATAAACATTGGCGGCATTATATCTTCCTATCTCAAATATTTATGCATTGTGCCAAGACGCTGCAGACGAGCATACACATACCTGGGGAAACACGGCGAGCTCACCTCGAGTTTGTAAAGTGCGTCTGTGTTGAAACGTCGGTTCTCCTGTTAATGCGCACGTACATGTTAATTCACTGAAGAGGTTTCACCCTAAGGCATGATTAATTTGTAATTCTGGAATGTAGAATACTTCTCTGTTCGCCATCAGATGGTCGGTTGGCACATTTTGTTGTGGTTTATAGATAGTCTTTCATATCTGCGTCTTTCAGTTCAGTACATCCATTGTCAACAAAACCCTAATAAGTCACTTCTTACGACACGCTTTCTAGGGGACAGAATGTCTAAGCCCCCCCCCCCCCCCCCCTCCATGAGGCCACGGAACAGAAAGGCAAAAATACGATTGGAAAAAAATGGGGGAGAGGTCGCAGCCTTCTACTTTTTTTGGTCCATAAAGGGAAATTCTCAGCTTATTTGGCATTTCGTTTTTTATCGCGACGGTTTTTCGCAACCTTCTTTCTTCTTATATTTGGCGCAAATCGCAGCTGTCTTACCAGTTTGGTGTAGCTATCTTTACTTTGATTTAACCCTTCCTTTTCTGTCACTGAGATATTAAGGATTATTTAATGAAATATTGATACAGCTTGTTTATTCTTTCCTCTCCTGTCTCTAAATGTCGGCTCTGTGGCTAAGTAGTTGCGAACGCTTCGTATTGCCGGGTGGTTCGATCCCAGCTGCGGGCCATGCGTCTTGCGTTGGTTTCGACAGTGGTATCAAGAAAGCCGACCGTCCAGAGGCAACGGCAAACTACTGGACGTAAATTTGCCTAGAAAAAAACCACACAACAGCCAGGGGCAACGTCCTGTAAAGGATACGCAACTAACCTAAACTGTCTCTAAATATTGACAGGCGCACACGCTTTATAGATGGCAGGTTTGATTTCCGGCACGGTAATTGTAGCTTTCGAATGTTATGTTGTCTAATGTGTCCTTCTATGTATCTCCTTCTTTCTATGAGTGCCAAGCAATACACTGTCTGTTTATTTTATACATATAATATCTACAGTCTTTAGTTTCTGTAATCTATCATCAGCTTTTTTGTTTAAATTCACCCTATCTCGTGGACTCCGAGCTTTGGGAAGTTCCGAGAAAGTCCAGTAGTATAGGAGTGTAAAATGAACACAAACTAACTCTTACCCTAATCCAACCCCCTCCCCCTATAATACTGGACTTTCCCGGGAACTCCCCACAAAATCTCAGAGTTTCCGAGATGGGATGAACAAAAAGAAAAGTACCCTATCTTCTTCTATCGTTGAGGATAGGCTTTCTATAGTCTCCCCTACTCTTTTGTTGTATGTAGAAGATATATGTGATTTATACTGTCTTCTTGATGAGCTAGAAGCTGTTGCCTTGCCTTGTGCCAACCACTCGTATTTTCAAGATGAACACCGGGCATGTCGATAAAGCAATTTCTAGCACATTAGCGAACTGCCATCGATGCAGATTAAACAAATTGGCCTTGCCTTTCAGCTCGATCCAGCCTAAAATGTGAAGCAGGAAATGTCCGGTAACGGGTCCGTTACTTTATAAGTTACATTATCCCGCCATCCCCTTTTTTTCACGTTTATAACTGTTGCATCATTTGGTATTGACTCATCCTAAAACGATACGATCTATGATTTGTCGCCGGCCTGTTCACAGCTCCCTGTGAAATGTGTACATTTTGTGTCAGACACGTGAACAAAAATCAAGCTTAAGGTGACTACTGCCGTATAAGTCTCCGTGACTTCAGTTAACTGAATGTGGTGTGTTTAATATCTAGGAAGCCGTATTTCACAGTGTCGAGACTCAGTAACAGTCCTGTTGACTCCACTTGTGACCGCACTAATCAAAGAAGCTCGAGCTCTTAAGTGTCTAAACCATAAAAAAAGTTATATCTTAATGGAGGTGATGAAGACAGAATCCGACACGGGGACTCGACCAGACACATCAGATGTAGAATATGCACTTCGCCAAAGCTGTAGTGCCTGCGTTACCACAGGGACATCTACTCGAGATACATCTGATGAAGAAGGCAATAGCGATGCTGTGTTAAGTAATACTGGGAATGTGAATGGCGGTTCTAGCGCCAGCAACGATTTAAATGGCAGCTTGCCCCGGAGAAGGGAATGTCAGAAATCATCCATCTGTTGGACACGTCGAAGATGTAGCCGGTGTGGAAATGGCATCTGTAAGTTGTTTTTTGTGCATGTGTACTTCCTATTTGTTTTTAATGGTTGCAGTTTTGTTTCCAGTATACTTTGTAGTTTATTAAATATACATCTCTTGTAGCAGACAAAAGTGCTGTTGGACTGCTTTTGTGTGGCCTCTTTAAACGTAACATTTGCTACATACATAGCATGTTGGCTGGTGCCTACGGGTAATATACACACATGTATGTCATCGTCATGTAGCTGTTGACACACACGTCATTCACATCTGATCTCCATTGCTGCCAGTCGTGTCAGCTGCTTTTCTGCCTAATGCATCACATGTCATTTTACATTCCTTCTTCTGTCTTCTGCCCTCCAAGTTTCCTTAGGTCGTCAGCGTCTCCCCTTTTCTATATGCTTTTCTGGCTATCCTCCGAACTTCGGGCACTAAAGTTGGCGGCCGCAAAATATCCTTACGAGCCACAGTCACGTGCATTAATTTGCGGTTCTCCGGCCACGACCGCCACCGCCGCGAGCCGCCCCCCCCCCCCCCGGCCCCTCTATCAGAGAAACTATAAAATGACAGCCTAACCACCAGTCTTCTCCGGACTGCTGTCTGAAAGTGACACCTTTGAATATCTAAACTGTTTTATGGCTTTTATTACCCGAAATCCGTCATTGGGAAAGTGGATATTATCCACCCCGACACCTTTGCTCTTGGACAATATTTCTTCAGACGACATTTTGGTGACACCAGTAGCCAGCGCATGCTGTTTGCTCTCGGCCAAGACGGCCACAATCTGCTTCTTGTCAATCATGGTCATGTGGGCTCCAGGGGAAGTCAGGCCTGGGTACATGATGTTGGCACCACTGGGGACAAACCGGATGGCTCCCTTGTCCATCTGCGTGTGTGACGGGATGAAGGGATATTTATGTAATAGCTTCAGGGATGGATTCACCGTACCCTCCCATTGTCAGAAGAAGAAGAAGACTTCACCAGCCTAGTTGCACGGAAGTTCGATGTGTTCATGGCTTTTGACTAGTTTCAATGATTATTTTTTGGGTATAATCTGATCCAGATAGTCTTCTATATGCTGAAACTGCTCCAAGATCTGATTTCGAACGCCCTTCTGAACTGACGACTTGGCATATCGGAGTTGCCAATATTGTCTTCCTTTCCCGGTCTCCCAAAAGCCCAGCCTGGCCGCCAGACAACCCGGAGGATATGACGTCGGTAATCCAGACTTAATGGGAGTTTTTTTTTTTTTTTTTAGAGATTGGATTTCACCCGTTACTTGGTTGTTACTGCTCCCGGTCCTCTTGACCAAACCAGTGCAGCAGAGCTACACTTTAATCTTAGTCAAAAGGCCGAGAAGCGATCAAAGCTATCCGAGAGATGGATAATAATGCTGCCTGGGCAACATGTCTCTACAATACGTGTCATGTATGTATTTATGTAAGTTGTACCTCACCAGGACATCACACAAGCGATAAACACCCGGTGACACAAAGTGCCACCATGGGGATGAGGATCAACCGTGGAGAGGTCCCGGAAACCCCCTTCAGTTGTTAGGCCATATTTAAGACCAGGCTATATTTAGGGTACCCGACACAAGCCGAGGTGGGGCTTTAAAAAAAAACAACCAAAAAATTGCATCCCACATAGGGACGACATAATTATAAATATACGTGTCATTACATTTAAACCCACTAAAACATCACACAAGCGATAAACACCGGATGACATATAGTGCCACCATGTAGATGAGGATCACCCGTGGAGAGGTCCCGGAAACCGTGTTCAGCCATTAGACCATATTTATGGCCGGGCTATATCGCGGCCCCTGGGAAGTGCCAGAGTAGGGCGGCAAATAACGAAAAATTACATCTCACAGAGGAATGATTATATGATACGTGTCATGCTTTGTGCTGTGAAGAGGCAGAACACATCCCTGGTCTTAACTAGTATCACCATCGGCGATTATTACCGTACCTCCTAAAGCGCAGTGGAACACCATTGTCAGGAAAGACAGGAAGATGCTAACTTGTATTTACAACTCACTGCCGAGAATTCACATCCAGCAGGATAAGCCAACAAGTTTAGTGGCAGGAATAAACGCACTCAGGAACTCAGGACTTGATTATAATTCATAGATTCATGCTGCTGTCCCTGAGTTTCCTGCGAGCACCAATCAGTTGTGCATATTTATGTCCCTTTATTGATTTTTGAAAGCTGAGGTAGGAATAATTGGCGTGTGCCTGTCCCTGGAATCAGTCAGATGTGAGGACGCACTAAGGAACTTGTAACCGACGGGTTATTAGTTATATAGTTCTTGGCATTAGAGATATGGCTCTTCTATACAGCGTGTCACTGGCATAGTTCTGGTGTGCTCCAAGTAATTAGCGTTTGGTGGATCTTCACAAGATTAATTGGGATGACATATAAAGAAATCTGACAATGCTAACTGCAAATAATCCGCTGTTGGCCCCTTATATTTTTTCAATCTGTTTTTTTTTTTCAACTTCCTTTCTTCCTCTTCTCTTTCACTCTCTCTTCCTCTTTGTCCCTCTATTATCCTCTTCCTTTCCTTACCTCTATTTCACCCCCCCCCCCCCCCCTCCGCCGTCTCTCTCCTTAGTTGTATCCATATAAATGTGCGCCTCATTGTTTTCTTAGTGTCATTTATTCATTTTTTGAAGTACGTTCACTTCATTCCCAACCCTGTTGGGTCTTCAAGTTGCTGACAACGCAATAGTGGGGCGCCCTAATGTAACTGTTGTCTACTTTTGAACGGGGTTCATACCTGTTTGATTGTCATCCTTGACGTGTTAATCCTACTGACTGCAATCCAGGAGGGAAACAATTACCTGCCTCAAGCAGGTTTTCTAATACCTCTGCTGTGACCTCAGTCTTGAAATAAGTTTTCTAGACCCATGGCTGCCGCACGTACTTCGCCAATAGCAGCCCATTGCTAGTATACCTGACCTTGGAACCCCAGTAAAAACAATCCGACTAATGAGACATTCGTGACGGTATTTAGATGTTGAAGCCCGTGGTGGGTTTTCTAACTGGGAATAGGCACAAGAACCTGTTTTCGGAAGGGAGTTGAATTTTACGCTGGTCTCCACATTTACACACCGCTGCACACTAGCTCGCTTCTGATTGGACGACCTACAGACCACCTCACTTCTGATAAGTCGGCTTTGAGCGATCCAACTTTCACACAAGGTCACGAGGATACTCCGCAATCGCGCTTTATCGCTTGTTGTATATTTCATCATGCCAGAGCTTTTAGCACTTCTAAAATATTTAGACACTGGGTCTAACTCACAACCCCCCCCCCCCCCCCCCAGAGAGTGACAAAACCTATGTCACAGGCTGTCCCTTTCTATGAAATAAAAACGTAAATACAAGACGACAACAGACTGCGACATCCATAATCTCGATCACGGTAGACTAGTCCAACCAACTTATCAGTGGTGTTGACCTACAACTGGTAGTGTGTAAATGTGGAGACCATCGTATAAATAACCCAGTGTTTTCTAACTGGGGGTGGGGGCTGAGGGCATGACCATCACCAGCTGCTTGCTTATGTGATAAGGAAGCTGTGATTGAGAGTCGGGCAGACTCCCCCCCCCCCCCCTCTCCGTGTTTTCATAATTTTGTGTGAGTGGGTCAAGCGCTACAAGAACTACTATAATAGTGTATGTGTGTTTCACAAATTACACTTTGTCGAATTAAGAACCAAATATGGTTGGTACACTGTGTTGTGTTTTACAGCTAGGGTGCGATTTCTGCGTATGTACTGTTACATAAATTATGACTTTTGACTGACTATGAAACACGTTTGTTTTTTAAATTGTCAGCGGCGGTGATCGGGGGTGTTTTTACTCGTGTAGGGTGGCGCCCTTCTAACCTTCAACAAACAAACTCACCGTGACCCCTCAAATTTTGAGTTTGTGTGGCGCCAATGGTATCTGCCATACCAAAAATACGTCGGAGTATACACCTGGTTCTCTGGGTCGATCCAGTTTAGAATGGATCCTGAAAGTTTAGGCGGCTGTTATGATGTTTACGTGACCCATCGAAATAATGGATATTCTATAAACGTTCCATCACCGTACACTCTAAACACAAAACATTGCAAAGCCATTTTGCTCTGCGTATTTTAAAATGGCTTTCCTTGTCTGGTATTTTACACCAAATCATCTCTTTACGAAGTGTATTTCTCTGCTCCTTATCCCGTAGTTAGCGCACAGACCTTAATATTAATCTCTCACACAAAAGTACAAGGACATTCTCATTAAATTAGGTTTTCTCAGTGTTTCCGATCCAGCACCAACGTCTTTTCCTCATCTCTTGATTCACTGAAATATTAATTTTTTCCTAAAGTAGAAGCTGAGAGATTCTATCACACTTTTTTTTTCAGCTTATTCTATGCTGGCACCAGTTATGAATGTATGTAGTTTATAGTAATAGGTTTTGTTTCAACTGCATAGAGGCCTAATGAAGTTACTTTCCATAAACGATTCCGTGACGGGGTCAGAAACTGTCGTGCAACGAGGTCAAAAACTGGCCCGAACCAGGGTCAGAAACTGGTTCTTACTTTTGTTCTTTGCCCCCCCCCCTTCCCCCCCCCCCACCCCCAACGAAACAGTACACTGCTTTTTAAGCCATTCAGTTTTGACTGTCGCTGCTTGGGAATGTTTCATAGACTGACTTTTCGGCAACAAATGAACAGTTTATCCGAAGGATGTTCCTCAAGTTAACAGCCTAACGCGCAACGACGCAGACGTCAGTTTCGCGTGGAACCAGGATCAGTTATCTACTGCGTGTACACGGATATAGGAGAACTCACTGTCATGATAAACTTGGGAGTGTTGAACACTCGGTGGTAAAGTTGACTGGTCAAGTTCGTGAATTTTTCCTTGTCGGAAGAAAACTATCGCTTCGCCAAATTCTGATAGTAATAGTTGCTGGTACACGTCATTGTTACACGTCTGTGCCTGCGAAGACGGCACTCGGTTATGGAAGTTGAGTTGTGTGAAATAGTCAGATTTTAAAAAAGCGTGAAACATGAGTAAGTCGATCTATTTGTCAGCTTTATTCAATATGTCTATCCACACTCATGTACAAAGTCTACTCATATGTCTGCTTATTTGAGTTGTAATTAGTACTCTGTTGATACAGACTTAGTTCGAAAAGATTAGTTGTATTTGTGCCCTTTAGTTCCTTTCGTCGACCTTTCTAATTATAGTGTTGTTGTTTTTTTTTAAATTACACCCCATTTCGGGGCTCCGAGATTTCGTAGGGAATTCCCAGTAATGTCCAGTAATATAGGGATGTTAGGCTGTGAAATAACTAGCTAACACTTAGTTCCCCCCCCCCCACCCCACCCCTCCCACCCCCATATTAGACTTCCTAGTGAATTCCCTACGAAATATCTGAGCTCCAAAGATCATCTGAAGATGAGAAAGAAATAAAAAAACAGTTTTATATTTACTACTTCGATATCATCTCGACTGTAGTCATTATGTTTATATCTAATTGTCCGTCGGTCCGTGCTTTCTGCATTTCTCGTCTTATTGTTTTTGTCGGCAACTTGTCACGATGACCAATCAATTTAGGAGACAAATAGTTTGGCAACGGCATTTTCCTTATATATATATATATATATATATATATATATATATATATATATATATATATATATATATATATATATATGTGTGTGTGTGTGTGTGTGTGTGTGTGTGCGTGCGTGCGTGCGTGCGTGCGTGCGTGAGAGAGAGAGAGAGAGAGAGAGAGAGAGAGAGAGAGAGAGAGAGAGAGAGAGAGAGAGAGAGAGAGAGAGAGAGACTGCTGAAATGATCACTGCACATATCTGGTGCACACAACTATACAGCACTGAACATTGACTCTGGATGCAATAAGCCATAGAAAGTTCACATGGAAATACCTAAACACTGAGGATACATTATTAAAACTCTGACATTGTTTATTAAAAATCATTTGTAACACCAGACTAACTGTTGAACACAGTACACAAAGTTTTCACTTTGTCTTGAAATAGTGGTCACTCACTGACATGTCTGTACACATACATACAGAGATATAATTGATGAGTTTGAGAGTTTCTGAGACTAGAGGATCTTGGATACTGTCATATAATGATGTCTTCAGAGTCCATGCCATGGATGTTTTGCCGGGCCCCTTAAGTCATGCCATGGAAGTTGTGTATCTCTTCATAGTCCATGCATTGGAAGTTGTCTCTCTTCCAAGTCCTTGCCACAACAGTTTTATGGATGGTATCATCATCAGGTGCCTTGCCGACTGGCATGGGCGATCATGCCTCTCCATAATCCGCGATCTCCTGCAGCATGTATCAGTTCGTGTGCCGACACACCTCCATGCCATGCAACAAGACTGTCAAGCATCTTCTCTCGTTGTCTTCCTCTATCCGTCCTTCCACAGATCTTTCCAGTGGTCACAACATGTTCTATTTTCCCTCTTCTCATAACATGGCCGAAAAATGATGACTGTATCCTTCTGATGTCAGTGATAAGTTGTCTTCGGGCTCCTGCCTCTTTTAAAACCTCTTGGTTGCTCTTTTTGGCTGTCCAAGGTATTCTAAGCATTCTTCTGTAAAACCACATCTCTGAGGCCTCTAAAAATTGTTTGGCCTGCCTACCGATTGTCCAGGATTCACATCCATATGTTAAAACTGGATGTATGTAGCAAGCAAGAATTCTTTTTCTAACTCTCAATGACAAGGATATATTGCACAAGATGTTTCTCATTTTATAAAATGCAGTTTTTGCCTGTCCAATTCTGTTTCTTATTTCAGTTATGCATCTTCCATCTGATGTTATCCATGTGCCCAGATACTTAAATTTCTGTACTTGTCTTAAAATAACACCATTGACTTTTATTACACATTTAGGAATAATTTGTTTCTTTGATACCACCATTACTTCTGTCTTCCCATTATTCAGACTGAGGCCCATTCTTCCACTTTCTAACACCACAATGTCTATCATTTCCCTGTAATTCTTTCAGACTTGTTGCTATCAAGACTGTGTCATCAGCATAACGTAAATTGTTTATATTGTGCCCACCAACCACGATTCCGGGCATATCAATTAAAGATCTCATAATATATTCACTGTATATTGAAAACAAATCAGGTGAAAGTACACATCCTTGTCGTACGCCCCTCTTTATGCTTTGAAATGTACCTAAACAGTTGTTTATTCTTATAGCTGCTGTTTGCTGCCAATACATATTCTTTATTATTCTTAGATCTTTCCCATCAATGTTTAATTTTTCTAACAGTTTGATTACTTCTTCATGCTTCACACAGTCAAATGCTTTTGTATAGTCTATGAAGCATAAGTACAAATCAGTCTTTACTTCTATAGCTCTTTCTGACAATGTCCTTAGTATGTATATGGCATTGTTTGTACCTTTTCCTTCTACAAATCCACATTGTTCATCGCTGATTTCTGGTTTAATTTTGTTTCTTATTCTTCTCATAATTATTCTCAGTAAAATCTTAGTCATGTGACTCATAAGACTTATTGTGCGATGGTCTTCACATTTTAAAGTGCCTGGTTTCTTCGGCAGAGCTATAAATATGGATTTTAAAAGGTCATTTGGAATATACCCACTATTATAAATATCATTTAAAAGTTTAGTTATTATTTCAATTCTAAAATTTCCCAGTGCTTCGATTTCTTCCAGTGAGATGTTGTCTGGCCCGGGTGCTTTTCCTTTCTTCATATGATGTATTGCATCCTCAACTTCTGCAGTCATTATTGGTGGACCATCATTGTTGGTCTGCAGTTCTACATCTGGTCTATTATCATCATACAATTCCCCTCTGTCCATCTGTTAATTATATTACTATGTCCCATTAATAAGTCACCATCTTTTGATTTCAAACATCCAGTGCTGTTACGTGTCATCTTTCCTGTTAACATATTTATCTGTTGGTACATGGAATGTGAGTCTTTCCCGTGATTTTCCCCAATCTCTGTACACATTTGATTCAGCCAGGCTTCTTTAGCCACTTTGCATTTGTTCACTATTTCTTGTTGTATTCTAGAGTATTCTTCTTTATCATTCTTTTTCTTCCTTCTTTTATCCATCAACTGCAGAATTTCGGTTGACATCCATTTCTTTTTTGCAACTGTATGGGTTGATGGGATTGTCTCTTTTGATGTCTGCTGAATTAACTCACGCAACATATCCCACTGTTCATCAATAGTCTGTATAATTTCCATTGCATTATACCGGTTTTGTACAGTGACGTTGTACTGTTCCTTAATTTCTTTATCCGTTCTAAGAATTCCTAAATTTAACTTGATGTTCTGTGGTGTTTTTCTAATGTTCTTTAGTTTTATTCTAATTTTTCCTACAACTGGAACATGGTCACTAAAGCAGTCTGCCCCTGGTCTAGTTTTTGCTCCAACTAAGCTGCTCTGGAATCTTCTTGAAATCAAAATATAATCAATCTGATTGCGGACATTATCACCAGGACTTTTCCATGTCCACAATCTTCGAGGATGGTGTTTAAACCAGATGTTACTTATTATCATGCTGCGCGACTCAGCCCATGCTATTAATCTGTCACCTCTCACATTCTTTTCTCCTAGTCCATAGCCACCCGTTATTCCGTACACTTTTTCACTTTCTACTTTTGCGTTGAAATCTCTAAGTACCATTGTTACTTCACAATTTTTGCATTGATCAACAGCCTTTTCTAACTCATCATAAAATGCGTCAATGTCTTCCTCTGAACTATCTGCTGTTGGGGCATAAATCTGTACTAAGTTGATGTCAAACGGTCTGCCGCGAAGTTTTACTAATAGTACTCTATCTGATATTGTCCAAAATCCTTTAACAGTTTTTGAGTTCTTTGGATCCAAAATAATACCAACTCCCTTACTATATTCCTTCCCACCCGAGTAGATAATTCTGTGCTGATCTGAATACTTTTCCCCTGCTCCTGGCCATCTCATTTCACTAATTCCTAGTATGTTGATGTTCATTCTCTTTATTTCCATCTTGATGTTATCCAGTTTTCCGTTTTGTACGAGTGTTCTGACATTCCATGTACCAATGTTCATGATGTTTCTACCATTTACTGGATGGTATAAAAGCTTTAAAACCCATTATCTCAGCTCTTCAAGAGATGTGAGTGGATCTCTAAAGACCATGACACAGAATTTTGCAGTTATGGGTCTCCAAAGCCTATGTCATGGAAGTTCCAATAAATATCTCCAAAGCCTGTGACATGGAAGTTCAATAAATATCTCCAAAGCCTGTGTCATGAAAGTTCCAATAAATATCTCCAAAGCCTGTGTCATGAAAGTTCCAATAAATATCTCCAAAGCCTGTGTCATGAAAGTTCCAATAAATATCTCCAAAGCCTGTGTCATGAAAGTTCCAATAAATATCTCCAAAGCCTGTGTCATGAAAGTTCCAATAAATATCTCCAAAGCCTGTGTCATGAAAGTTCCAATAAATATCTCCAAAGCCCATGTGATGGAAAGTTTCAGGGATGGTGTCTACCCAGCCTGTGTCGTGGGAGTTCCAACAAATATCTCCAGAGCCTGTGTCATGGAAGTTCCAATAAATATCTTCAAAGCCTGTGTCATTAAAGTTCAAATAAATATCTCCAAAGCCTGTGTCATGGAAGTTCAAATGAATATCTGCAAAGCCCATGTCATGGAAAGTTTCAGGGATGGTCTACCCAGCCTGTGTCATGGGAGTTCCAACAAATATCTCCAAAGCCTGTGTCATGAAAGTTCCAATAAATATATCCAAAGCCTGTGTCATTTAAGTTCAAATAAATATCTCCAAAGCCTGTGTCATGGAAGTTCAAATGAATATCTGCAAAGCCCATGTCATGGAAAGTTCCAGAGATGGTGTCTGCTTAGCCCATGTTATGGAAGCTTCACTGGTGTTTGGGTTACCTCACAAGTTCATGAAATGACAGTTCCAGCAATAATCTGAGTGTCCATTTTGCAGTCCGCTTTCAGCTGCTAGCAAATACTCTTGGATATACCCTTGCTTGGTTGCTTTCCTCAGACTATTCTTTGGTAATGTTTGTTCCCTGTTACTGTATTTTCTGATCGCCTGTGTTCTTGTACTTCAGCATCATGTCCGCATGTACTGCGGGCACCTACTGTCATTGCCATGGTTGGCCTGCCAGCCAGGGGGAAGACCTACATCTCTAAGAAGCTGACCAGATACCTCAACTGGATTGGAGTTTCTACTAAAGGTATTTTAGTGTTAGGTGCCATATATTTTTCATTAGTGAGTGTGTGCTTATGTCTATATATGTGTGCGTATGTATATAATATGCATATGTGTGTGAATGCAGCTGTAGACATAATTTTGTGTAAGTGTATTTCAATGTATGTGTTTATGGGTGTGTGTGTGTGTGCGTGTGTGCATGTATGGGTATTTTATTGTATTTTTATTGTACAGTGAGCACAACAGGAAACTGATTTTAAAAAGTGCCAGGGATAGTATTAAGTCATCATAATACAAGTTGAACCATAAGTGAGAAATGGCTAGCCAAATGATTAAGAACGCTGGACTGTTATGTGGAAGACCCCGTCCAACCTCGGTAAGATAAAAATTCTAACTGCACGGCACTAAAGGCTCAGGCTCAGAGATCATCTAGCCTGCACAGGAATCGTAGGTAAGTAGATAAGTTGTACTCCACCAGGACAACACACAAGCGATAAACGTCCGGTGACACAAAGTGCCACTATGCGGATGAGGATCACTCGTGGACTGGTCCCAGAAATCCTGTTCAGCCGCTAGGTCATATTTAAGGCCCGGCTATTTTTAGCGCCCCCCAGCAAAAGCCAGGGTGGGCTTCAAAATAACTAAAAATTGCATCCCACAAGGGCACAGCGCTATATTGTGCGAACTGTTCCACAGCAAAAGTGGTCCACACAGGCAGCTGTGGCAGTTTTTTGTTATTGTCATGGGAGAACTAGCTGGATGCTCAGCTGCCAGCGCACGGTCTTGGATTAGAAAAGGGATTCAGCCTTAGTTTTGTTCTTTTTCAAAGCTGACTTTGGCTGCCAGGTTGACAAAGCCTTATTAGGTACCAGGTAATGTCCTAGGAAGTAAATGTGGTCAGTGTGATGTTGACCATATCAACAGCCACAAAATGCTGACTGGTCTATAAAATATCTGGGATTCTTCTGGGTAAAGATTTGACATCACAGCGCTCTTGACAATCCTGTAAAAGCTGCATCCCTCTCCTCAGCAGCTAGCGAAGAGTCAAACATTGGATTCTAGCATCGTGTGCCTGGTGCACCCCTGTCTTTAAAATGGTCCTTTACTACAAGTACAGCAGTTAAAGTATCTTTACGCATCAATGTCAGATAAAAGATGTATATGGTCCTTCACTACAAGTACAGCAGTTAAAGTATCTTAACGCATCAATGTCAGATAAAAGATGTATATGGTCCTTCACTACAAGTACAGCAGTTTAAGTATCTTTACGCATCAATGTCAGATAAAAGCTGTATATGGTCCTTCACTACAAGTACAGCAGTTAAAGTATCTTTACGCATCAATGTCAGATAAAAGATGTACATGGTCCTTCACTACAAGTACAGCAGTTAAAGTATCTTTACGCATCAATGTCAGATAAAAGATGTATATGGTCCTTCACTACAAGTACAGCAGTTAAAATATGTTGACGCATCAATGTCAGTTAAAAGATGTATCACAGACTTGAAAGATCAAAATTCTACTACAAGTACAGAAGTTAAAGTATCTTGAGGCATCAATGACAGATAAAAGATGTATCACAGACTTGAAAGATAAAAACGGTCCTTTACTACACGTACAGCAGTTAAAGTATCTTGAGGCATCAATGTCAGAAGATGTATATAGTCCTTCACTACAAGTACAGCAGTTAAAGTATCTTGACATATCAATGTCAGATAAAAGATGTATCACAGACTTGAAAGATAAAAATGGTCCTTTACTACAAGTACAGCAGTTAAAATATGTTGACGCATCAATGTCAGATAAAAGATGTATCACAGACTTGAAAGATAAAAATGGTCCTTTACTACAAGTACAGCAGTTAAAGTATCTTGACGCATCAATGTCAGATAAAAGATGTATCATAGACTTGAAAGATAAAAATGGTCCTTTACTACAAGTACAGCAGTTAAAGTATTTTGACGTATCAATGTCAGATAAAAGATGTATCACAGACTTGAAAGAAAAAAATTCTCCTTTACTACAAGTACAGCAGTTAAAGTATCTTGACTTATCAATGTCAGATAAAAGATGTATCACAGACTTGAAAGATAAAAATGGTGCATGTGTGTGTGGTTACAGCTGGTGAATGCAGACAAGTAGGAGATAATTCCTGATACTTCATGAAAAATCTCATGCAGTGAAGTTAAAAATAAGTGTCAGTGTTTGTCTTGTAACATTTTCATTTATTGAATGCCTTATAACATTTTCAATTATTGAATGCCTTGTAACGTTTTCATTTATTGAATGCCTTGTAACATTTTCAATTATTGAATATGCCTTGTAACATTTTCAATTATTAAATGCCTTGTAACATTTTCAGTAATAATATCTTATGCTAATATTTTCGGTGTGTAATGTCTGTTGTTAACATTCTTCAGTGTTTAATGTTGGAGAGTACCGACGGGCAAAGACCAACAAGTACCGCAGCCATGAGTTTTTCAGAGCTGACAACAGAGAGGCTCAGGATATCAGGAAGTAAGTTCCCCCCTTGCTGTAGTTGTAAAGAATGTTTGTCCCAGCATCAAGTGATAGGTTAGCTTTCAGAATTCTCTCTTTGCTTCTTTGGCGCATAAAGGTCATTTTCTGTTACTTACCACATGAGTGATCCTTCAGCAGCTGCAGAAACTCTTGTGACTTAGAATATGAATCTTCAGTGTGCCGGGGTTAGATTGCGGTGGTGAGCAAATTAGAACAACTCTTCTCATATCTTTGGGGAATGTGGTATGAGAGTCACACCATAGAAGATAACGGGGTCTTAACTATGTGATATTCTCAGAGACAAAATTGGATGCACATTTCCAGTGCAGCCCCTCCTCCATTGCAGCCCCTCCTTTAGTGCAGCCCCTCCTCCATTGTAGCCCCTCCTCCAATGTAGACCCTCCTCCATTGTAGTGATGGCAGACATTTCCTAGTAAACACAGAAGAAAAGTATACCACGGTTTCCTTCAGCTGCAGAAAGCCCGTCAGTGAAAGCAAAGGACATAAATTGGAGGGTAAATGAGAAAAGAAGTAAGCAAATAATAAGAAATAAGGACAGGAGTTGGGGTGGAAAGTTTGTGGGAAAGGGGGGGGGGGGAGAATAAACTAGGAAGAAGTTAATGAAGAGATTAAAGAAGGAATGAAAATAAGTAAGACAAAATGGAAGATCACATGTGCTGAATGTGTGTTTTTCTAGCAGCAATTTTGTTAGGATTGTTGTTACAAATTTGGTATGGCTTCTATTTTCAGTAGTGTGGCTTTGCTGGCAATGGAGGATGCTGCAAGATACCTAGAAGATGGAGGAGGAGAAGTTGCTGTAAGTTGCTATAGAATCTGCTATACTTGAATTGGTGTGCTGAAATAAAGCATTGAACAATATAAACTTTTGTAGCTGCAGCAATAATCTAGGAATCTACATACTGCACTCCTAAACCAAACAGCGCAGTCCGTGACATTCTTACTCTTCTTTGCGTTCACTGGCTGTAAACTTGATGGAAAGTTCTGGTTGCTCATTCACTTCTGGACTTGAGTCTCGTTTCAGATCTTGAGTTTTGAGTGTTCATCTGTTTTATAGATCCGGCTTATTTGTATGCAGATTGTTGTTTCATTGCTTCTCAGGCAGATGCACTCAATATAGACACCCCTATTGAGATTTGTGTTAAAAAAAAGTCGGAAGATGTGAACCAGCGTCACTGCACATGGTTATAAACCATAGGTGCTCTGCTACCAGTACGGACAGCTGATAAAAAACTGTCTGCCTGTGTCGCCGTCCGCACGCAACTGCATAGCTACAAGAGACTTGTATCTAACCCCCCCCCCCCCCTCCCCGATAATTGGGCACAGAACCCATGTGTGGAGTCCATGAAATGAACCCACACCCTCCAAATCTAGAGGCTAATGGGGTGAGGGAGGACCTCACTTATGTTTTCCTAATTTCTACTATACAGTGCTAGCTGTAAATGTTGGTTCATTCTTTACACCTCTATCTCTATAAGGCGACGTTGAGTGTGGCTTTCCATATACAGCACAAATTTGTAGTTTTGATTCCTTTGAAAGAGCAGCTTAGCTGCAAATTTAGATTGTGTTCTCGGTACTAACCCTTAGAATACCTGCTAACTTCCCTATATCTCATTGATAGTGCTTGTCTAGTCATTCTGTTTGCTTCCATCTGTACTAGCAGCTGTGCGTGTAATTTGCGTGTAATTTCAGTTAACTTGTTACCCTTCCTCAGATAATGCCCAGTTTGTCTACCACCATCCTTGAAGCTATTTTGCTGACCTCTAAAGTGTAGATTTCAAGGACTTCTCAGATCTTTATGATGTAAAATATACAGAAATTCAATTATTTTCCCTTAGTTAAATTAAATTACTGCAGACACAAACAGGACATTACACAGTTTGTTGCTTGACTTATTTCACTGTATCTGTATGAATGTGAGTGTTTGTATCTGTATGAATGTGAGTGTTTGTATCTGTATGAATGTGAGTGTTTGTATCTGTATGAATGTGAGTGTTTGTATCTGTATGAATGTGAGTGTTTGTATCTGTATGAATGTGAGTGTTTGTATCTGTATGAATGTGAGTGTTTGTATCTGTATGAATGTGAGTGTTTGTATCTGTATGAATGTGAGTGTTTGTATCTGTATGAATGTGAGTGTTTGTATCTGTATGAATGTGAGTGTTTGTATGTATGTATATATTCAGGTGCAAGTGCATGTATGTAAAAAGGTGAATGTGTGTGTGTATGACTGAGTCTGTGTATGAATTTGGGTGCATGTAAATGTATGTATATATTTGTATAAAGGGGTATGTATGAGTGTGTGTATCTATGAATGTATGTATACGTATGAGTGTACATGTCTGTATGTATGGGCCTGTATAAAGGTTAGTTGCGTATCCTTTATAGGACGTTGCAGAACCAACCCCAGCAGCCCCTGGCTGTTGTGTGGTTTCTCTAGGCAAATTTATGTGCAGTAGTTTGCCATTGCTTTCTGGACGGTCGGCTCCCTGAAACCACTGTCGAAACCAGCGCATGGCCCGCAGCTGGGATCGAACCCGGCATTAGGAAGCATTCGCATCGACTTAGCCACAGAGCTGACATGGTCCTGTATAGTACGGGTATATTTTGACTGTTTATGATATGATTGTGTATGGGAGCCGCCATGGTTAAACGGCTAGATGCTTGCCTTCAGATTGGAAGGTCATAGGTCTGGGACCTGGCGGGGGCCTGACTTTTTTCAAAAATGACTCTGGGCCTCAGGTCAGCCTAGCCTCTCTGGGTACCAGGTGCAGTCCTGGGAAGTAAAGATGGACGGGGTAATGCTGTCCACATCATACACCATTGCCGTGTGGTCTATAAAATACAAGTCTAGCTCTATATACTGACTGCACCTGAAGGTGAAGAAAAAGGTCATTTACTTTTTTATGATTGTGTATATATGATGTGTTTATGCATTGTTTCATTATGTATATTTTTTATATTAACATAACATACATTATTGGTAAAATACAATTGTGGTCTAAAAATGGGTGCTTGGAAGGGACGAATGTCAGATGGGCCTGCGTGTCCAATTTGTAATCCTTTGAAAATAGTTTGTTTATTCTTTCATTCATATTTTGTCATGTGACTATCTTGTCTGCAATGAGATGAGCAATTTATCTAGAGAGGACATGATTTGTGTATTTTGTTGAAAATAGACTTAATGTTTGGGCTTCATAGTGTGGTGGTGCACTCAGTAGCAATGCCCCTGATCAGATACAGCAAGGCAATAAATTGTGCAGTGTATTGTTTTGGTAAAAGTAAAGTACCCTTTTCCGTGGTGCGTTTAGCCATGTTGGGCCTATAGTGCTAGACCTATATTTTATAGACCAATCGGTACTCAGTGGGCAGCTGCCTTTACTTCCCAGGACTTTACCTGGTACCCACTCAAGGCTGGGTCAGCTTTAAAGCCCAGATCGCTTTTTTTTTTTTTTAGTCCAGCAACGTTCAGATTTGAACCCATGATCTTTGGTTCTGCAGGCGGGTGTCTAGCCACTACACCATCAACATCGTAGCTCCTTATTGTCTTTGACCAATATGGCAAAATGTGTCTGTGATTCGTCTTCCAATGATTCTTTACTGGACCGACCGTCTGTGTGTAGATTACCGCCAACTCAGAGATGTCTTGAATGTGTTTGAATGTACAGTCTGCCATTTTTTGTACAGGTGGTTGATGCTACTAATACAACCAGACGACGACGAGAGATTTTAGTGGATATGTTCACCGTGAAAAGGAACTTCAAGCTCTTTTTTGTGGAGTCTGTCTGTGACGAACCTCGGATCATCGAAGCTAACATACTGGTAAGTCAGAGCATATATTTATTTGTTTTTGAAAGCAGCAGATATATTTGCATGCTCTTGTACATAATCGATGCAGACAGGCTGAAATTCACATACACAGACCAGAAGACAATTTATAAAGTGTAGTCATTTGTTTAAAATAAGAATTGGCTGATCCAGATCCAGAGAATTTATGGTAATTGCTCAGATGTAGCACAGCATCTGTGTAAAACCATTTGTAATTAATAAAGTAAAACCTCATCACAAAAACTGGCTTTAGAATATTTGGTTAACATGGAAAATATTTTTTTCCCAGCACGAATGTATTATAGTTAGTCCCCAACATGAATGTTTTTTAACACAAACTTAATTTCCAATCCTTTCGAGTTGTTGTTTTTGAGGTTTTGCTGCATAGTGTTTCTAAAAGTGGCACTGGCATTAACATAAGGCTTATAATTTGTTTCCCCACATGTCTCACTTTGTCTTATAAATCAACATGCTTGATATTTTAAAGAAAAGATATCTGATAATGCAGAATATAATACAGAGTTGAGTTTGTTCAAAAACTGACATCACAGCATTCAGGGTATTCCCAAAAGTGCTCCATCCCCGTCTTCAGCGACCAACTCCAATACCAGTGGAACCAGTAACGGTTTTATTATATGTCTGTCTTACCTTTCCTCTGAGCATCGAGTATCGGAGAGATCCCTTTGTCACTCCTCGCTGTATCACTCACACCAGACTGATTACACATTTGCTTCCCATAAGGCCTTGACCGTGTCTGCCATATCATGCATCCACATTTCACCAAGTTGTGCAGAGCCAGCTAGTCTGTCTGCCTGTTCATTTCCTAGCATACAGACATGCCCCAGAGAAAAGAAGCTGTGACCTCCAAAACAAAACATAGGATTTTTTTGGCATCATAAGGAATATTCATTATGAAGACATCATACAAGTTGAAGATATAAAAAAAATATTTTGAAAAAGGCAAAAGACACTGTACCAGGGCCTATTTGGGTTAGGTGTGGTGTGGCCATGCGAAGGCACTGAGCAATGTAGACCTGAGAGAGATGACTGATTGTTGCTTAACCAGAGTTTTATATTGTTTACAGCTATATACTGTTGTCTGTTTGTACATTGTGTATAAGGAAGTCAAAGTCTGCAGCCCTGACTATGAAGGAATGGACAAAAATACAGCATTAGAGGACTTTCTGAAAAGGATTGAACATTATAAGCAGGAGTATGAGGCACTGGACTACAATTATGACAAGGACATCTCATTTATTCAGATCTTTAACCAGGGGGAGAGGTTCATTGTCAATAAACTGGCAGGTAATTCAATGTATAAATATTGTAATTACAAATATTTTTTTGGCAAATCCTCAGTTTGGTGTTAATTTGGTTTGTCTGTCTATATCCCTGTCATCTTACTGCTGACACATAAGGCATTCACACATGATCTCCACTACTGCTAGTCTGCTGCTTTTCTGCCCATGGTATCTTACGTCTGTTTACATTCCTTTATTTCCCTTTCTGCTGTCTTTCTCCAATTTTCCTTAGGCCATTCCCATCTCCCCCCCCCTCCCCTCTCCCCATCTGCTGTCCACCATAGAGCTGTCATTGCTAAAGTGTCATGAGTCATTCTGCAACCATGTCCATGGAAATGTCATGAACAGTTTGGTTCCTTTTAATCATTCAGTAATTATGACACTTTTTTCTCCAGTTTCATTTTTCCACTTCCATGTTGAAGTTGTCTGTTGCTTGAGTAGATTATTTTGTCTGTTTAAAGATCCCTGTTTAAAGATTCTGGCTGAAAGTTTTATTTTGTTTGTGTGGGCTTCTTCTCTTTATGTCTGTTGAGCTTTCTAGCCATAGTATGTGTTCATGAGTGATTCCTAGATATTTGATGAGCTTATCTGTTAGCAGGTAACAACAATCTAATCCAGGATACACAACTTGTTCAGAACTCCCAAACCTGACGCCGGAATGCATAAGGAAAGCAAACTTTATTTTTACTGAAAATTTGTTGAAGACATGCCTGTATTAGGTATAGACTTCTTTTTGTGGCTGGGACACATGTTACTGTAACTGTTCCTATCCTGTTATCGGTTTGAGTCTACGGCACATGTTATTGTAACTGTTCCTATCCTGTTATCGGTTTGAGTCTGAAGCACATGTTACTGTAACAGTTCCTATCCTGTTATCCGTTTGAGTCTGAGGCACATGTTACTGTAACTGTTCCTGTCCTGTTATCGGTTTGAGTCTGAAGCACATGTTACTGTAACTGTTCCTATCCTGTTATCGGTTTGAGTCTAAAGCACATGTTACTGTAACTGTTCCTATCCTGTTATCGGTTTGAGTCTGAAGCACATGTTACTGTAACTGTTCCTATCCTGTTATCCGTTTGAGTCTGAGGCACATGTTACTGTAACTGTTCCTGTCCTGTTATCGGTTTGAGTCTGAAGCACATGTTACTGTAACTGTTCCTGTCCTGTTATCGGTTTGAGTCTGAAGCACATGTTACTGTAACTGTTCCTATCCTGTTATTGGTTTGAGTCTGAAGCACATGTTACTGTAACTGTTCCTATCCTGTTATTGGTTTGAGTCTGAAGCACATGTTACTGTAACTGTTCCTATCCTGTTATTGGTTTGAGTCTGAAGCACATGTTACTGTAACTGTTCCTATCCTGTTATTGGTTTGAGTCTGAAGCACATGTTACTGTAACTGTTCCTATCCTGTTATCAGTTTGAGTCTGAAGCACATGTTACTGTAACTGTTCCTATCCTGTTATCAGTTTGAGTCTAAAGCACATGTTACTGTAACTGTTCCTGTCCTGCTATCGGTTTGAGTCTGAGGCACCTGTTACTGCAACTGTTCCTATCCTGTTATCGGTTTGAGACTGAAGCACATGTTACTGTAATTGTTCCTATCCTTTATCGGTTTGAGTCTGAAGCACATGTTACTGTAACAGTGTCCTGAGCGGTTGTTTCTTTAACTACTGAATAATTTGTATCTTCTTTTTTTCTTTTTCGCATTCACTGGCTGTAAACTCTGGCAGAACATTCTGGTTCTTCATCAGTTTCCAGGCTTTTGTAATTACTTCTAGTAATGTCCCCTGGTCTCTGGGTAGTAAGATGTGATGCCCATGTATATTGTTGCTCACACAAAAAAATCCCTTAGCAGTTGGAAATTGAAAAAAGTAGCCTAACAGTGCTGCCCGGGCAAAATTTTGAGTTAAAAGTCTATCCGAAGTATTTCAGGATCCTCGCTGTTGCAACAGAGTTCATGCACTGCGCTGAGATTCTTCAGACTCAGGTTTGAGTTAGAGTAGAATGGAGTACTTATGGGTTACACCTGTGAAACTATGATGTTGATCCTTCAAATAAACATAAACATGTACTTTGACTTTGAAGGAAATACCTGTAATTTGCTACAATGATTTTTTTTTTTTTTTTTACTGGACAGTGGATCTATTATTTTTCTCCTAAAATGGGGCCCTGAACCCACACAGGGAGATTGTTTGTCTGAATGTTGGCCATTCTTTGCCATCTCCACAGAAAAGTTGGCTGCAGTGTACCTGCTCTCTGTGAGAATATTACCTGATGATTACCCAGTCTCTTCTCTGGTTTGAATCTCCTATTAATGTCTAAAACCAACTATGGGTTTTGTGGCCGCACATCACAGAGATCAAGCCCTAGTACTCAAGGATCGTGAGATTGCTGAACAAATTCCCTAACATCTAAACTGAAGTGCCACACACTTCTAGCTGAAGAAATTTAAAAAATATTTTATGAGACTGAAAGGGTTAAAGTAACAGAGGGCAAGAGTTGTGTTGTTTTACAACTGGATGGTTGCCCGGCTCTCTAGCGTAGTTGGCTAAACCGGATTGCGCGGAGATCGGGTGATGAACTCCTTGTGGTCCAGGTTCACTCCCGGGGGTAAGCAGAAAAGCCACATTTCTCCCAGATTTAAGGTATTTACAATGAAATCAAGGCCGAAAGGTTGCGATATCCATAATACGGAGCCTAAGGGTTAACAACTCATGGCTTCTGGATACTAAAACAAACAAACAAACAAACAACTGGATGGTGTCTGTTGAATAACGTTAAAGAAAAGTCAATCTTATCAGTAGAAACCAAGAAACACATATTGAGTGCTGACACTATGTCCCTCTTTACTTAGTGATGCTCAGGCGAGTAGAAGCTTATTGGGTAAACTTTGTATTTTGATGCTGTTTTCCACAAGGTCTGTTTGCTGGATAACAATGAAATGAAGACACTTGACATAGTCTGCTTGAAAGTCTAAGGTTCAAATCCAAATCCACTGGGAAGGCCAAAAGGATCAAATATCACAGCCATGTTGTAAATGGGCACAACACATTAGTGTCTTCGGATGAAGAAGATAAAAAATAAATCTTCATTTAGGCAGATTGAATTGACCTTGACTTCATGTAGGTCGAGGGAAGTAAATACGGACAGCATGATGTTGACCACATCACCCACGAAGTGCCAGTTGGGCTATTACAAAAGTCTGGCACTATATGTCCAAAGACCTAAAGGCAGGACATGTGTCCTAGGAGGTAGTGAAGAACCAATCTTAGTTAATCAAAAGATTATCCTTATTGCACATTGGGCAAGTCCATAAGTGCTCGGATCCCATCTTCAGTGTATGTCCCTCAGCATGTAGCAACTGATAACACCAATTCTGTGTTAGTTTACTATTCTTCTTTGGCTACCTGTATAGTGTTCATGTTAGGCAACATCTCTTTTGACCAGAAGTTCTTGTAGACTTTTGAGTATTGCTGAATCATCTTCTCCTCCTGCCTCCTTGCGAGCATTGCGAATAGCCTGGTCCATAGCTTTTCCTGTACCTAGCGTGGCCCTGGCAGTAAGCCAATTTGCTCCTTCATTCCCTCTTACCCCAGAGTGTCCTGGCATAAAAATGAAACTGTTTTCTTTCATGTGACATTTCCTCAGTGACACCAACCATTTTTTGTTTAATACATCCTGTCTCTATCTTCTTAACCATGCTCATAAAATGACTTAGAAAGCATGCATGAGATACATGCACTGTCTCTAACCACATCATTGCTTTTGTTACCGCCATCACCTCCATAGTCAGACTACTTGTCGTTGAGGCAAAAGCATCACTATCGTCTTTTACAATTTTCCTTTGAACCAGAAGCGTGAAAGCCCATGAACTTTGTGTGTGTTAAATGACGGATCCGTCAGTGTAGATAACTGCACCTCCGTGGTGCACAATTTTCAAAAATTAAGGCTTGAACCTCTGCCTCAACCACCAACGGGCCTTGTTGTTTGCAATCTCTACCCAGTTTTATTCAGACTGAAAAGGATGTACACCACTCTGCTGGCACTTGTACCCATTCCTCACCAGGTTCTATGTCCTCATTTGAACAAACTTATTGAATAACGTCCTCGGCATGACCCACCAGGATTTTCCCTTTTATTAACCTGCTACCCTTCTTCCTGCAAATCTCACTGTGCAATGGATGGTTTGAGAAACTCATACTTATATGTGACTTCCTAACTGATGCATGAGGAACTTATATGTGCTAACTGACGTGTGAGGAACTGATGTGTGAGGAACCCATACTTAAATGTGATGTGCTGTGTGAGCAACTTATATGTGATGTGCTAACTGATGTGTGAGGAACTCATACCTACTGCACCTATGCCAGTATCTGCCATATTTATCTTTTTGTATTAAAATGAATTTCCAGGACACCTACAGAGTCGGGTGGTCTACTACCTAATGAATATACATGTTTTACCCAGGACCATATACCTGACACGAGTAAGTTTGCCTAAATTTGTACTTTAAAGATCAAACCTTATTTTGTAAAATTACTTTAATGTGATTAGTATTGTCATCACAGCACTCCAAACAGATTCGAGGGTGTTGCTCTCTCCTCCTGAGTTCAGATGTTGCTGTATGGGTGGTGAGGCTATAGAGAAATTGCTAAATAAGAATTAAGAAAACCTATTCAAAAAAAATTTACTGTCAACATTCATTTAGTCACGAATGGGAGTTGGGTACCATGTTTGAGAACCACTTTAGCGGAACTAAGCATGATTTTGTAAAACTAGAGAGCAAGCCACCCATGTTTTAATAGTTAAGGAAATGGTTTATTAGTCAGTTAGGGTTTGACCTACCAACCTTTTAGTAACAAATAAGCTAGCTTAATATTAGATATCAGTTGTTGAATATGAACCCATTATTTTCCAGCATGGAGAAAGCTTGATGAACCTACAGGGACGTATTGGAGGCGACAGCGATCTCAGTGAACAGGGAGAATCGGTAAGTGAGATGAGAGTCAATAACACAAATGAACCAAAGACCAGCACATGAAAAGTCATCAATACTGTTTTCTTCTGCATTTCCTTCAAAAGGGCAGTTAGCACATTATGTTGTGGTTTACAGCTAGGCTACAATATCAGCACCTGTAATCCCAATGCATCCACTGACAGCAAACCTCAGTTAGTCATGTTTTATAAAATGCTTAAGAACAGTGGCTCTATACCCCCACCCCCATCCAAAGTGGGATCTGGAACCCACACAGGGGAGAGATCAGTAAGAACTGATTGAGTAAATATGGTCATGCTATGTAGTAAATACTGATTTCTTTATCTTTGTGTTCACTTTTGTATGCTGAGGTCGAATTGCCACATATACTGCCCCTATGAATTCACGTCAGTTGCAGGTCCTTAATGGTTCCCCATAGCTGGCTCTGCACACTTCGCTCTTGAGGCCAGGTTTCTCCTCATAGCTGTAAGTAGAGTGGGCAGGTCTGCAGTGTGGGCTCAGGTGTTTATGGTCCCATTTGACGTTCACACTGTCGGGACTACACTGTTTACTTTATTGTGTGTGATAGTTGAGCCTGCAGTCTCCTGTTCTTAGACAGAACATTGTTTTCTGTTGGTTAATTCTCTGCACAGTTTCTTGTATTATTTCTTAAGGACTTGATCTGGTAATGAAAGGGTGTATTGTTTCTCTTTTGTTCCATTTTTTTTTCAAGTCTATTCACCAACTCTCTTCCTGCTTTGCCACATTGGACAGGGATCCATTGTAAATGATTTGGAATACTGATTTGGTTATTACTTATGAAATGAATTAAGTGTGTTTGCTCTCTTACATTGTTGTGGTTTTAAAACTTAGAACAAGTGTGAGTTTAACATTGTATTTTTCAGTATGCCATTGAACTTGCCAAGTTTGTGAAAAGTGAGAACATCCCCAATCTGAAAGTGTGGACCAGTGAGCTGAAGAGGACAATTCAAAGTGCCAGATACATTGATGCACCCAAGGAGCACTGGAAGGCACTCAATGAAATTGATGCAGTATGTTGAATATTTCTTTTCCTGCATGCCTAGTATCCGTATGCCTAAATAAGTGGGGATGTTTGTTAGTTAATCAACCCGTCATCCTCATCACATCTTGGACAAGTCCATAAGCACTCTCAGATCACATCTTTAATATCTCCAGCGTGTTGTGACTGATAACACCAGTTCTGTATTAGTTTACTATTCTTCTTTGGCTACCTCTGTATTGTTTGTATCCGGTAGCACCATTTTTGTTGCTGACATGTTCTCAGTCTTGTCAAGGTTGCTGATCACCACGTACTCCCGAATAATCCATTCATCCCATCTTCTTGCAAGCATTAATTACATCAGTTAGGTCCATGGATTTCCCTGAGCCTACCATTGCTTTGGCAATAAGCCAGTATGCTCATTCATTAACTCTTACCTATGTGCTACCACAAACATTAAGCTAATTTCTGTAAGACAAGATTTTCTTAGAGACTGCAACCATTGTCTTTGAACCTATCCTGTCTTGATCTTTTTAAGCACATTCATGGAACCAGTTAGAAAACATGCATGGAAAAAAAAACTGTCTCTAGCTTTTGTTCCGCCATCACCTCCATAGTCAAGACTGCTTCTAAGTCAAGGCAAAAGTGCGACTATCTTCCTGATGCACCAAATTCACAGCTTCTCTCGTGAAAAAGGATTTTTTAAAAATATTATTTAGGAGCTGCACTGGCACATTCGCCAGCATTGTGTTTAAACCCCTCAAGGCAGAGATTTTTTTTTCTCCAAATGACATGGTCTGCCAGCTTGATCCAGCCTAAAAAGGACATCAGGTGTTCATGGAAGTAAATTTGGCCAATGTAATATTTACATCAACCAGCAGTATTTCTTCCTCTTCAGCATTCCGAGCCCTTGAGGTTCATTGCTGCAGATATCACCTGCCTCCATTTATCTCTCTGGTTTTCCTTCTCTTTCCATTTGGTGACACCAAGTGCTTGCAGGTCTGTCTTGACATTATCTCTCCATCATCTTCTTGGTTTGCCTCGTAGTCTATAAATATTCAGCACCCTTGAGTGTAGTTTTTACCTCTCGTGTCATTTGACGTTCTCTCAATATGCCCAAGCCATTTCTTTGTCTATTAGAATCAACCAGAAGTTGGGGTAGAAAAATATGGGGATATCATAAAGTACCCAGCATGCCTCACCAAATGATAAATAACTCCTAATTTTTCTCTAATATTTTCTCACCGTTTCATCTTTCCAGAGTAGAGTGTTCTATTTTTGCTATAGGGAGTCCATAGGAATCACAGCCCATGGCAGTACCAGTTAAGGCCACGGATGAAGTTTCTCCTCTTACTAGCACCAAGCCTGTGGAGTATTGTAGAAATCATGTATTGTCCATTCAGCGTGATCCCTCTTTAGGCCTGTTTTTCTATTTGCTACCTCGAGAAACCTATTTTCCCCATACCTTCGTGGGCTTTTGATGACATGAAGTCTTTGGTCAGTGGCCATCACACCTGTATAACAACCTTGCTACTGGCAGCATTTGCAGTGTGTAGATATTCTGAGTATAACAGTACCAAAACACACAAATGTTAGGTATTATCAGCGGTATTAGGTCACTTTGCTCTACATGTCTCAGTCGACACAACCACATTTATCGTGGTCAGAGGGAAGGAAGGCAGGTAATTCTCTGCTCTTTTTGTATTTAGTGATTGCTTAAAATGTTGTTTTGCATTAACAGATGAATAATAAAAATTAATATGAATTATTTTTTCAATTGACAGCGGCAGTATAGCTTAGGGCTTCACTTTGCCTGCTTGGTTGCTGGTCTAGGGGGCTTCACTATCTGGATGTTTTTGCAAGACTCAACAATTCTTTTCTGCTTTTTCTTCTTTTCATCTGTTTTTTTTTTTTTTTTCTTTATGTAAACACAATTTTGAAAACGGTTACTCTAAAAAAAAAAAATAAAGCCTGCCATAATATTGAGTTTTCAGATTGCATTTCCTCAACCTAGAAAAGGCTAGTAACCAGTTTTTTTTCTTCTAAAATGATGATGCCTCTGATTTCAGGGAATCTGTGAGGGAATGACTTATGAGGAGATACAGGATCAGTACCCGCAGGACTTTGCTCTACGAGACCAGGACAAGTACCACTACAGGTACCCAAGTGGGGAGGTAGGAGCACATCTGCATTTTATGTTCATTCTAAAATACTGTCTTCTCTCTTGTCTGTTTTTGTTTTACTTTCTTATCTCTCTTCTTATTTCTTTTCTTTCAATGCTCAGTTTTCTGTTTTTATGTTCTCTCATTCTATTCTTTATCCTTTGTTTCTCTGTAACCTTCTCTCCTCTTTCTCTTTTTTCTTCTCTTATTTCTTCTTCTCTTGTTTCTTTCAGCTCTCCTATCTGTTTCTGTGTATCATCTTCTGATCTATTGTTTCTGTCATATAATAAACTTGTATATGTGCGCTATCTGCTCTAATAGTAAAATCTGCAGTAAAAACAACCACTCTTATCCAAAATAAAAACAAATTTGAAAAACTTAATTGTAAGACAAGCTTTTTTTATTTGAAATGCATCAAGTAATTAATTAATGCACTAAAAAGACAAAAGCAGTTTTTCAAATACATTAATTGACACACAAAATGACATAGATACATTTTGTAAAGAGAATTATATAATCGCATGTGTTAATTAGCGTATATGGTAAATTAATTCTTTCTTTTTAGTATATAATGGTGTTTTTTTTTTTTTAAATAAAAGCTTATTATGTATTTTTTCAAATATATTTTATATAATTATGTTGTTTTAAATGAAAGCTTATTTTGTTTACATTTTTAAAGTATATTTTATAGTTATTAATTCTTCTTTTGTCCATATCTGCTTATGCCGCTAGGCGTCATTGTTCATCATACGATCGGCAGCCGAGTTAGGGCGTGCTCAGTCCCTTGATATGCCGTGATGCTATGCAGTCTCAAGGTTTCAGTGACTCCTTTAATCCATCTTCTTCTCAGTCTTCCCCTGTCTCTTGATGTTTCAATTTTCAGGTTGTATGCTCTTGCAGCTGGTATCGTTGGCTTTATTCTCATTAGATGGCCAAACCATTTCATTCTTTGTTTCTCAATAAATTTGATGAGGAGTGTTGTTGCAACTGTTCTTGTTATAGTTGTAATTCTTCTTCTTCTTCTTCTTCTTCACTTCCTCTTTTACCGCTGTGGGTGTCGAGGGAGATATAAGGTTCTGTTTCTAGCTCTTCTGGCCGCCTCAACCATAGGCACATCGTGCTGTTGTAGTTTCTCTGATGTTATCCTTCCATCTTGTTCTTGGTCTACCTCGTGCTCTACGTCCTTCTTCTCTTCCCATGTATGCTTTGTATGGTATGGTGTCACAAGGCATTCTCTCTTAGTGGGCAAACCATTTCACTTGCTGTCTTTGTATGTAATTTAGAATTGGTTATAAATCATTTTACTCAGCTTTCAAATGATTGTTGTTGTTTTATTTGATGTGACCATGTAAACAGCTCATTGAATCATATGGTAACTCCCAGTGTTGGTTATTGCATCATCTCTGAGATTCATTGGTTTGTCCCCTCTGTGCTGCTACCTACATTTTTACCATTCCATGCTTTGGTTAAGAAATCTCCATCCGTACAGAAGACCAGCAAGGCAGATTTTGGATACCCTGTTCAACCTTTAAAGAAGTTATAATTTGGGCACCTGTAATGGTGAACCCAGGCAGGTTAGACCTACAATCCTATGTAGATAAGGAGGCCATTGTCTTTGGGAATTCAGAACTGAAAGTCATCCAGAGGCTATCTCTTGGATGTATAATGTACATCATAAACAGACAATTCTTTGAAGTCAGAAAGCAATTTTTTTTTTAAAATATGAATGGTTTTGCAGCTGATTACATTGTCATCCACTGAGTGCATTTGTGCAAAACATAAGTTTCAAAGCTAATAGGAAAATGGTATAGATGTTAAAGGCAAAGTTTTGATGGTATATTTTATATGATGACTATGTAAGTTGTTTCACATCCAAAATGACCTTTAAAAGATTGGGATTTGAAATAGGAGGGATTTTCTTGTACCTACTTGCATAGTTATCTATAAAGCATATATGTCAAAAATTTGAGTTCAGAAGCTTTTAAGAAATTAGTCTAAAAATTGAAAGCAAAGTCTGTACAAAACGTAGCTTATAACAGATACAGATTTGTATATTCTTTGTTTTAAGGATGCTAATTACCACATTGTAACGAAAGTGCACATGCATTTTTTCATGTCAGATGTTTCTAGAGATCTTTAACTGTTTTGGTCTCTCTTCAGTCTTATCAAGATCTGGTGGCCAGACTGGAACCAGTCATTCTGGTAAGTTTAACCATGACTTATTTAACATCATTTGCTTCTCTGCCTGTTTTTGTCGGTCTTCTAGTTCTTCACTTCTAGTTCTTCCTATTAGTTTTGTTTTCTTCTGCCACTTTTTTCCTGTTTTTTTCTTTTTTTTCTGCTAATATAGTCTGGTAGTGGTCTCAAATAAATTACAACAAATACCCCCCCCCCCCCCCCCCCCCCCCCCCCCCCCCCCCCCCCCCCCCCCCACCCTTTTTTTCCGGTATATGAGGTCACCATACAAAATTGCCTTACACTGTGAAGTCATGTTTTCATTGTCAAACTGTTATTACACTAACCAATGCACATGTTTTCAGAGTTGGGGGGTGGGAAGGGGGTGCACAAAGGACCCTGACAATGACACATCACTGACCTGTTCAACACTTGACAGATAAGGAAGGCCCTTTGGAAGCAAGTGAACCATGCAGAAGCATAAATAAATCATCATAGTCCCCAGAGAACAAACGCATGAATGAACACAGTCTATTTCCTAAGGATCGCAAATTGGGCATGCAGGCCTGTCTTACATTCAGCCTTTTCTTACATTTGGTGGTGCAGGTAGTGACCAGGGGACACACAACACATGACCAGGGGACACACAACACGTGACCAGGGGACACACAACACGTGACCAGGGGACACACAACACGTGACCAGGGGACACACAACACGTGACCAGGGGACACACAACACTGAGGAAAGTAGAATGGTGATATAATCAGGCTGTTACTGGTACCAGCTCTGTGCTGGCTGCTGAAGATGAAGGGGCACTTGTGGGAATGTCCCGAGTGTTGTGATTTTGGTTCTTTACACAACTCCACTGGTTGTCTCTGAGACAGATTGGTTAAGCTCTTTGTCTTGGCACTCTGAAGGCAGAGTTGATTCATGTGTGTGTGGGTGAGCACAGTCACGTGTGTGGTTTACATCAATGGGTTTGAGTACAATTTTGGGGAGCTCCTAAGTATTTCCACTGTGAATTCCAGGCTTTATGAGACATTCAGAGATCTAACCAGATGGTGTCAAGAAAAATTTAAAGTCAAGAGGATCAACTGCATTGTACTGAGGTTTAACTCTATTCTGCTCGGTCTTATCACAGAATGGTTAGCCAACTGCTGTGAGCATTACACAAAGAACAAACTCTGTAGCTGCAGCAATGACCCATGGGAGTCTTTATAAAAACTGCATTTTTGTGAACAGTGCAGTCCATTAAACAAACTCATGATGTTCAGAGTGTGGGGCAAATGGCTTAACCACTTAGCTACTGAGTCCCTCACACGATGGGATGTACAGTGGAGTCAGTCCCCTCAGCTACTGAGTCCCTCACACCATGGGATGTGCAGTGGAGTCAGTCCCCTCAGCTACTGAGTCCCTCACACCATGGGATGTGCAGTGGAGTCAGTCCCCTCAGCTACTGAGTCCCTCACACCATGGGATGTACAGTGGAGTCAGTCCCCTCAGCTACTGAGTTCCTCACACCATGGGATGTACAGTGGAGTCAGTCCCCTCAGCTACTGAGTCCCTCACACCATGGGATGTACAGTGGAGTCAGTCCCCTCATCTCTTACTCTGCCAGTCCTTAGCACCTGATGTTTGACAGGTTCTTTGACTGGCATCACAAACATCTTGCCATCTGTTTTCTTGCCTTTTATCTATGTGCAAGAGTGTAGTGAAGGAAATTGGCATTCCCTGCTATGTATTTACGTACTTTATAACTCAGGTATTCAGCATGTTTCATTGTGGTTATTTCCAGACATTTAAATCTGCACCTGTATATACATATTTGTGCAAGGTGGCAAACATCACTTCAGACCATAATGATCTGCTTGTACTTCCGCACTATTCAATAGCCCCAAAGGGGCCTCACAATATCTAGCTTATCATACATCAATTTACCATTAAGTGATGCGGAACTGGCAAATCTATCTGCCTGCTCATTTCCTAACACACCGTTATGACCTTGAGAAAATATTCAAAGGATGCTAACTACCCGAGACCTCTGAAGTGATGCTTGCCCCTCTGCACAGAGCATGCCTGTCTCCACCTTTCTCAAAATTCTGTATGAGACAGTTACAATCACGCCATGTGCGTACAATTGATTCTCAAGACAGGGGAAGGCTGCATTGACTGCCTCCACCTCCATTCTCAAACTCGGTATTTGTGATTTCGTACGCAAGGCTTTGTTGCACTAAGCGACGTCCATTCGCTTTTGCTACCAACCTCCTTGCATTTCATCTGCCCCTAAATACAGAGCCATCTATGTAGACAGTCACATCACACGTGCGCGAATTGTCATGACTCATTTGTTGAACTTTCAGTTCTGCAGCACCAGCTGGCCACGGCCTGCAGTCATGACCTAAAGTGATTAGAACAATATTGTTGTCAGTTATAAAGTCATTCAATGTTTCTTTCTGACAGGAGCTTGAAAGGCAAGAGAATGTCATGGTTGTATGCCACCAGGCTGTCCTGAGATGTCTCTTGGCCTATTTTCAAGACAAGAGTGCAGGTTAGTTTTTGTGCAGTTTTTTTATTTTTCCTTGTGTGTTTATTGTCTTTGCATTTTTACCCTATATTTATCTGGTTTGGTTTGTATTCCAGCTTTCTTGTGTGCTATTAATCAGTATTTTGCATTGTGGAGTATGAATCTTCACTACTACCTCAGGAATGTTCCTACATTAACATACACTATCACCTCAGGAATTTTTGTACATTAACACACACTACCACATCAGGTATGTTTGTACATTAACACACACTACCACATCAGGTATGTTTGTACATTAAGGCACACTACCACATCAGGTATGTTTGTACATTAAGGCACACTACCACATCAGGAATGTTTGTACATTAACACACACTACCACCTCAGGAATGTTTGTACATTAACACACACTATCACCTCAGGAATGTTTGTACATTAACACACACTACCACCTCAAGAATGTTTGTACATTAACACACACTATCACCTCAGGAATGTTTGTACATTAACACACACTATCACCTCAGGAATGTTTGTACATTAACACACACTATCACCTCAGGAATGTTTGTACATTAACACACACTATCACCTCAGGAATGTTTGTACATTAACACACACTATCACCTCAGGAATGTTTGTACATTAACACACACTATCACCTCAGGAATGTTTGTACATTAACACACACTACCACCCCAGGAATGTTTGTACATTAACATACACTATCACCTCAGGAATGTTTGTACGTTAACACACACTACCACATCAGGAATGTTTGTACATTACATTAACACACACTATCACCTCAGGAATGTTTGTGCATTAACACACACTATCACCTCAGGAATGTTTGTACATTAACACACACTATCACCTCAGGAATGTTTGTACATTGACATAGACAAATATTTATACATTAACAGTTGTTAGACTATTTTAGGAATGTCCAGACATTAACATTCCTAATCATTTTGTTTTAAAAAATAACTATGGAACATGTCTTATAATCTTAATAAGTATGAAACTTCACTAATTGTAATGAATGAAACATGCAACTTTAATAAATATGAGACAACTTTTTTTTAATTTTATGAGACTCACTTTATTTTAATAAATTTAAAACTTGTAAGTCTTACTTCAATAAATATGAGACAACTTTTTTAATTTTATGAGACTCATAACTTTATTTCAATAAATATGAAACTTGTAAGTCTTACTTCAATAAATATGAGACAACTTTTTTAATTTTATGAGAGTCATAACTTTATTTTAATAAATATAAAACTTGTAAGTCTTACTTCAATAAATATGAGACAACTTTTTTAATTTTATGAGACTCATAACTTTATTTTAATAAATATGAAACTTGTAAGTCTTACTTCAATAAATATGAGACAACTTTTTTAATTTTGTGAGACTCATAACTTTATTTTAATAAATATGAAACTTGTAAGACTTAGCACTTTGCTTGCCGAAATTATTTTGCTTATGTACATCAGAGTTTGGCAGTTTGGGCCAGCTTTTTTGCTTTTGTGCATTAATTTAATTGTGTACATTTTGCTTCAGCTTGCAGGTATTTCTATTAAACTGATTAATTTTAACATTAACATTTAAAAAATTTCAACTGTTCGTGTTTATCTTGAGTATTTCAAGGAATCACCAATAAGAAACTAATATTTTTTTTTTAAAGAGCATTTGTGCAGCACATGTATAGAGTATGTCTGCAGCAGGGTATCTGGCCGACGCTCCACACTCACTGGAAAAATGAGATGGATATACAATCAGACAGTTACTGGTGCCATCGGAATTAGAACTCTTCGCTTGCTGCTGAAGATGAAGACAGATCACTCATGGGAGTGCCTCAAGTGCAGTGATGTTGATTCTTAATTTAACATTTAACAGTTTGTACATATGGCTGTGGTGTCTGTTGTGTCTAGCTCACATTCTGAATTCAACAGTTTGTTGCTTTTATTGAGAGCCTGTTTCAGATACCACTGTTTTAGAACGTGAGATGGAGAACTATTTTTTTTCTGCCAATGTTAAGTTCTGAAATATGTTGGCCAGGTTAAATATTCTAGTAGTTTTGGAAATAACAGTAATGGAAGCTCTAGTTTCTTGAAGGAGCATGGTTGAACTATCACATCAGTGGATGCAGGATACCATGGATACTGAGGGGAAAGTTCACGTGGTGGAAATCTTGTGGCTTTCTTGCATGCCATGAGAGTGATATTCTGCACACTGGTGATGATGATGTTCAGTTTGATGATGCAGCAGGTTTTGCTTTGTTTTAGTTGGTGGGGCATTCCTCTTAGTACCATGAACAGGTGTATGAGAAGGCCTGCACAAAAGTAATATCTCCCAGGGGAATTTTTTTCGGAACTAACAGTGTTAGATGAAAGCGGTATCTAATAGTGACATCTACCATTGGAATCTTGTATCCCAACAGTGTTATGTTGATCATTGTCCCAGCCCTTGCTGCTAGAAGTGACATGGCTTTTAAGGGAACTACTTACTGTAAAGGTATAGAGTGATGACCACATCACCCATCTTGTGCCAACTAATCTATAAAATATAGGTCTAGCCTTATACGCCTAAAGCCGTGGAAAAGGGACTTTTTTTTTTTAATACTGTAAAGGAATAACATTGATATATAGTTAAATGAAAACACAACTTCATTAATGTTTTAGATCCCTAGACTCATCAAAGTCCTAACCTCTGTTCAGTTCAAACTGATATTTTGTGTGTGTGTGATCCAAACTATAGTTCTTTATTCTGGTGCATTAAAATTTTATAGATCTAACACAACTTCAGCAGACAGTGAAGTTTGTTTCTATATTTAGATTATTCATCTGGGGAAAAAAAAGAGGTTTCTGTCCCAGATCATTCTGGAATTCAGGGACTGGCATGCTTTTTACCTGTGGTCACATGGCTGAATTACCATCAGGGCTTCACATTATAGGTTCTGGTGCCCCTTTTTGGGGGGTGGGGGGAGTACTGACCCGCTAACCACCAACAAGCATGTCATAAGAGATGACTTTCTTTGAAGTCAGGGTGCAATGGGCCAGGAAGTATCGGTCTGCATAAAAATAAGCCAGATCTGTAAAAGGGATGTGAATGTAAAATGTTTTTTCTGGGGCAAAACTAAAGTCCAGAAGTGGACAAACAACCTTCACTTTTAATGAGAGCTTACAGCTGGTGAATACTAAGAAGAAGAAGGGACCATTAAAGTGACTTTTTAAAATTGACAAGGGCTAAACGTAGGTACCAGAAGTTCTGGGAAGTATGTTATGGTCTTTTTTTTGCTTAAGTACTGATTAATTTTTGAGAATATGGAGCAAGCATCTGATACCAAATTTGTGAAAGGGTCCTGTCTTTAACTTACTGTCACTAAACTCTGTTGTTTAAGTAAGCCTCTTCTGATTATATTACTTCCAGTGCCTCACATGTTTTTTTGTTTTGTTGGGGGGGGGGGGGGGGGGGGGAGAGAACGAATAGACCTACTGCTCCCGACAAGCACTTTGTGAAATGTGTTTTACGGGTTTACTGAAATTGGCCGTGCTTGACCAAGGTGTAGATGTCACAGTCTAGTTGAAAACTACAACATAACCATGATAGCCCCCTTGTTTAAGGGCAAACAATAAAGAAGAAGATTTGCATGCAACAGAAACATAGAATATGCAAGTTGTGGTATATCCAATGCATGTCTAGAGTGTAGACTGGCATAGTTAAGTATCTGCAGTTCGAGATCTCCCAGTCTTGACACTGTGTTACTATTTATAGAGAACAGCCCACATCTGGATATCCCTAATGCCACGGTTGTCCGGCTGCGCTTCTCGGGTGGTGGGTGTGTGAAGGAACTCATTCCACTTCTCAGGTGGGAGCCTTGTTCTTTTGTATCCTATTTCCTTCTGTTGTGTGCTGTGTAGTCCACATGTTGATTGAAAACAACTTATATGGGCATCACTCTTATTACGCACTGGCTTCCATCAAGATTTCAGTTATAGCTGTCTGCCTTCAGTTGAAACGTTGTGTACAGAATCTCAAGTCTGCAGCTTCACTTGTCAGAGCTATTTTATGGCTGGTCCTTTTTTTTCTTTTTTATGGCTAAAATGGTGTTAATCATTGACCAAAATATAATACGATTGTAGCTTGGAAATTAACTATGTTCTGTTGTGATACAGTAATCACATGGGCAAATCGTTCAAGTTCCAAGGCCATTTTCCCATTGAAAATAATGGAAACTAAATTAATTTGTTCCAGGATCCAGCAGACTCACATTTTAAAATGTATTGTTCTAAATACAAGGCCATTTGTTAAATAAGCTAACACATGGTGATCAAACTGGAATAAAAACATCAATAAATAAAAACCTTGTATTCACTGTACCTTGATAAAACTTGGATTGGGTTTGCGGTTACTAGTTTGTGTTGAGAGCTAAAGTTCCAAAGTGCTCTGATGTTGGCGATCATTTTTAATTGTTCTAAAATATTCGATAATGTTATAATTGAAAAAGTTAACACACCTGTTAATTAGGTCTGTATCAGGGTGCCAACTCTCACCAACTTGTTGGGCAGTGCTAATCCTTCCAACCTCCCGCTCTTCTTCCCTTGAATGTTTGTGTTAAATTGTTCAGTATCATGACATCTCTGACGGGAGCAACCACTGTCATTGCCACATAGAACCTTGTTTCTGCTTATTGGCTAGGATTAGAATGCTGCTAGAATGTTTCATCTTTTTCAGTAGTCTTTGCATTTGTAAAACTTTCTTGTTTTTTTTTTTTTTTTTTTTTTATGTAAACCTAGCGTACCATATGTGTGTATTATCTATGAATGAAATTATTGCAGTTACATATTTGTCCACAATGCTTAACAGACAACAAAAGCATTTCAGGCATGGCTTGACTAAAGTCGAGTAAGCTATAACTTAACTTGGTTGGAGTGCATAATTATTACATACATGACATCAGAACTTGTGTTTATGTAAATACATTTCATTTTGACTGAATAGGCAGCCTCTTGTCATATATATATATATATATATATATATATATATATATATATATATATATATATATATATATATATATATATATATATATATATATATATATAATGGAACCAATTTGCTAGTTGTTGTTAATAATCAAAGTTAATGAAAGAAACCTTGATATGTTTCTTTGTTTGACCTGCGAGTATGCAGGAAGCAATTTGAATTAATCGAGTAACAGAAAGTGTATTGATCGGCACTCATAGAAAGAAGTAGAAAGATCTTTCTACTTCTTTCTATGAGTGCCAATCAATACACTTTCTGTTACTCAATTATTTCATAATATTTAACGGCCCCAAAGGTTCCCCCTCTGTTTATTTATAGAAAGCAATTTGGTGTGCCATAGATTTCATCATCTACAGCTCATTTTTTTTTGCAAATGTTAATGCTGATTTTTGCTAATAGATTTTTGTGGATTTCTGATGCAGACAGCCTGCCATATTTGAAAGTGCCACTTCACACTGTGATCAAGCTGACACCGGTAGCCTACGGTTGTAGAGTGGAGTTTGTAGCTCTGGACATCCCAGCTGTCAACACACACAGAGACAGGCCAGTGGTCAGTACTTCTTGTTTTTTCTTCCTCATTTCTGATTTTCACACTTGAATTGCCTATTTTTGAACAAAGAAGACACAAACAACAGATTGCACAATTTATTGTCTAAAAAAGTTTCATTGTATCTCGTCAGGTGCATACTACAGTAACAATTACATAAATAAAGCAAATAAGTGAATCCTTTGTAGCTGAAGTACCAATTCAACAAAAATTAAATGAACTGCCTGTTTTCTTTGCATTTATTTACTTGTCTTCTTTGTTCAAATTTACTATGGGGAAACATTGCTTTGATTCTCTATTTTATATGTAATAACTCATTATCATCATCATCATGTAGCAGGTCCTTAATAGAAAAATCACTCTCATCCTGGCACACTAGATAGCCCAGGGTCCGTGCCAGCTTTCCTGCTTTGGTAACTTTCAGCCAAGAGTGTCTCCTTGATATTCTGTGTCCACCGTCATGAATGTTAACCACTGCCTCTTCTTCGTGTATTATATCTTCTATAGCTGTTCTGTCCAAACTATGCAGGTGTGTTTGGGAATGAGCAGGCAAATAGGTTGGCTGGGCTGGCCCCACTTGGGGGGTGTACTGCAACTGCACATTGGCAAAGGTGACCTCTTGCCTGTGTGGCGAGGTGACAAGTAAATAAGAAAATATTGAAAACTCACACCTGGACAGAATGATGCAGTGAGGAGTGTCTGTGGGCTCTGGGCACCACTCGAGATCAGGGGGAGCATCACAACTGAAGATGAGGGGGTGCATCACAACTGAAGATGAGGGGGAGCATCACAACTGGAGATGAGGGGGAGCATCACAACTGGAGATGAGGGGGTGCATCACAACTGGAGATCAGGGGGAGCATCACAACCGGAGATGAGGGGGTGCATCACAACTGGAGATCAGGGGGAGCATCACAACTGGAGATGAGGGGGTGCATCACAACTGGAGATGAGGGTGAGCATCACAACTCAAGATGAGGGGGTGCATCACAACTGGAGATGAGGGGGTGCATCACAACTCAAGATGAGGGGGTGCATCACAACTGGAAATGAGGGGGTGCATCACAACTGGAGATGAGGGGGTGCATCACAACTGGAGATGAGGGGGTGCATCACAACTGGAGATGAGGGGGTGCATCACAACTGGAGATCAGGGGGAGCAGATGTGTATTTAACCAGATAAAGGGTGCCAGAATACCATCTGTTCGGAGACTCATCGCTGACTGTCGAAAAAGGAAATGGGGCTAATATGGGCTTGTCCTGAATGCTGAGATGTTGAATCTTTACCTTGGTATGACATAACAAAAGGCTGTCAAGAATCATCTTAACTTCCATCTCTGTCTCATCATAGATCTTTCAAGTTGTCACATTTTCCATATGGCAAAATTGGGTGAAACTCACCTGATCATCACTGCCCATGCATGTCACAGCAAGGGATGCCTAATGCTGATCACACACAGCGAGGGTGGCAAGACAGCCATAATGAAACTGCTGCTTGTACCATTAGACAGCCATAATGAAACTGCTGTTTGTACCATCAGACAGCCATAATGAAACTGCTGCTTGTACCATCAGACAGCCATAATGAAACTGCTACTTGTACTGTCAGACAGCCATAATGAAACTGCTACTTGTACTGTCAGACAGCCATAATGAAACTGCTGCTTGTACCATCCTGCTGCTTGTACCATCAGACAGCCATAATAAAACTGCTACTTGTACCATCAGACAGCCAAAATAAAACTGCTACTTGTACTGTCAGACAGCCAAAATGAAACTGCTGCTTGTACCATCAGACAGCCATAATGAAACTGCTGTTTGCACCATCAGACAGCCATAATGAAACTGCTGCTTGTACTATCAGACAGCCAAAATGAAACTGCTACTTGTACTATCAGACAGCCATAATGAAACTGCTACTTGTACTATCAGACAGCCATAATGAAACTGCTGTTTGTACCATCAGACAGCCATAATGAAACTGCTGTTTGTACCATCAGACAGCCATAATGAAACTGCTGTTTGTACCATCAGACAGCCATAATGAATCTGCTACTTGTACTATCAGACAGCCATAATGAAACCGCAGCTTGTACCATCAGACAGCCATAATAAACTGCTGGTTGTACCATCAGACAGCCATAATGAAACCGCTGCTTGTACCATCAGACAGCCATAATGAAACCTCTGCTTGTACCATCAGACAGCCATAATGAAACTGCTGCTTGTACTATCAGACAGCCATAATGAAACCGCTGCTTGTACTATCAGACAGCCATAATGAAACTGCTGCTTGTACCATAAGAATTGGAATTCTGCACCGGTAGCTGAAGATGGACTGAGAACTTATGAGAATGCTCCTAGTCATGATACCAGTTTTTAACTCAGATTGCCTTCTGATATTGGAATTCGTTCTCATGCCTCTCTGTCCAAGGTGTTCCTACTATTCTTCTGTAAACCATCTAGATTACTTTTACATTTTTTCACTAATCTTCTGATTATCCATGATTGACTTCTGCACATCAAGCTTTATACTGTATAGCTCTTTACTCTTTTATCACTTCAAATGAGGTATAGAATATATCAAAACAGTGGAGTGTGTCCACTTGAGTTTCATAACAGTTTTTTCAAACAAGGGCATGGAAATTAGTTCAAAGAGAACATTTTTTTTTAAAATGCTGCCCTGTCATCTTCAGAATGGAAACAGCTGCTGACAGGAATGAAGCACATATGGAAATGTCTTCAGTATGTGAAGTGAAAAAAAATAATTAAGAATCCTATTTATGCCTGTAGTGCATGAGACATATGATGCTGGAGTTATCAAATTCTTGATGGCTACCTTCATTTCCAAGGACATTTCCCACACTCATTGTAGACTCTGCTTTGCCTGGGAGCCAAGGTAGGTTATAACACATCTGTTTCTGTGCAAGTTTGAGCCCAAGACCTTCGGGCTGCCAGGCAAGTTTTGCATTGGGCTACGAAGTGTCACAAGTACAGAGATATAATTTCTTCCACCATTTGTTAATATTAATTATTTTTTTTACCACAGAATGTGAATCGAACCCGTTCCAGCTGCGAAGCTCTTGAGACAGTTCCAAACCATATCTGATTTGTTCATGTAACGGATTGATTACCACCCTGAAGACCTACCCTCAACTGGACGATCCCTCCTGTGCTTGATGATGCTCAAAGGACACAAATAAAATATGCATGCCTATTTATTTATAACTGTAAATACAAAATGCACACTGGCAACCAATGCAGTATTTGTCTTTACAAGTTTTAAAGCTGGATAATTTTGAGAGTGCATAATAAATCCAGCATGTTGCTGCTAAAATATGTGCACAATGTTTGAATATAGTTTGCCCTTGACGTTGAGTATTTATATCAGATAGGATTGCCATGAATATTCATATTTGTTTAAACCTTTCAATCTCTCCAGAAGTTTGTACGGAAAGAAAACACAGTTATTATCAGAGAAGTTATTTTCAGTATGAACATCGCTAAAGATTAATCAAAATTTCAAAATATGATTAGAAAATAGTTTTTTCCTCTGTTTCTTTCAGACCTTGGTAATTAAGTAACAAGGGATATCAGTTAAGCAAGACTGGATTTGACATCCATCATCCCTTAATTTAAAAACAACAGTACATAAATCTATCACATTGCAAGGCATGGTATATTTACAGTCTGAAGTTTATTTGATGTTGTCAAGATAGTTATATGTGTTTGCAGTGTATGGTCTTGGGCTGTGAATATTGTTTGTATGTATATCTGTTACTGATTTAGATCAGTCATCTGACTTCTGTCTTGAAGACTGTCATCATATTTTTATGAGATAGTAGTTGCATTGTAATTGTTTTTAATTTCTAGTTTTTATTAGTGCGTTCAGTTGTTTTTGTAATAAGAAAGGCTAGATAAGAATTGTATAGTATACATTTTAATCCAGCTCACTTCAGTCAACGTAGTTTAAATTGTATACCTTTGATATACACCTAACAAGTTGTATCAAAGTAAATTCTTATTTTTTCACATTGCCGTCTAAAAGTGCAAATAAGTGGTTTGTAAATTCTTTTGCAAATTATTCAGATTTTTTTTTAAACAACTACCCAGTCATTCATTTAAATGTGCAAAATGGTAGATTTTGTTTTTATTAAGCTTGCAGACTCGAAATAACTATCTGCACTCAGAATTGGTAAGATCAGTTAAATGAAAAGTGAGCTTTCATTCGAAAATGGGTTGTTTCACGGATGGCAAGATTGTGTTGATGTTGTCTATGGGGCTAATGCATTCATTTATAATTTTGTTTGCTAACTGTATACTCTTGCATCTGTGATCCACTTTTCGGTTGTTGTTGGAGCACTAGATAATCCAGCAAAGGCCTAGCTTGTAATTAAGCTGGATTTTTAAGAATTAAATTGACCTTGGATTCCAGGTCAACATAATCTTAATTGGATAAGGTCATGTAAATTAAAGGCAGCTAACAGGATGAGGACCACATCACCCACTGAGCGATGATTGGTCTCTGCAAATAGGTCCAACATCATATAACTGATGCTCTACATGTTGGTAGTGAATCAGTTGTCTGGTCTCCGATAAGCAGATTACAAAAAATGGATCCCATGTTGTAGTGCGTGTTACATTTCTGCTTCTGAAAACTGCAAAACTGGCTGCATAAAAGCTGTCCTGGAAAAACTGCATGATTATAAAATAGTTTGTATAGACTCTCATTGTGATTTAGTGTTCGTTTGTGCCTGGAGCTGAGATTATTATAATGTGATCTGTCGAAGTTTGAAGTTTGAACAACGGATCAACATCATAGCACACAGGTATTAAGCCATAAGTGCTCTGTTCATTTTCTAACTCAAGTCTGAGTCGAAAGAAGCTCAGCACAGTGCACAGGCTCTTTAGCACCGGCGAGGATCATGAAATACTTTAACTCAAAATTTTGCCCGGGCAGCGCCGTTAGGTTACTTTTTCGATTTCCAACCGCCAAGGGATTTTTTACATGCGCAACAATGCACACGGGCATCTGACCTCATTACCCAGAGACCAGCTGAAATACCAGGTCCAAGTCCACGAGAAAAATCCCAACCCTTACCGGGGAATGAACCCGGAACCTATAGCACTCAAGACCATGCAGCTTCCCTGTGATCTGTAGATTAGAATTCTAGTGAGTAGTTTCACACATGTGACTCCTGGATGGAATGTTGCACATACACTGGATAGAGCATCTGATTACTGGAAAGGGGTGGGGGGGGGGGGGGGGTGAAAGTATATTATTATGCAAAGCTGGAAGTTATTTGGTTGTATAATGAGAGAAGTATTCAACTGGATGCCAGAAACACCATCATCATCATCAGTTTCCACTTCTGCCATTAAGCAATCCACTGCTTGATGTGCAGCTATGGCTATTGCCATTCTATGTTGATGTCGAAGCTCTTTAACGCATCAATCTGCGTTCACCTAGGGCAGCTTTTTGCTTTCACCTCAGATCTTTTCATGTGTAGCATCCTCGTTGGTAGTTGTTCTGGCTGCATTCTTACTAGATAACCAGACCTTTTGATCTTCTGTTTCTCAGTGAATTTGCTGCCTGGTGTTTTTACTACAATCTGTCTGACAATATCACTTCTAAGTGTGTCTCGGATGGTTTGGTTAAGTTGTCAGCTTTTCTCAGGTATCTCATTTCACAGGTGTTAATTTTACATAGGTTAGTGTTTGGTAATGTCAAAGTCTGGCACTGCTAGCGCAGTGTTGGTATAAAAATGCAGTTCGTAATTTGTTTCTTGACACTCGTAATTATGTTTGGTTGTCTTAATAATGGTTTCATTTGCTTTATAAATGCACTGGCTCATTGGCATCTTGTTTCTTTTTCCTGATCTTATCCTGTCCCCCTAAAATATACTTCCTAGATATTTAAATTACTTAAATGGTTTGGGCATATTGAAAGAGTGTCAGATGACAAAAGTAAAAACTGTATACACCAGGGAGATAAATGGTCGTAGACCACGAGGCAGACCAAGAAGACAATGGAGAGATAATATCCAGACAGACCTGCAAACACTTGGTGTCACGAACTAGAAAGAGAGGGCTAACCAGAGAGATGAATGGAGGCAGGTGATATTTGCAGCAATAAACCGCAAGGGCTCGGAATGCTGAAGAAGAAGATATTTAAATTCTTTAACTTGCTTTAAACAAACAAAATTCACTTGCTGACCTGCATGACTTCAGTTTTAGTGAATAGCTTGGCCATCTAATAAGAATAAATCCTCAAATGTCAGCATCAAGAGTGTACAACATGAAAATAGAAACTTTAAGATATATAGAGAGAGACTTAGAAGAAGATTGATTTAAGAGTCTTTCACAACATCCCAGCATACTAAGCGCCCTGGCTCAGCTGCCAATCATATGTTAAAACTGTAATGCCTTGTAGCACAAATCACATATTAACAATGGAAGCCAGCATATCATTCGTAGACAACCATTCTGTCCTCAAAATGATGAGTCTAACATATTGCCACGATACTTTTGTCTGATGATAACAGAATTGCTTTTTATTTGGTTCTGTTTTTGTGTGTGTGTGAATAAGTGGATTTATGTTCAGGGTTTTATATGGGTGTTTGGTCAAGATAAGGAGAGTTTAACCAGAAGCATTTTTTTAAATATAAACTACACAAGTATTTATTCTCAAACCTGTAATCACTTGAGAGCAGGATGGCTGCATTTGTCTGATGGTGGATGTTGATCTTGATTGTGGGTTGTTTTATTTGCTGATTTACAGAATTGTGTGACAAACAGATTTATTACTATTTGTTGTCCATTTGGTTTGACCTGATTTATGCTGCAATATATTACTGATTGTCCATTTGGTTTGACTGATTTATGGTGTGACTGAAAGGTTAATTTCTGATTGCCAATTTCATTTGACTGATTTATAGTTTGACTCAGAAGACTTTTTCGTCAGTCTGTTTTCTTATAGATTTATTGCTGATTGTCAGCTTGCTTTGAGTCAGGATTTTTGACTGATTTTAACAAAGAAAACACAAACATTAGATAGAAATTTAATTCCTGGCAATCTGTTGTTTGTGTCTTCTTCTTTCAAATTTATGATAGGGAAACATTGGTAACATATTGTCTGTATGTTTTGACTCAAAGATTTATTTTATTTGCAAATTTGTTGACCTTACGTATGCAGCCCATATATTCTTAAATGTAAACTGCCAGTATATTAATTCTTATGATAAACGAGTAACTGTGATTGTTAATATTGCAATAAAATGTACTCTGTTGATCCATTCCATGCTCAAATTTGAATATACAGTTTCTGATGTAGCATACACTTACTATGTATCTTGGTTTTTTTTTTTTTATAAATGTAATCAGAATTTGAGTTTACTGTACAGGATTGTTCTTACAGCATTTTAAAGTCAATCGTTTATACATCTGTTTAACTGTTTTGATTCTTGCCTTTGGATATTTTTAAATTTCTCTCATGTTTAAATAAATTGTTGACTCTGAACTGCATTTATAATTTGAAGGAATGCAGTCTTATTTCTAGGAATGTCTGTTGCCAAACTTCGCTTGGAAAAATGTGTGCATTTCAATGGTTGCTATTTAAGACCTATTTTCACAACTTTTGACAGTGGTTGTCTAAGTGTTGTTTCCACAATAACTGTCTGTATGGGAACTGCAGCATTGTTTTCTTGTGAAATAGCATGAAAAAGTATTTCTAAAACAAGAATTAGAATTAGTAAGCTTCATATTATCACAGTCATAAACAGCAAGTGAACTGTGAGGTTTGAAAGCTTTCATCAGCAGAAGTTTAAACTATTGTTTTCTAATTGTAACATTGTCCATTTTTGTCTTATTCTGATGAAGGTCACATTTATTTGAAATTTGTGATAAGGTGAAGCTGACTAGTTTGATTTCTTTTTTCTACTGAAATATTTTCCTATTTTTATCTTCTTGTTAAATGACTGCTGTAATTCCAGTCTTTCACCCGTTTCAACAATTCAACCTGTTTGACTGTCTTAACTTTCCAGTATTGATTTTGTCTTAAGAGTTGTAATGTTTTGCTTTGTCTTTTCTTTCTACCATTAGATTTCTTGTTTCCTTTTACCTGTTTTCAAAATTTCAATAAAATGTGACCTAAAACTGCAGAAGTTATAACACAACACCAGTTCTTCCTGTTTGGTTTGCTCTTAGAAAAACAAAAAGTGTGGTTGGCACGACTGGTTGTGGCTTAAAGCAATACTGTGGTGTCTCCTGTTTTGTTCCAACCCATCTGCCTTACTTACTTTTTTGCATGTTTCTTAAGGGGCAATGGACCTATCCTATTTTTTTGCCCAAAATGGGGACTCGGAATCCGCATGGGAGAAGTACCAGTTATGTTCGCATATTGTTTCAATTTTTGTCCTGTTCACTTTTACTCTGATTCATTTTCGCTATTGGGTCCCTTTCACATTTTTAGATAATTCTTTCATTCTGTCCCCTTGTGTCCTCTACATCTTGTCCTGGTTGTTTCTTTCCTTCTATTCTTATTGTTCTGTTTACATTTTTTGCTTTCTTTCTATCCACATTTTATTCCTAGCTAACAAGTCCCCTACGTCAGTATTCTGGTTTTTTTTTTTATGCTGTCAATTTTTTAATGCTTTCTTTCCATGAACAGCTAAATATAGCTTAGTTATTTAAAATTGCTCTCTCTCTCTCTCTTCTCTCTCTCTCTCTCTCTCTCTCTCTCTCTCTCTCTCTCTCTCTGTGGATCAGCTATCCCTTTTTTAACTACTAAATGTTGTTTAATGGAAGTGAAATAACAGCCATAGTGATTTGATTTAAGAAACAGTGGATACTGAGTTAATCCAGCCATATCATGTATTAAGATGGCAATCATATGGAGAGTTTCTAATACTAATAGACTTCATATGTTGGCCAGGTTTGTTACTGATAAAGCTGTTGTGATACTCAGTTCCAGAAAATGTAACCCATTTAGCTCAAGAAACCAGCAGCTGTACT
>CAJHNH020007590.1:172500-282500 GCA_905116865.2 Candidula unifasciata
CTTTCACTGTAATCAACAAAATGATCACCTTTCATTTGTATGGTCATTTCCAATAAAATTAACCTAATATTTTTCTCCTCTCTGAAATGATTGACAAGACTGAAGGATTGTACAAATAAAACTGCAGTGAAGTTTAATTTATTGTTTATTTATTTGTTTTCAAATCAGACAGAAATTGTGATCGAGAAATATTAATAGACAGCTATTATCAGTGCATGAGATTCTTTCTTTGTCTTTATCTTTCTGTGTCTCTCTATTAGTTTGTCTTACTATGTCTGCTTCTCTCTGAGTCTCTATTAGTTTGTCTCACTATGTTTGCCTCTCTCTCTAATTATCTCTTTTTTTTAATTCATTGGCTATTAATTTCTATTATCTCTCTCTCTCTCTCTCTCTCTCTCTCTCTCTCTCTCTCTCTCTCTCTCTCTCTCTCTCTCTCTCTCTCTCTCTCTCTCTCTCTCTCCCCCCCCACCCCCCCCCCCACCCCCCCCCCCCCTCCCCCCTCCCTCCCCTCCCTCTCCCCTCCCCCCCCCCCCCCCCCCCCCCCACCCCCCCCCCCCCCCACCCCACAGCTGTCTGGGAGCAAATGAGCAGTATGGAATAGTACATTTCAGTCTGGGGCTACTGGTGCAGTGGGGAGTGATCTGGAGATGTGGCCTACATTCAGTGCTCAGAGGAAATTCAAGACAGACAGAACAATCAGCCTATGCTGGCACGCACTATCAACACTGTCCTGGCTGCTGAAGATGGGGACAAAGCACTTATGGAATATGAAGAGAGATGTTATGATGGTTCTCAGCTCATGTCTGTTTTTTTTTTTTTTTTTGGTTATTGATGTGTAAAATGTTCTCCTTGTATAATCCTTGGGGTGGGGAGGAATCATTGTTATTATAACACTAGTTATTCTGGCAATCTTCTCATCCTTCAGAAGTGTTTGTCTTAGATGAGGGGCACAGTTGATCAGAAGATGGAAAGAAAAAAAAACTGGATGTTAAGGTAGTAAGAACCATGACAGTAAATAAACAGCAGTCTCTCACGGAGCAGCAGTGACTGACTCAGACATTGAGCAAACTGGATTCCATGCAATATCGGTTTTTACTAGATGTATAAAAAAAAAAGCATAAACAATCTAAGTAAAAGATGTGTAGCAAAATAAACAGTGTTTTATAATACATTACAAGACTGTCATAAGTAAAAGACTAGTTTGCAAGCACACAACTATCAAAAATGCATTGAGCACACATACACCCAGAAAACATATATTCCCAGTAACCATGCACTCAGAAAATATACACCCAACAAACATATATACCCAGTAAACATACATGCAGACAGTATACACATATACCAAGCAAACATGTACCCAGGAAGCATACACTCAGAAAACATATATCCAGCAAACATACTTACTTACTTACTTAGTCGCTCCTCTTCTACCTTGGGGTGTAGAGGTTTGCCAGAGAGATCGCCAGACATCTCTATCAGCAATTTTCTTTCTGGCTTTATTCCATTCTAGTCCTCTGTCAGTTAGGGACTGTCGGATGTTGTCTTCCCAGCGCACCCTGGGTCGTCCTGGAGGTCTGGTTCAATGGTTCTTAGCCTCCCATGCCTGCCATGGTGGCCGATTTTCTCCCATTCTGCATACATGTCCAAACCATCGTAACTGTGACTGATCCACTTGAGTTTGTAAGGACTCGGTATCAAGATCTTGACGTATTGTCTGATTGCGGACTTTGTCCCTTTTTGTCACTTGGACCACCTTTCTCAGATATCTCATTTCCGAGGCCTGCAGCTGGCTTCTGTGAGCTGTTGTCATTGCCCATGACTCACACCCATAGGTCAGGACTGGTACATAGGTAGAGCGGTAAACAGCCATTTTCGTCCTCTTGCCAATTTTTCTTTTGCTAAGAAACCCTCGGTTTATGGCCTGGAAGAGTCTCCCAGCAGCTGCTTTTCGTGTAGCCAGCCCAGTCTTAATGCCTCCATTTTGGTCTAATACAACTCCAAGGTATTTGAACTGGTTAACCTGCTCCAATGCATACTGTCCCATCATGATCTGGTGTTTCTTCTTCCAGCAAACATACACTCAGTAAATCTTCATCATTAAGTGCTTTACCAACTGGCGTGAGCGATCATACCTTTCAATAACCTGTAAATTTCAAAAGCATGTAATGTACCTGTGGGGATGCCCTATACAAAAGGCTGTTAATTATTTGCTCATACTGTCTTCCTTTATCAGTCTTTCCATTCATCTTTCCATCTTTGTGACATGTTCTGGTTTGTTTTTCTCATAATGTGGCCTTCCTGATGTTTGTCATTAGTTGTCATCTGTCTTCACTAAACATACACTCAGTGTATACTCATGGCTAAATGAGCAACTGTCAGTTAATGGACTGTGTGATCTGTTAGCCTTGATGGTGAGAATGCAATGTTTTCCAAACTGATCCTTCTGGGACTGTTGTGCCTTATACTTTTTGTTCTTTTCCTCCTCCTCCTAATCCTCCTCCTCCTCTATTTTTTCTTCTTCTTTTTCCTCTAATTCTTCTTTTTCTTCTCCTTCTCATAGTTCTTCTTAATTTTCTGCATCCTCCTCTTATTTTTTTTCTTCTTCTTTGTGTTTTACCTTATCCCCCACCTCTTCTTCTTCACCTTTTTTTCTTTTTCTTCTTCTTCTTCTTTTTATTATTGTTCTCATCTTTCTAATTCTTCTTCGTCTGTTTTTTCTTTTTCTAGAAACAATTGTTGGAACAGTACCGTGCCCTCAAGGTTGTCACCTTATCTACCACAAAATATATGGTAGAGTGGCTCAAAACCTCATGTTGCCAAGTCGGTAGTCTTAAACAATATAACATTGGTCGTCGGAATTCAGAAACGTTCTGCTCCAATTAATTATTCAAGCATTTGTGGTGGGAGGTCCTCAGAAGTTATGGCATAAAACTGCCAAAAGTATTTATTGTTGATCAACTGCAGATTATTTAACACTGGTTATAAGTCATCTGTTGTGGCATCTGGTTTTAAAAAGTTCAAGGAACAAAAATGCAAATTTACTAAAAATATGGAATATTTTAAAATAAAAACTTCGCAATAGCGTATGTTGATATAATAAATATGGCCCACAAGTTTGAAATTAAATATATACATTTACATATCTGTTCAATGGATATATATTATGGAACGAAAGTTAAATACATTCAAAAACAAATATTTAAGAAAATTCATTCACTCATTCATTCATTTCATTCTTTCAATGTCCTGTTTTGCTATTAAATTGCTCACGGTGTATTCTTCCATTCCATTCTATCCTGTGCAGTCTGTTGAATATCATGGATAGAATCCAGTCCAGCAGCTTTGGCCTCTCTCACCAACGTTCGCCTTAGGGTTTCTCTTGCTTGTTCTTGTTTCCTCAATCCATTTATTTCACATTTCAATTTCTCCTTATGTCTTCTCAGTGTGTCTAATTTAGCACCATTCTCTCCATCTTGTAACCGCTGATACTCGTGGTTGCCAAGACATTTCTCTTATTTCTTCATCCCCTTTTGAAATCATCCAATTTTATTTTCATCATTTTCCTCAGGCATGTGTTATGCATTTTCAGTTTATAAACAATTAAATATATCTTTTAATAACAAAAAGACCTAGAGCATTACTTCCATGAGCAGTTTATACATCTACGGTTAAAAATCGAATGAATATGATAACAGATAACACAGGCATTTAAATATAGATTATTGAAACATTTTGACCAAAAAATATCTGTACACCGTCTGTTTCCCATGTTGCTGAATCTATTGTCCGTCTTTTTATTCACATTTTGTTAAATTTGGGAGGTGGGGGGGGGGGGCCTTGCCATATATTATGTAAGGGGTGATGGGGCAGGGGTTATTTGCCATTTACTTAAGGGGGCATGACCTGAAAATTTTCCTAGATAATCTTCGTGGTGGGGGGTGGGGGGGGGGGGCAGAGACCTAAGTCATGACTCCTGGGTCTCGGACATCACCTACTGTGCTGACCGGACAAGCCGAGACATAGCAACTGCAATAGGTACTGAGGTAATTGTGATCACCGCAAGTGAATGGTAGCAAATTACCAGCCTACCTATAAACTGCAAATGACAATGAAAACTGGTTGCACATAGACAGGCCCAAAGACCTGCATAGATGCACAAAGGGTAGCTGGGATAGAGTGACAAGGGCAAGGAATTTATTAGTAAGGAATTCCCATACAGTCTGTGAAGAAATATAATTAATCCACTATTTTAATAACAGAATGCTAGTAAGATTATCTTACATTATGTCCCAATTATAATCTTGAGGGTTGAACAGGATATTTTTGTGCACTTTTATTTCATAATGTATCTAGGGGAACTCTTTTATACACAAGCAGTTATTAGTTTAAAGAACAGTGTAGTGAGAGTGAACAAAGTCACAAATATTTTGGGATTTAAAGGATAATATAAATATATATATGTGTTATATATATATAACATCTTCAGTTTGCATATCAAAAAGAAAATGCATAATATAATCTTGTAAAGCTTGCCTTGGATCGAAAGGAAAGACACATTATAGTATAAAAGGCTGACAGTCAACATCAAAGCAATCCCAGATGTATCTTGACACCATCCACAAGCCTGCCTACCTGATTAGAAACCTGTGGGAAAAATCAAGTGGACAATGTTATGTTTTTAAAACCGCAGTCTTCTTCCCTTGTACACATGGAGGCTAAGAAATCATCTGCGGACCGGCTGACAACTAGCACAGAAAAAACAAATTATTTGCTGCAGAACCAACCCCAGCACTTTCTGGCTGTCGTGGTTTTTCTAGCTGCAGCTGCAGGAGTTTCAAGGAAAGACAGAATACGAAATCATGAAATCAGACGAATGCTAGGAATAAAGCCAGTCTTACAGGTCATCAAAGTACAACAAATGAAGTGGTTTGGACACCTAACAAGAATGCCCTGGTACTATCCGCCACAGCGAGCCACAGTTAAACGTTACAAGGGGTATAGGGCGAGTGGAAAACCTCGGAAAATATGGAGTGATGGCATTAAGAACAGCCTTAAAGAAATGAACATCACTCTTAATAGTGCTCTTGACAGAGCCCATCAACGAACATTACATCTCCCCCCGACACTTCGATGAGGTACAAGGTGGAAGAGAAGAAGAGGTTTTTCTAGGCAAATAACGTCCAGTAGTTTGCTATAACTTTCTGGACGGTGGGCCGGTCGAAACCATCGCAAGACAAACCGTCCGCAGCAGGGATCGAACCCAGCACCCCGACATTACGAAGCGCGTTCGCAACGCCTAAGCCACAGACGCCGACCTAGCACAGAAGCAAAAACAAATTTATTATGTTTCTGAAACCACGACCTGGAAAACATGACTGACTGACTGACTGACTTTCTACCCCACCAGGACATCACACAAGCGATAAACACCCGATGACACAAAGTGCCTCCATGTTGATGAGGATCGCCGTCTAGAGGTCCCAGAAACCGCGTTCAGCCCTTAGACCATATTTATGGCCGGGCTATATTGCGGCCCCTGGCAAGAGCCAGAGTAGGGCTTCAAATACCGAAAAATTTGCATCCTAAAATTTGACGGCGGGATATTCTTAGTCATGGAAGACATTTCCCAAGCAGCGTATCTGTCGGCTGGACACGTGTTGAATGACATAGGTTTATGGGTGGGAGCAAAGCAAGCCAAAACCAGCATGTGTTACAAAAATTAATCGTTAGGGACATCATAGCATTCAAGACATTTTCTTAAGCGCTTCGTTTCCATCTTCAGCAGCAAATTCTTAGTTCCAATTCCGATGAAACAGTCTGATTGTATTACCGTCTCGCCTTTTCTTTGGGTTGGGGATTGAAGTCATTACAATTATATGTTAAACAACTTGTAAAGTAATGACTGGAATACACAAATGTAGAAGTCAAACATGTCCTCGTGTCTCTACTTCTTTCTTTAGCAAACAGAGATACTATTTATGTGTTTATTGCGGGGTGGGGGGGGGGGGTGTTGAATGTTGAATTGAGAATTGACAACATAGTATTCAAGACACTCCCATAAGCTCTCCGTTCCCATCTTCAGCAGCAAGCGGATAACTCCGATTTCGATGGCACCAGTAACTGTCATATTGTGTATTTGTTTAGCCTTTCCTTCGAGTGTTGAGCGTCGACCAGATTTCCAGGTAACTCCTCGCAGCGCCATTCTCCTCAGACCGTAAAGATCCATCTGTGCCTCTACACTGTTATTTCGCTTCCAAAAGGCCCTCACAACATCCAGCTTGTCATACATCAGTTCACTACCAAGTGGTGCAAAACTGCTGAGTCTATCTGTCTGCTCATTGCTCAGCATACCGGCATCACCTGGAGAAAATACCCAAAGGACGCTAACTACCCGGGACCTCTGAAGTGATGCTTGCCAATCTGCATTGAGCATACTTGTCTCCACAATTATCAACAGCTCTGTGTGTGTGAGTCAGTTACAATCATGGCATGTGTGTACAGCTGATTCTCAAGCCAGTGGCAGGCAGCAGTGACTGCCTCCACTTCCATTCTCAAACTAGACGTTGTGATATGATATGTCGGATTTTGTTGCACTAAGCGACGTCCGTTCGATTTTGCTATGAGCCCCATGCACTTCGTCTGCCCCTCAGCACAGAGCCATCTGTATAGACAATCACATCACCTAGAAGGGAATTGTCATGAATCATTTGTTGAACTTCTGATTCTGCAGCACCAGCTGGCCAGTCCTTGCACTGCCGACCTAAAGTGATAAGAACCCTATACAAGTCTGAAACTTGCTCGGACACTTTGACCAACTTCTCTTCTCGCCCACATTTATCAAGCCTGCACAATGTCCAGTTGTGTCTTCAGCTTGCACCATCCAAGACCAAACTCTCTTCAGTCTATGACCCTTAGATTTACGCAGTACTTCATGCAAGAGATGCTTCTTGTCTGTAGCCCCTCTGCCTTTGCTTGCAGAACTGTGAGCCTATCTGCAATAGTAGGCAGTGCAAGTATATGTTGCATATTTGGTACCTGCGTGTCTTTTGTACATCCCAGAATTCCCCACATGGCTTCATTCAGTAGGCGTTCAAGTTTCATCAGCTGACTCTGATAAGAGAAGCATTCCAAGTCCATAAACTATCACCGACAGTATCAAATGATGGAACATTGTTAACAGCATTCTTTGTTCCATGTCCATTGCTGCCATAATCTTGAGAGCATTGAGTCATTTTTAGCATTTCAAAGCAACTGTCTTCGCATGATCCCTGACGGACAGGCTTCTAATGAAAATGGTACACAGATACCTCGGTTTGTTTTCTCTTTTGGTTTAACTGATATTAACTGTGAGGCTTGGACCATTAGCTCTTTTCTGAACTGAGAACAGCACCCATTTCTGCACACCAGTCAGTCACTTTGTCTACAGTTGCCCATAGCTCTTGGGTTATTCGTTGCCTCTACATCCCCTGCCTATTTGCAAGAACATGATCATTAAATGCCAATATCCTTCCAACACTTGGTGCTTCAAGTTCTGTTATCTTGCTTGTATACACAATGAAGAGCACTAGTGAAATTTCATAACCTTGGGGTAGTCCTGGGACAATATTACATGGTTCTGAGGTCCATATACCCAGGCGAAGGGCAACAATACATGAATGCAGGACAGCTGCTATCCAGTTCACAGTCCAGGGACAAAACACCCTCTCCATGAGCGCAGATATCAAAATATGATATTTAGCTCTATTTTAGGCATCATCAAGATCAATTGCTGCCACTACAATCTCATGTCTATACTGAAACTCCCCATGAACATCAAAAGCAAAATTAGCTGCATTTGAACAGTTATCTTCCGTGGCCGGTAACTACCCAAACTTTTTGGCAGGAGCTCTTCCCTTTCTAAAAGGATTTAAAGTTTAACAGCAATACTCTTCTCTAGCCATCTGCCAAAATTATTTTGTAGGACGCCAATCATGAAACCGCTGAATCTGGAATTATTTTTACCTGATTTTGAAAGTTGTATTACTTACTATGTAACCTAATCCTGGGGTAGGGTGTAGAATGCCAAGCATTATCCATGCATTTTCTCTACTTTTTTTCTGTTGTCCCATACAGAAACCTTTTAAGTTTTGCTTACTTATTTTTATGAGGGGGTGGGATAGAGAACGTGGGGGGGGGTGTAAAAAAAGGGGGGGGGGTATTCCTGCAATTCTTTGTATTGTCCGACAAAAATCCCACAGAACTTCCATGTAGTAGAAATGCTAAATTTTATTAGACAATAGTTGCCTAAATTGTTTTGCCATTTAACTCGGCTACAGACAGTCAACCTCGGTGATCAACTGATTTAGGATTGTGATGGAGTTTAAACAGAGGCCGACCATGCAATGCCACAGACAGATGAAATAATACTCTCTATAAATAAAGCACAAATACACACACTGTTTGGGCTGTTTATAGTTCACATCAACACATCGAGTTACCAGCAGATCCAGATCCATGTGAGCTAACAACACGAAACAAATTGCAATTAGTAACCGATCAGGAGTGCATTGTTCATGGAGCAATGCCTGGTGTAGCTGCTACGGGTTTGCCAGTTATATCCTTATTGGAACTTCAACAGGATAGTTATGGACTAGGACTCTTGGACATTCCCGTAAGCGTTCCGTTCATATCTTGAACAGCAAACGCAGAGTTCCAATTGCAATGCTAGCTGTAGCAGTCTGGTTGCTGTCCCGTCCCGCCTCTTTCCTGAGTGTTGAGCGTCAGCTAGTTCGCTTTCCTTGTCACCCTATACATTCTCTTCAGACCGTGATGATCTGTCTGTGCTTCCATGATGATCTGTCTGTGTTTCCGTGATGATCTCTCTGTGTTTCCGTGATGATCTGTCTGTGTTTCCGTGATGATCTGTCTGTGCTTCCGTGATGATCTCTCTGTGTTTCCGTGATGATCTGTCAGTGCTTCCGTGATGATCTGTCTGTGTTTCCGTGAAGATCTGTCTGTGCTTCCGTGATGATCTGTCTGTACTTCCGTGATGATCTGTCTGTGCTTCCATGATGATCTGTCTGTGTTTCCGTGATGATCTGTCTGTGCTTCCGTGATGATCTGTCTGTGTTTCCGTGATGATCTGTCTGTGCTTCCGTGATGATCTCTCTGTGTTTCCGTGATGATCTGTCTGTGCTTCCGTGATGATCTGTCTGTGTTTCCGTGATGATCTGTCTGTGCTTCCGTGATGATCTCTCTGTGTTTCCGTGATAATCTGTCTGTGCTTCCGTGATGATCTGTCTGTGTTTCCGTGATGATCTGTCTGTGTTTCCGTGATGATCTGTCTGTGCTTCCGTGATGATCTGTCTGTGTTTCCGTGATGATCTGTCTGTGCTTCCGTGATGATCTCTCTGTGTTTCCGTGATGATCTGTCTGTGCTTCCGTGATGATCTGTCTGTGTTTCCGTGATGATCTGTCTGTGCTTCTGTGATGATCTCTCTGTGTTTCCGTGATAATCTGTCTGTGCTTCCGTGATGATCTGTCTGTGCTTCCGTGATGATCTGTCTGTACTTCCGTGATGATCTGTCTGTGCTTCCATGATGATCTGTCTGTGTTTCCGTGATGATCTGTCTGTGCTTCCGTGATGATCTGTCTGTGTTTCCATGATGATCTGTCTGTGTACCGTGGTGATCTGTCTGTGCTTCCGTGATGATCTGTCTGTGTTTCCGTGATGATCTGTCTGTGCTTCTGTGATGATCTCTCTGTGTTTCCGTGATAATCTGTCTGTGCTTCCGTGATGATCTGTCTGTGCTTCCGTGATGATCTGTCTGTACTTCCGTGATGATCTGTCTGTGCTTCCATGATGATCTGTCTGTGTTTCCGTGATGATCTGTCTGTGCTTCCGTGATGATCTGTCTGTGTTTCCATGATGATCTGTCTGTGTACCGTGGTGATCTGTCTGTGCTTCCGTGATGATCTGTCTGTGTTTCCGTGATGATCTGTCTGTGTTTCCGTGATGATCTGTCTGTGTTTCCGTGATGATCTGTCTGTGCTTCCATGATGATCTGTCTGTGTTTCCATGATGATCTGTCTGTGTTTCCATGATGATCTGTCTGTGTTTCCATGATGATCTGTCTGTGCTTCCATGATGATCTGTCTGTGTTTCCATGATGATCTGTCTGTGCTTCCATGATGATCTGTCTGTGCTTCCGTGATGATCTGTCTGTGCTTCCGTGATGATCTGTCTGTGTTTCCGTGATGATCTGTCTGTGCTTCCATGATGATCTGTCTGTGTTTCCATGATGATCTGTCTGTGCTTCCGTGATAATCTGTCTGTGCTTCCGTGATGATCTGTCTGTGTACCGTGGTGATCTGTCTGTGCTTCCATGATGATCTGTCTGTGCTTCCGTGATGATCTGTCTGTTTACCGTGATGATCTGTCTGTGCTTCCATGATGATCTGTCTGTGGTTCCGTGATGATCTGCCTGTGTACCGTGATGATCTGTCTGTGTACCGTGATGTTCTGTCTGTGCTTCCGTGATGATCTCTCTGTGTACCGTGATGATCTCTCTGTGTACCGTGATGATCTGTCTGTGTACCGCGATGGTCTGTCTGTGCTCCCGTGATGATCTCTCTGTGTACCGTGATGATCTGCCTGTGTTCCGTGATGATCTCTCTGTGTTTCCGTGATGATCTGTCTGTTCTTCCAAGATGCTCTATCTCTTCTTCCATGATGATCTCTCTGTGCCTCCGCACTGTTTACTCGCTCCCAAAGGGCTCTTGTAACAAGCGGCTTGGCCTGCACCAGTTTAACACCAAGTGATACAAAGCCAACTCTTCTATCTGCCAGCCGTACCATGGAGAAAATATTTAAAGGACGTTAAACTGGGTATCTAGGATTTTTCTGCTGGTTTGGCATCCTGGGGGCGACTATTCGGGTCACAGGGCAGGTTAAACCTTGAGGTCGCCACCTGGTGGGGAGGGAAGATCGGGGGTGATATAGACTCACAACATGACCCATCTGTGCACATTAAAAGTCAACAAAACTTACCGTCCACTGAGGACACACGTCATTCTGCAACCAGCCCTGGATATCTGTGTATACTTGAGCTGGTCGTGATTTGTCATGCAAGGCTTCACACACGTCACACCACCACTTCCTTCTAGCAGTCAACTCCCCGTAAATGTCCATCTCTGTTGACCAGTCTAAATATTCATTATAGGCGGTCTCATTTTTAGCCAGGTAGTACAGGTAATCCACTAGGTGTTTAATGTCTGTGAAATCATTGACATGTATGAACGAATGGGGTGGAGCTATCTTTGTATAGTCTTCCGTAGAAGCGCCGCCCAAAACTACCGGCACCTGTCGTCTCAACAAGGCGGTCCAGAACTTTTCTGTGATGTAATCTCGGCAGTTGCTGTTTTCAAAAGTGAAGAAAAATTTATAATTGGAGATTGTTTCAAAGCAGATTGTGTCTGGGCATTGCTTGTCACCACATTTTCCATACAAGTCCATATCTTTTCCTAGGCGATCCTGAAGAAGAGATGCAGAAGATTTGTAAGAAACTGGTAACGAATTCAGGGCCAGATCCGCTCATTTACACACTAGTATACCTTTCACTGATGCTTGGCCAGGATTGGTCCACATTGCTCAAGGTTAAAGGGATTTCTTGGTTTGTTGCTGTAGATTTCACTCTCTCGTGGGACCTAGGTTCTGTGTGTGGGGGAGGAGGTTGGGGTTAGGGCCAGTTGTACTTGCTATGGTGTCGTTAAAGGCGCTCACATTCTGTAATATAGAGCACATGTGTTTGCCGGTAGGAGCGTCGACCAAGCTGACGTCCCTTATAATTGCGCGCCTCATATGTTAAGGCGGAGACTGAACATCCAATCACAGTGTCCTGGCCGGACTACGTCAGTCATAAGTGTTTAAGGGGTCACTACACGGCATTTTTTCCAATTTATGACAAAAATATCACTTTTTCAATGTGTTCGTTTTTGTAAAGTTCAGCATTCGTAGAATAGACGACACACACAATTTTTGTCATTTCTAAACAATTTAGCATTGAAAAGTTAATACTAACGACACCACCTCGTGCACTTTTTTAGGATAAAAAAAGTTTAAAAGTCAGTTTTCACAAATATCTATATTTCAGTTTTCTGTGTGTGTGAAATCCTAAAATCTAAGCTAATATAAAGAGTAGAAACATGAAACTTTGTATGCATACTCCATGAACAATATGCTAGGGACTGGTCTATCTAAAAGTAGATTTTAGAAAGTTTTTGTTTTTTAAAATGTGACTATTGTCCTATGATGCTAGATTTTTTTGACTTTTTCAATAAACCTACATTTTAAAATTCTACGAAAAATAGTTAAAATCATGTTTAAAGTAAATAAACTAGACCTGTACCTCTAAATAGGATAGAAAGTCATGAATTCATTATCTATTATTCAATACCTATGTTTGTTTTTAAAATTTTTGGATTCTAAATACATATTGTTTTTTTTCACAAGATGGCGGCTATTGCCATGACAACTATGATTTTTTTTAACACTTAAAGTATACACATGTAATAACATGTATGCCTACAAATGGCCATTATAAAATAACTGCTCAAACTCTGTAAATAAAAAAATAAAATTTTTTGGTGTAGTGACCCCTTAAGTGGGCGAAGCTGGGCTTGAGGTCGTTACAAGTACCCAATGTATTGCAACATGTAACGTCGGAACATGGAAGCTCAGCTACTTTGAGTTGCTTGCTTCTAATATATGAGACCTGTTATCATGTAAGCTATGCAGATGTTTACATGATGAAAAAAAATTTGATTACTCTTACTCCTCGGCTATCCTCTGAATAAAGGTTAGTTGCGTATCCTTTACAGGACGTTGCAGAACCAACCCCAGCGGCCCCTGACTGTTGTGTGGTTTCTCTAGGCAAATTTACGCCCAGTAGTTTGCCATATCCTAAAAAAAACCACCACATATTATGGCGACCAAAAAAAACCACCTTGATAGGGCCTCATTAGGTCTTGTGTTGTAAACATTCAAAAACTTGAACTCCAAAATAATTAGGAACGAAAAAAAAAAGAAAATGATGAAATTTACTACTTGGCGATAATCGAGGCCTTTATATCTGAAACTTGTGGTACAGAAGTTGCAAACAGAGCCCGAAAATCTGCTCTTTGTGACTGTAGCGCCATTGAAATTCGGCTAAATATGATCGGAACAAGGCACGGCTGCTAGTGCTGCATTGGTAACGCAGTTTTCACCGCCCAGAGGGGAGGGGGGGGGTGCTAAACTAGATGGCTGGGACTCACGAGGAAATAAAATGAGGAAGCTGCACGATGCGGTACCTGCTGTTCGTGAGTCCCAGCCATCTAGTCCAGCCCCGCCCCCCCCCCTCCCGCGCTGGGCGTAGCGGCGCGGGGGAAAACTCTCGGTGGCGAGTTTAACTTGGCGGTTTGTTGGCGGAAATATATCCTACTTTTGCTGCGGTATATTCGCCGGAAAGAAGCCCGCAATTTACATGTGATTGAGGCCCTGTCAGGGTGGGGTGTTTTTTTCTTCTTTTGGCCGCCATAAAATGTGACCGTTATTCGGAGGATAGCCTCCTCCTCTTGTAGCCTAAGATAGTTGACTGAATGTCTACAGTTTGCATATAACAGCGAACATCAACGAGGACTAATGGACACATAATGGACATTTAAAATGTTAACAATAATCCTTTCCCATAGTGAGTTTAAATAAGCCGGACACGAACAGATAAAATGCCTCGTCATTTGGAAATCGAAAATGGCAGTCTAAATATCTCGTTGTCCAATCAAAACAAATTAGAAAACCTCCCGCTGAAAACATTGTTTGTGTGATTTTCAGGTACATGTATCCAACCCATCTAGCATAGTGGCTAGAAGCCTCGCCTCCGAGCTGAAGGGGCTAGGTTCTAATCCGCACCGAGTCGTACATTTCCAAAAAAATTTTAGGTTTCCGGCTCGATCGAGCCGAAAATGGGTACCAGACAATGCTATGAGAAGTAAAGGCGGTCGGCGTGACGTTGACCACATCGCCCAATGAGGGCCGATAAGTCTGTGAGTCTAACATTCACATGCCCGATGTGATACTGACGTGAGAAAAGTCCCCAACTCTTACTTGACTGATACATGTTTCCTAGCAAAGTCCCAAGAACTAACCATCTCACACTGACAAGTATGGGAGAAAACTGCGGTAGTTTCGCTAGAAATACGAGAATAGTGTCCCTTGATTTAAAAAAAAAACCTCTTCACAGGCTGTAGGCTCTGGCGGAAAGTCCTGGTTGTTGGTCTATTTTGACTTTCCCTTTGAGCCCGGGCCTGAGTTTTGCGCGTATATCCTTTTTACTGACTTATGTGTGTGCAGTTGATTGTTCCTTGCCGCTCGGGCAGATGCACTCCGACTTCGAAGGAAGTTCCCAGTTAGTCGACTCCTACTACGACATGATTTTTGGGATTCTTGTTTTCCCCACAATGGGACCCCGGAACCCGCACAGGAACAAAAAACTGATTTTGGATGTAATTAGATAGTTAGTTAGTTCGTTAGATAGATAGTTAGTTAGTTAGTTAGTTAGTTAGTTAGTTAGTTAGTTAGTTAGTTAGTTAGTTAGTTAGTTAGTTAGTTAGTTAGTTAGTTAATTAGTTAGTTAGTTAGTTAGTTAGTTAGTTAGTTAGTTAGATAGATAGTTAGTTAGTTAGATAGTTAGTTAGTTCGTTAGTTAGATAGATAGTTAGATAGATAGTTAGTCAGTCAGTCAGTCAGTCAGTCAGTCAGTCAGTCAGTCAGTCAGTCAGTCAGTCAGTCAGTTAGTTAGTTAGTTAGTTAGTTAGTTAGTTAGTTAGTTAGTTAGTTAGTTAGTTAGTAGGATTAACATCTGAAGGATGAGAATAAAAAGGTACAAATTCGGGAACTCCTGTTTATCTGTTTTAAGTGGTTACGAAGTCAACTGTAGTCCAGTGTCGATGAGCCGACTCGTTTAACTGTCATGCTCAGACGGTCCTTAACATCCTGTCTCTGTAGTCGTGCTGGATAACCTCCTGCTCGTCTTTCATTGCTGTTCTCTCCAAACTATTATGGCGTTTAGTATGGCGAAAGAATTGCCGTTAGCGATAAACAATAATACTAGTGAGTCACCAATCTCCCTTACAATTCAAACCTCATAACACAATTCAAGTGAAATAATGTAAATTTAAAAACAAACTTTCAATTCCGCTGTAATTAACTGCCTTCTGTTGTAGTCGTAACAGTTGCTAGACATCCAGGCGGAGAATCTGTTGTTCTCCCTGGCCCAGTTGGGCTTCAAGGACTTGTTAAACTTGAGGCTTGGCGGCATGGGGTAGTGTTTGTATCCGCCGTACACGACCGGAACATCAGAGTCTCTGTGTGGAGGATACGAGAGGTTACTAGTAAACACAAAGGAAGAGGAGGAGAGAAAAAGAAGAAGATGAAGAAGAAGAAGAAGAAGAACCAGAAGAACAAGAAGAACAAGAAGAAGAACAAGATGAAGAACAAGAAGAAGAACAAGAAGAAGAACACGAAGAAGAAGAAGAAGAAGAAGAAGAAGAAGAAGAAGAAGAAGAAGAAGAAGAAGAAGAAGAAGAAGAAGAAGAAGAAGAAGAAGAAGAAGAAGAAGAAGAAGAAGAAGAAGAACAAGAACAAGAATAAGAAGAACAAGAACAAGAAGAAGAAAAAGAAGAACAAGAACAAGAAGAAGAACAAGAACAAGAACAAGGAGAAGAAGAACAAGAACAAGAAGAATGAGAACAAGAAGAACACGAAGAAGAACAAGAAGAAGAACAAGAAAAAAGAGAACAAGAAGAACAAGAACAAGGAGAAGAAGAAGAAGAAGAAGAAGAAGAAGAAGAAGAAGAAGAAGAAGAAGAAGAAGAAGAAGAAGAAGAAGAAGAAGAAGAAGAAGAAGAAGAAGAAGAAGAAGAAGAAGAAGAAGAAGAAGAAGAACAACAACAACAACAACAACAACAACAACAACAACAACACCAACAACAACAAGAGGAAGAAGAAGGAAGAAGAAAAAGAAAGAAGAAAAAGAAGAAAGAAGGAAGACGAAGAAGAAGGAAAAAGAAGAAGAAGATAAAGAAAAAGAAGTAGAAGAACAAGGACAAGAAGAACAAGAAGAAGAAGAGGGAAAAGAAGGAAGAAAAAAAGAAAGAATAAAAAGAAGGAAGAAGAAAAAGAAGGAAGAAGAAGAAGAAGATAAAGAAGAAGAAGATGAAGAAGAAGAAGAAGAAGAAGAAGAAGAAGAAGAAGAAGAAGAAGAAGAAGAAGAAGAAGAAGAAGAAGAAGAAGAAGAAGAAGAAGAAGAAGAAGAAGAGGAGGAGGAGAAGGAGTAAGAACAAGAAGAAAAACAAGAAGAACAAGAACAAGAAGAAGAAGGAAGAAGAGGAAGGAAGAAGAAAAAGAAGGAAGAAGTAGAAGAAGAACAAGAAGGTATCTCCAATTCATTTAATTAATAAAACCTAATTCCAATTTCCTAAACATTGTCTGCGAATCCAAAACTACGACAACATGTGGGGCTGAGATTGGCTCCATCCAACTGAACCCCGCAGTCACCGCCTCAACCTGCGTTCATATACTGGATATTGTAATGTAGCATGCCAAGCTCTCATAAGTCATCGCACTTCCCCATGCGTTTGCAGCGGAGCCTCATCCACTCTTTCTGCATCTGGCCATTGACCCATCAGTATATACTCACAACGCCTGGCTTATGGCTGTCCTCTATCAGCTTCTGAACGTCAGCGTCTGCACGTTCGGTCAACCACGGCAATTATCACTTTATGCAGGTCTTCTCTGTCCTCCTGTATCTGTAGACATTCTTGTGCTCGGCTAATCTCTTTCTTGCTGCAGACCGTAATGATAAGAGAGAGAGAGAGAGAGAGAGAGAGAGAGAGAGAGAGAGAGAGAGAGAGAGTCAAGTTTGAATGAAATACCTTCTATACCAGGCTGTCCAGTTAAACACCCCGGGAAACCTGGCCAAGTTGAGCGGAACTCGAGGCGGCGGCTCCACGTTGTGTAGAATCCAGACCTGACACAGGAACACAGACATAGACAGTGAGGACATTGGCAAATCAGAGGCTAAATGACACTGGGTAAGTTCATCATCGTCAACATCTAAATCATCTATTATAATCTAAATCCAATCCTTATTATCACTAACATCTAAATAACCCTCATTATCACTATAACCGCTTTATTACCGCTCTCATCTTTAATGTCTCTGTGTTAAAATGGCTATGACTGTTCGCTTCATGACGGAAGTGGGCAGAGGCAAAGTAAGGTAGTACTCGGTGCGGAAAATCCCCCCTTCCTCCCCTCCTTTTTTTTTACATTTATAAACACATTTACTCATAATTACTGTTAACACATAATCTAGATGATCCCCTTAGAGCACCACCTGCGTGCGATAAACTGATCTGCTCATCTTGCTGCAGCGCTGCCACAACAACCATATAACTAGATTTATTTAAAACCCAGCTAAGCTGAAAAAAAACCCTAGCAATACAGAGGCAAAGAACACACACACACACAAAACACATGAAAATAAAAAGCCAGATTGTTAAAAAAGTACAAATTTTATAGCTGCGAAGCGAAACATTTGCCCACTTTTATATAATTCTTTTTTTTTAAACCGAGATTTCAAAATTTGAACCCAAGGCGTCAAATAAAAACCCAGATCTGGGGGTAAAAACCTATCATTGGCACATCTGGACAGATCTTATATAAGAACAAGATGACGCCCAGGAAGAAGATGAACCAATGACATTCAAGAAATTATACACCCACGCTGAATGACAATAGCAACTCTACCGATCCAGCTCCCCACCAGGCGTAACGGCAAAAGTGGAAGGTGACGAAGAACATGATGATAATTACCAGGACTAAATGGTAAAGGATGTGATTATTATTATTATTATTATTATTATTATTATTATTATTATTATTATTATTATTATTATTATGACGACGACAAGGTAAATGGGAAAAAACATGAAGATTACAAGGATGCATAATTACAATTATGACGCATACCTGAAAAGGAAGTCTTCTGCTGGGCAAACTATGCCCCCGCCAAAAATTGAACAAAGCTCCGACGTGGAACAAAATGGCGTCACTTTCATCCAGCAATGAACGGTCATTGGTCATTGTACATTTGTTTACCTAGAATAAAGAATACTTTAGCAGTGAGCTTCAAAATTAAGCAAGATCCAAGTCGATCCAGTCTAAAATAGGTGCTTGGTAATGTGTGGGAAGTAAAGACAGCCGGCGATATTTGGCCACATCATCCAGGGGGTGCCGACTGGGCTATACAAGATTGTTTCTTGCAGCTTTTTGGCTACATTTTCTTTACGATCATCATTTACTCAAGAAACGTATTGTTATGCGAGTTTTAATTATTTGACGGTAAAAACCGTACGCCTAAAAACTATTGACGACTCAGATGCGAAAGAACAGTTACTTGATTGGTTGAATCCTAAAGTAGTTTTGTGTGCAGTTTGAACCATTTCACTCATTAAATGATTTTAGTTGGTGAGTCAAGCACTGGCCAGCTAGCTGGTGCTACAGAATCAGAAGTTAACAAATGATCCATGACATTTACCGCCCATGTGATGTGATTATCTTTACAGATGGCTTTGTGTTAAGAGGCTGAGGAAGTACATGGGAGTTTCAAAAAAATCGAATGGATGTCGCTTAGTGCAACAAAGCCTTGCAAATGATATCACAACGTCTAGTTTGAGAATGGAGGCGGAGGCAGTCACTGCTGCCTTTCGCTGGCTTGAGAATCAGCTGTACACACATGTCGTGTTTGTAACGGACTCACCGAGTATGTTAAGAAAGTGGGGACAGGCATGCTCCGTGCAGAGGGGGAAGAGTCGCTTTAGAGGTCCCAGTTTGTTACCGACGTTTAGATATTTTCTCTAGGTCATACTGGTGTGTTGTGAAACGAGCAGACAGACAGACTGGCCGATTCTGCCCCACTTGGTGGTGATTTGACGTATGACAAACTAAATGTTGTGAGGGTCCTCTGGAAGAAAGTGAACAGTGCAGTGGCACAGATAGATAATTACGGTCTGAGCAGAATGGCGCTGCGGGGAGTTAAATGGAGAGATGGCCGATGCTCAACACTTAAGGAAGGGCGAGACGGATATACAATCAGACACCTACTCGTGCCATCGGAATTGTAACTCTTCGCTTGCTGCTGAACATAGAACGGAGATCTTATGGTAGTGTCCCGAGTGCTGTCATGTTGATTCTTGATTCAACATACAACAATCATTAAACTATCCAGATTTTGAAGGTCAAACTTATGACAAAATTATATTTCCTTTAGGAGCTATGACTTTCTTGTGAGAGCAGTGTATATACAGATTATACGCGTTGTCAATGTTATATCGATGTCTGTAGCTTGTTCGTTGTCGACGCGCTCCATTATTCCTAGACATTCATTTGATTCAAGGTTCAGGCGATTTGGCAATAGATTGTTTTACGTCTTTTCGACAATGGTATCGAAACGACAAGACAGAGAGCAATGACAAACTACTGAATGTAAAACTGTCTAGTAAAACCGTGAACAGGCCAAACAAGATCGCCGGGGCTGGTTCTGCAATGGCAGAGGGAATCCAACTCGGCTAACATTATTATGTATTTACTCAACCATTTTTGCTGGTGCAGAAACTCGGACAATGAAAAAGCAATTAGAAAATTGAAACGTCTATGGAGATGTGCACGTTCAGGAGAATATGCACTGGTTCAAAATAATTAATTACAGAGGCTTTTTACAGGAAGTTGCTGAACCAACCCTAGCAACATGTGGCTGTTCTGGTTTTTTTAAGCAAATTTACGCCCAGTTTCCACTGGACGGTCGGCTCTCTATACCACTTTCGAAGCCAACGCAAAGCGCAAGGCCTGTAGCTGAGATCGAACCCGGCACCCCGGCATTACGAAGCGTGTAAAAAGCCATAGACGCTGACATAACTCTCTTTTTAAAACCCGTACTGGAAGGAAAAACTGGGGCTAAAGAAGTAAAAGTTGGATGACGATGCAAGTGGAAAGATCAAGAGATGGTTGAACTACAGAATAAGACCATAGGTCGAATAGGACAAATGATAGATCGTGTTGGAAATCGTTTGCAGGCCACATTTCTTTTTGGAGAAGGCACCCAAATGATTGAGGCACTCAACTGATTAAGGCACTCAGCTGATTGAGGCACTCAACTGATTAAGGCACTCAACTGATTAAGGCACCCAACTGATTAAGGCACCCAACTGACTGAGGCATCCAAATAACTGAGGCAGCTAAATAACTGAGACACCCGATTGATTGAGGCACCCGACTTACTGAGGCACACGACTGAGTGAGACAGCTAAATGATTGAGGCACCTGACTGATTGAGGCACCCAACTGATTGAGGCACCCGACTGACTGAGTCACGCAACAGACTGAGGCACCCCGCTGACTGAAGAATCTGACTGACTGAGGCACGATCTGATTCTGGCACTCGACTAACTGGGGCCCCCAACTGAATGAAGCACCCGACTCATATAGGCACCGGACTGACTGAGGCAACCTACTGATTAAGGCATCCAACCGACTGAGGCAACCTACTGATTAAGGCATCCAACCGACTGAGGCAACCAACTGATCAAGGCATCCAACCGACTGAGGCAACCAACTGATTAAGGCATCCAATCGACTGAGGTACCCAACTGATTAAGGCATCCAACCGACTGAGGAACCAACTGATTAAGGCATCAACCGACCGAGGCAACCAACTGATTAAGGCATCCAACCGACTGAAGCAACCAACTGATTAAGGCATCCAACCGACTGAGGTACCCAACTGATTAAGGCACTCAGATGATCGAGGCACCCAAGAGACTGAGGCACCTAAATGACTGAGGCATCCGTGTTGAGGCACTCGACTGACTGAGGCACCCGACTGAATGAAGCACCCAACTAATTTAAGCATCCGACTTCTTCTTCTTCTTTCGTTCGCCTGAAATAATTTGTCTATATCAGCAATTTTGTCTCTTGAATAAATTTCACTGTTGTTATTAATTCATTCAGTGGTCCATGGATTTTACGTTCCACTGTTGTTCTTTCTGGCCAAAAGGTTTACCTTAATGTGCCAAATTCGGTGAAGTCCTGGAGTACATGCTCTGCTGTCTGGAGCACCTTTCCACAGGTGCACATGGCTGATACGCCTATCTTGAATTTTGTGTACATGTGGTTGCGTATTCGGTTGTGCACTGTTAGAGGCGGAGGATAATGACTTGTTCTGATCTGTCCATAATCGAATAGTCGTCTTGTGCTGGGGATGGTGGTTTCCTGATTGATTTAATGATTCTTTTCTTTTGGTGGTATGTGACTGGTACACCCGGCTGCACTTTTGTCGCACCTTCTCCTGCCAGTTGATCAGCTTTCTCATTTCCAGGCACTCCACAATGTGATGGTATCTATTGCATTACAACTCTTTAGCATCCGACTGATTTAGGCACCCATGGGACTGAGGCACCCGACAGACTGAGGCACCCAACCAACAATGGCACCCGACTGATTAAGGCACCCAGCTGACTGAGGCATCCGACTTACTGAGGCACCAACTGATTCTGGCAACCGACTAATTGGGGCCCCTAGTTGATTGAAGCATTCGACTCATTGAGGCACCCAACTGACTGAGGTACCCGGTTGTTTGAGGAACTCGACTGATTAGGGCAACCAACCAATTAAAGCATACAACTGACTGAGGCACCCAACTGATCAAGGCACCCGAATGATTGATGCACGCAATTGACTGAGGTACCCGACTTATTGAGGCACCCGGCTGACTGAGGAATCCGACTGACTGAGCCATGCAATAGACTGAGGCACTCGACTGATTGAGGAATCCGACTGACTGAGGCACGAACTGATTCTGGCATACGACTAACCGAGGCCCCCAACTGAATGAAGCACCCGACTCATATAGGCACCGGACTGACTGAGGCAACCTACTGATTAAGGCATCCAACCGACTGAGGTACCCAACTGATTAAGGCATCCAACCGACTGAGGCAACCAACTGATTAAGGCATCCAACCGACTGAGGCACCCGACTGATTAAGGCATCCAACCGACTGAGGTACCCAACTGGTTAAGGCATCCAACCGACTGATGTACCCAACTGATTAAGGCATCCAACCGACTGAGGCACCCAACTGATTAAGGCATCCAACCGACTGATGTACCCAACTGATTAAGGCATCCAACCGACTGAGGTACCAAACTGATTAAGGCATGCAACCGACTGAGGTACCCAACTCATTAAGGCATCCAACCGACTGAGGCAACCAACTGATTAAGGCATCCAACCGACTGAGGCACCCAACTGATTAAGGCATCCAAGCGACTGAGGTACCCAACTGATTAAGGCACCCAAATGATCGAGGCAACCAAGAGACTGAGGCACCTCCCGACTGACTGAGGCACCCGACTGAATGAAGAACCCAACTAATTGAAGCATCCGACTGATTTAGGCACCCATGTGACTGAGGCACCCAACCGACTAAGGCACCCGACTGATTAAGGTACTTAGATGACTGAGGCATCCGACTGACTGAGGCACCAACTGATTCTGGCAACCGACTAATTGGGGCTCCCAATTGATTGAAGCACCTGACTCATCGAGGCACCCAACTGACTGAGGTACCCGACTGATTAAGGCAACCAAATGATTAAGGCATCGCACCGACTGAGGCACCCAGCTGATCAAGGCACCCAAATGATTGAGGCACCCAACTGATCGAGGCACTTAAATGTCTGAGGCACCCCAATGATTGAGGCACTCAACTGATTCAGGCACCCAAATTATTACGGCGCCCAAATTACCGAGGCCCCTAAATGTATGAGGCATCCGTGTTTAGTTACCTGACTGACTAAGGCACCTGACTAAGACACCTGACTAAGGCACCCGACTGAATGAAGCATCCAACTGACTGAAGAGCCAAAATGAATAATGCGCCCAAATGATTGAGGCACCTAAATGACTGAGGCATCCGACTGATTAAGACACCCAGCTGATTGAAGCACCCAACTGATTGAGGCATCCAGATGATTGAGGTATCCGACAAAGTAAGGCACCGGACTGATTGAGGCACCCAACTGAATGAGGCCTTGACTGACAGAGGAACCTGACTGATTCACTGCTTGATCACACTACTACATGGCTGGCTCGCTCTTAGCAGTCTTGTGCTCTTCTGAAAAAGTAATACACGTAAAAACAGGGCTAGGTGATGGGGTTTGGGGCCTTAAAACATTACATGTAGTAACAAAACAGATAATGACTGACATAGAAAGAAGTAGAACGACAGAAGAACACAATCATCACCATCAAGTGTCTTACCGACTGGAATGGGCGACCATACCTCTCCGCAATCTGCAACTGTGTGTATCTGTTCGTGTGCTGACACCCTTGATGCCATGACAAAAGACTGTCAAACATCTTCTCACGTTGTCTTCCTCTCTCTTTTTTCACAGATATTTCCAGTGGCCTCAGCATGTTCCATTTTCCCTCTTCTCACAACATGACCCAAAAAAAAGATTACTGTCTCTTAATGATGTTTGTGAGAAGCTGTCTTCGAGCATTCGCCTCTTTCCAAACATCTGCGTTGCTCTTCTGAGCTGCCCAAGGAATTCTAAGGATTCTTCTGTAAAACCAACATCTCTGAAGCCTCAAGATATTGTTCGGCTTGGCTATCATTTTACAGGCTTCACAACCGTATGTTAAAAGTGGCTCTAAATAGCATTCGAGAATTCTTTTCTAAAACTCCAATGACATAGATTTATTGAACAGAATGTTCTTTGTTTTTTAAAATGCAGTTTTGGTCTGTCCTATTCTTTTCTTTATCTCTGTGATGCATCTTCCATCGGATGTTATTCACGTGCCAAGATACTTAAATTTCTGTACTTATCCTGAAAAAACGCCTTTGACTTTTATTATACAATTTGGCAAAAAAATATTCTTGGAAATCCCCATTACTTCTGTCTGCCTATTACTCACACTGAGGCCCATTTTATCACTTTCTACCACCAGCGTATCTATCAGTTCCTGTAGTTTTTTCTGACTTGTTGCTGTCAAGGACACAATAGACAACATACAGATATAGCTAAAGTTACCAGGAATCGAACTATTACTTCTAAATGATGAAGGCACATTGCTATGGAAACAAGTAAACTAAGACCAACTAGGCACCCCTAAAGAAAGGTGTCTTAATTGGCCATGTCTGTCGTACATCTTGAAATCCACTATGGAATACATACAGAATTCTTCTCAAACCATTCAAGTGGCACCACAGGCTACATAAATTTATATTAATCCAGCAACAACAAAACAAAAAAAGTAATTATAAACAGATCGGACCGTAATGCTGTGTCTAGAATACAACGAAAATTTAAGAAAGAGATATGATTGGTCGGCTCCAATGTGTTACATGAAAGTCACATAATTAACAGAGGCAGAGCTCTCTGTGTGTATTTCTGTCATGCTACTTCGTTCTATAAGTGCCAATCAATAAATTATCTGTTTGTTTATTATATATAATGTTTCCTGAAGAAGATGTGGGCCATCTACAGCTTTTTCTGGGGTCGGTCAAGTCAGTTAGTGAAAGTTGCGGGCATCTGTAGTCAAGTTTTTGCATTTGAAATACACGGCATTTTCCCCAGCAGTTGGTCAGTTGGGGAGGAGAACGAACAAGAAGATAATGATGGAAGGGAAAGCAGTAAAGACATTATACATCCACCCTGAATGTCGATCAGCAGTTCTGCCACAGAGCGCTGGGCAGTAAGCTGTTTCTCCTCTCATAGTGCTGAACGCAAAAGTGGAAGTGGGCGATGATGTTGTTGTCGACGATGATGATGATAATGATGATGATAATCATAATGATAATGATTATGATGATGGTAATAATGATGATGACACTGTACCACTAACAATGTTAGTAAGAGCGGTGGGAAAAGAGGTGGGAGGGGGGGGGGGTAAAGGATTTTTTCGCGCTACTGGTGCATCGGACATATGAGGCTAGACTTATAATTGTGCAGTCGAGACCAGTCGGCACTCGTTGGGTGGCTTGGTCAACAGCACACCGGCAGCTTTTACATCCCAATAAACTTGTGGGTACCCACTGAGACTGGATGGACCTGAAACACATTTTTAGGCGGTTTTAAATCTGCTTGGTGTGGATTTGAAACCAAGACCTTCAAACTAGCAGCTGGGCGTCTAGCCACAACACCACTGCCGAGCCCAGAACGATGATCATCGTCGTGAAGTACCTTGCCGAGTGGCGTGCATGATCATGCCTCTCCACAATCTGCAATCTTCAACAGCATGTATTGGTTCGTTCGCTGACCCTTGTCCATGCTATGACAAAAAGCTGTCAGGAATCTTCTCCCGCTGTCTTCTTCGGTCCATTGTTTTCACAGATCATTCTATGGCTACAGCAGGTCCTAGTTTTCACAGATTATTCTATGGCTACAGCAGGTCCTAGTTTTCACAGATCATTCTAGTGGCTACAGCAGGTCCTAGTTTTCACAGATCATTCTAGTGGCTACAGCAGGTCCTAGTTTTCACAGATCATTATATGGCTACAGCAGGTCCTAGTTTTCACAGATCATTCTAGTGGCTACAGCAGGTCCTAGTTTTCACAGATCATTCTAGTGGCCACAGCAGGTCCTAGTTTTCACAGATCATTCTATGGCTACAGCAGGTCCTAGTTTTCACAGATCATTCTATGGCTACAGCAGGTCCTAGTTTTCACAGATCATTCTATGGCTACAGCAGGTCCTAGTTTCCTTATTCTTATAATTTGACCCTCCAAAAAATTATGATTATCTATTTCTGTTTGTGATTTTTTTTTTTTTTTTTTTGATTTTTTTCAGTATCCAGAAGCCATGAGTTGTTAACCCTTAGGGTCGGTATTATGGATATCGCAACATTTCGGCCTTGATTCCATTGTAAATACCGTAAATCTGGGAGAAAATGTGGCTTTCCTGCCCACCCCCGGGAGTGAACCCGGACCACAAGTAGTTCGTCACCCGCTCTCCGCGCAACCCAGTTTAGCCAACTACGCTAGAGAGCCGGGCATGTTGTTTGTGATAAGTTGTCTTTGAGCCCTCGACTCTTTCAAAACCCCTGGGCTGCTTTCGTCATCGTCTTTTTCTTCTTCTTCTTCTTCTTCTTCTTCTTCTTCTTCTTCTTCTTCGTCTTCTTCACCTGCTGCCCAATCAGCCCTAAAACAAAGCAATTGTAAAAACATGCACTGCTAACAACAGACACGTGTACCTTACCTTACATGGTTTGAAGTAAGAGTCATCTGTATTCTCCCAAGATAAATCGCCAAAAAACCCAGTCCATCGTAAAATTCTCTTCGTGTCAGAATTGGGTCTCGTTTCTCTCGCTCCGAACTTATGGACGAAACTACCCCCTTCACCACAGCCATCTTTGGAACACTTCTGCTCCCCTGAAGCAACAAGCAGAAGGAGCAGAACACTGGCGCCAGTACAAAGGAAACCAAACTTAAGAACTTTCCGACATTTTCTGCAGAGCATGCGCGTGCGGAAAGTCGACCAGCGCAGCTGAAACATTACGGGACGCTCTCACTGAAAACTCATGTTGTTTATATTATTCTGAAATCAAAGTATAACAAAGAAGATTAATTAATTATATACTGCTAACCAGTATCATCATCATCATGTGCCCTGCCAACTAGCGTGGGCGCTTATGCGTCTCCACAGATCACGAACCCTGGTTGCCTGGAACAGCTCTCTTAATGATATCCCTCCATGCGATCGTTTCAGTCTATCGAGCATTTTCTCTCTTGGTCTGCCGCAACCCCTTTTTCCACTGATCTTTCCAGTTGTCACGATGTTCTCCAATGTCTCTCTTTTCATTATGTGGCCACAAAACAGTGTTTGTCTCTTTCTTATTATAACCAGTACATAATACACAGAGAAAGTCAGGTGTAATTATAATTACTACGAGGTGGAACCGAAGTAACGTGACCGACAGACGTTAGCCTGTCCCTCCAAGGTATTAGCTTCAAACACATTCTAGATCTTTGTAAATAACCTTACGTTGACCACGTCACCCACCGAGGCCGTCTACACAAATCTGAGCCCAGCATCGTATGCGTTATACTTGACTCGTAGGAAAAGTGTCTTTTGCGTACGTTACTTGTCTTTACCTACTTCAGACACTGGTTTCTTCTGCTTCTTCTTTCCATACGTCCCAGTGGCGTCAAAATAATTGACAATTCTTTATCTGTAGGCTGAATCGAAGTTTAATAACAAAGATTTGCTTAAAGTATGTGTGTGCGCGCGCGTGTGTATATATGCGTGCCCGCGCTCGCGGCAGCTTGTGAACTGCACTAAAAATGGCGAGTGGCTGATTGGTACGGAATGGCGTGCAAGTATGCCGTATTGTCTTTACAACGACAGCTTTCCTAAATGACACGCTGCATCGTCACTGAGCTACAATTCTGGTGTGGCACTGTTAGTGTTGGCAAATCTGATCGCTGCTTTATGCATTTAATGTGCGTATGACCGCTTCAAGATTTTGCTTCAAGATTTCACTAATTTTCTAATGGAATAGTAGGGGAAACTGTATCATTCCCACTGGCATAGAAGAGGAGCAGTTGCGGGGCGGCCCGTCTACAACGAAGCTGGAACTTCGACTATCAAGTAAACTTTCAAACTAATGACTATCGACTAAAGACTAACGATTATAAACTAACGACTATTGACTATAGACTAACGACTATCGGCTATTAACTAACGACTATTCACTAACGACTATCGACTAACGACTATTGGCTATTAACTAACGACTATTAACTAACGACTATCGACTAACGACTATCGGCTATTGGCTAACAACCATTGACTAACGACTATAGACTTTTGACTATCTTCTAACGATTATCTATTGGTTAGTTGCGTATCCTTTACAGGACGTTGCAGAACCAACCCCAACAGCCCCTGGCTGTTGTGTGGTTTTTCTAGGCAAATTTACGTCCAGTAGTTTGCCATTTCTTTCTGGGCGGTCGGCTTTCTTGATACCACTGTTGAAACCAACTCAAGGTGCATGGCCCGCAGTTGGGATCGAACCCGGCATCCCGGCATTACGAAGCGTTCGCATCGACTTAGCCACAGAGCCGACAACGATTATCTACTAACCACTAAAACTAGTTGCGTAGATGCGACGAGCGTACAGATAACCCTGCGACACTGCTGTCCTTATGACTTGGCCGCTACTGGACAGAACCACGGCCAGCTCCAGATTTATAGCTCAAGATGGGTGTGGACAGAACCTATGTCATGAAAGCCATACCTAGGCCAATATGTTTACACAGAATATGCCCTATCAGTCATTTTTCTCTGGTGGAACTGCTGAGGACTAGATTGGAGCACCGACGGATCTGTCCGCAGTGCTGTGATGACAGTTCGCACTAAAAACTAATAACTAATCACTTCTTCTTCTTCTTCTTTTGTCAAAATCTGCTTGTGCCGCTAGGCGTCGCAGTCTGTCAGATGATCGGCAACCGAGCCAGGGCGCGCTCAGTCGCTTCATATGCCGTGATGTTATGAAGTCTCAAGTTGTCCGTGACTCCTTCAATCTATCTTCTTCTTGGTCTTCTCCTGCCTCTTGTTGTTTCGATTTTCATGTTGTATGCTCTTGATGCTGGCATCGTTGGTTCCATTCTCATTAGGTGACCAAACCATTTCATTCTTTGCTTATCAATAAATTTAACGATGGGTATGGTTCCAATAGTTCTTGTAATCACATCGTTTCTCACTCGATCTCTTCTGGTTTTATTCGCAGCCATTCTCAAACATCTCATTTCACAGGTGGTTAGTCTTCTCTCATTTTCTTTTGTTAATGTCCAAGTCTGACATTGATAACCTAATGTCGGTATAAAGATTGTATTTATAATTTGTCTTTTTATCTCAGCTGGGACAGCAGGGTGTTTAAAATTGGGGCAAGTGGTATGCGACATTGTTGGCTTGTTGGATTCTTGCTTCAATCTCTCTGTCTATTTACCATTGGATGTAAAGATACTTCCCAGGTATTTAAATTCTTGCACTTGTTTTAGGCTGTGATCTAGAATCTTTATGTCGATGATCTGTTGCTCTCTACTTATGCTCATGACTTCTGTCTTTTCAATATTGATCTTCATATGATGCTTGAGGCAACTGTCGTGTAGTAGGTTCATGTGGTCTTGCAGCTGTTTACTATCACTGTGAAATATGCATTGATCGTCGGCAAAGAGCAGCTCATTGAAGTCCTCCTGTTTATCGACATCTGTTGGTGTTATGTCTATTTTATTAATATTGTCCATAAATATTATGAAGAGTAAAGGTGATAATACACAACCTTGTCTTACTCCTGATGTTACTGGGAACCAGTCTGTGATGCCAGCTCTTGTTCTAATGGCGCTTTCACTTTGTCTATAAATAGCCCTAACACAATCTAAAATTGTTCCATTTATACCGTAGTTTTCAAGAACTTTCCATAATAAATTTCTGTTTACTCTATCGAAAGCTTTTTCTTGATCTATGAAAGCGATGTTCATTTGATGTCTGTGTAACTAATCACTAGTTACTACTAATCACTTTTCTCCATTAATCACTAATTACTAATCATTAGTTGCATAGTCCCTATTAATCACTAATTACTAATCACTAGTTGCATATTCCTTGTCAATCACTGATAAATGACTGGTTTCATATTCACTATCAATCACTGATTACTAATCACTAGTTTCATTGTCCCCATTAATCACTAATTACTAATCAGTCAATCACTGATTACTAATGACTAGTTGCATATTCCCCATCAGTCAGTAATTACTAATCACTAGTTGCATATTCCCAGTCAATCACTGATTACTAATTACTAGTTGCATATTTCCCGCCAATAACTGATTACTAATCACTAGTTGCATATTTCCAATTAATCACTGATTACTAATCACTAGTTGCATATCTGCTACCACACGTCGCAGCTCAGACAATTGCTGAATAGATTCTATTCGTGACATAAACAAGTTTGCCCAGGATAGAATAGAATGGGGGAACAGACTGAGAGCTCCTGTCATGTTTTTGCGGCACAGCATGATAATGTTGATGATAATCATGAGACGGTTTGTGATAACCGAACATGATACTCTTCCGTCAAAACTGCTTCCTGTTGCCAGGGTGGCGTGTTTATGCGTATCCTAGCAACGGAGCATATGCCGATTAGGAGTCCTATTTTATTATCTCGGCTTGCATGTCCTCGTATTATATTGATTTTTTTTTAACCGTTTCATCCCGGCTACTTCTTTTCTATGTTTTTTAATAGTCTTTATTTCCTAAATCTTATTTTCTGCATTTCTGTTCTTGAAATTTCCGATAGAATGTACACTTTTTTTAAATTAGCAATATAGCAATTTTGGGCTATCCTCTGAAATACGGTCCCAAATTATCGAGGCCGAAAATATACTCTAACAGGGCTTCAGTCACATGTGAATTGCGGACTTTTTTCCGGCGACTATTCCACCACCGCCGAGAAGATCTCCCGGGCTAAACTAGATGGGTGGGAGTCACGAGCAAATAAAATGAAAGAAGCTGCAGGAGATGCGGTAGATGCTGCTTGTTAGTCCCAGCCATTTAGTTTAGCCCTATTTTAAATACTCTCGGCAGTGACTTTAACTCGGCGGAAGCTTTTTCGCGGTATGCTGTGTAGACGCCGGAAGAGGTCCGCAATTTACATGTGACTGAGGCCCTGTTAGGGTATATTTTCGGCCTAGATAATTTGGGACCGTTATTCGGAGGATAGCCGTACATTGTTTAGCGAAGCTAGATCTGTAAAACTAAGGTGTACCGAATCTGTAAAACGAATATGTAAGCAAAACTCATTCTGTCAGCGTTAACTGCTGGTGAGCGAGAAGACGAAGACATGCCTAATGTGCCACTGACGCAAGAACGTTCCTAAATGATTAAATGGAAAGTAAGAAAAGGTTTATACCAAAAGAGAGGAGGTGGGTGGGGGTGGGGTTGGGGTTGGGGGGGGGGGGTTGTAGAGAAGGCGGAAGAAAAGGAAAATACTGTTTTCGTTACAGCTGGCAACCTTGTACAACAGTTCGCTTCCTACTCTATGGGCTGTTGTTGCAGTGCTTCGGATATCCATAGGGGATTGTATCTAGAGCTCAGGAATTCGTACTTTGTGCAAGAGTCTCGGGAAACCAGTACTTTTGCGAAGAGAAAGAGAGAGGGAGAGAGATAGAGAAAGAGGGAGAGGGAGAGAGAGAGAGAGAGAGATAGAGAAAGAGGAAGAGGGAGAGAGCTTTATGGGATAAAACATGGCGCATTGAAGAGTTTTGTCTTGAAACGCAGTTATTATTATTAGTATCCTTCTTCCCCTCCTTTTGCTTCTCCATTTTCTCTTACTCCTACTTCTTTTCCTCTTTTATCTTCTTTTCCTCTTTTATCTTCTTCTTCTTCCTCTTCTTCTTCTTCTTCTTCTTCTTCTTCTTCTTCTTCTTCTTCTTCTTCTTCTTCTTCTTGTACTCCTCCTTCTCATTCTCCTCCTTTTCCTTCTTCTTCTTCTTCTTCTTCTTCTTCTTCTTCTTCTTCTTCTTCTTCTTCTTCTTCTTCTTCTTCTTGTACTCCTCCTTCTCCTTTTCCTTCTTCTTCTTCTTCTTCTTCTTCTTCTTCTTCTTCTTCTTCTACTTCTTTTTCTTCTTCTTCTTCTTCTTCTTCTTCTTCTTCTTCTTTTTCTTCTTCTTCTTCTTCTTCTTCTTCTTCTTTTTCTTCTTCTTTTTCTTCTTCTTCTTCTTCTTCTTCTTCTTCTTCTTCTTCTTCTACTACTACTACTACTAATACTACTGTTTCTTCTTTATTGACGTGTCAAGACGGAAGTACATCAAGAGATAATAGGTCAAATGGTGCAGACAGTTGTCAGGACTGCCAGAGAAGAACAATGCGCCACAGATAGATAAACTGGAGTAAATTACGCATCCACACCTGCGACCAACACACACAGGTCTGTTGCCATGGTTATAACTAACAAATTGTGTGAGTATTATAATCCGACATCGCAGGCGCACTTGTTTGATCACGTGATGGCACTAAAACCGCGCACTGTTGTACCAGAGTTTAGATCTGAGTGTGGCATGCTCGCATGCATGCACACTTGTCTGCTCCATCCGAGGTTATTTGGTGCGAAAGTTGGTTTGTGTTTATCTAGCCGTGCTGCTATTTGGCTGGGACAATCGTTATGCATGATAGTAAAAGACAAGAAACTTTGTGCACAGACACATACACACACGTGCGCATCCCAGTGCACGTGTGTGTGTGTGTGTGTGTGTGTGTGTGTGTGCGTGGGAGACAGCGAAAAGGGAGTGGGGGCGGGAAGGGGGAGGGCGAAGGTGAAAGACTTCGTGAAAGAGAGTGAAATGGAGTGTGGGAGAGAGAGAGAGAGAGAGAGAGAGAGAGAGAGAGTATGTGTTTCTGTGTAAGAGTGTCATCGGGTTTGCGAGAAAGAGAGAGAGTGTGCGAAAGAATCTTGACATGGGGTGTGGGAGAGAGAGAGAGAGAGAGAGAGAGAGAGAGAGAGAGTATGTGTTTCTGTGTAAGAGTGTCATCGGGTTTGCGAGAAAGAGAGAGAGTGTGCGAAAGAATCTTGACATGGGGTGTGGGAGAGAGAGAGAGAGAGAGAGAGAGAGAGAGAGAGAGAGACAGCATGTGCGCGTGTGTGTGCGTGAAAGAGTTTGAATAATAGTGAAACTTTGGGGAGTGAAGGAGAGAGTGAGAGCATGAAAGAGTTTGTGTAAGAGAGTGATATAGGGTGTGGGAGAGATAAAAGGTGAGAGAGTTTGCGAAACATAAACGAGTAACCTAAAGAATGAACAAGCAGTAAGTTCACAAAGGTAACAGGGGCAGATACATTTCTATTCAAATGTCTCAAAGCAGACAGGATAGAACCTTGGGGCTTTGGCTACTTGACGAAGCCCATCACCAGCCCTCACTACTCCAAGTGGGGGTCGAGGATGGGGTGGGGGAGGAGGGCCATGTATATGCGCGCGCAGACTCGCCTGCTTTATGGTGTAATCCCAGGGTACAGTGCTGAAATGGTGTAAAGCAGTGGTGGATATAAAACTCAGACACATCAAGACAAACGGTTATATGGACACCAATTAATTATGTATATAAATAGAGCCAATGAGTATGAAAGCCGTCAGCCCGTAAACACGCATTATGAATCGATAATTATTAGTTATCATCAGTTGAGTTGAGCTGAGTTAATAATTGACATCACATCAATCGGGGTATTCCAATACGCGTTCCGTTCCCATCCTCAGCAGCCAGCGCAGAGTTCCAATACTAATGGTGCCGGTCGTAGTCTGGTTATATGTCCGTCTTGCCTTTCCTCTGAGCGTAGTGTGCCGGTTGAAGCCTCTGGTCACACCTATGTGCATCACTCTCTCCCCAGCCCATCATATTCTAGTTTCTCTTCTGACTTCGTTATTTGTTCCCAGAGGGCTTCTTCTATTTCTTCTTCTTCTTTTTCTTCTTCTTCACTTCCTCTTCTACTGCTTCAAGTGTGGGTGAAGATAGAAGGTTCTGCTTCTTGTTTTTCTTACCGCCTCAACCATAGACACATTGTGTCTGTAGAGTTTTCCTGATATTATCTTTCCATACTGTTCTTGATCTACCTCGTGCTTTACGTCCTTGGCCTCTTATGGTGTATGCTTTGCTTGGCATGGCGTCACAGGGTATTGACTCTGAGTAAGCAAACGATTTGATTTGCTGCCTCTGTGTGAACTCTAGAACTAGTTCTGTGCCCACATTTTCTCTTATACCCACGTATCTGATTTTATCTCCACTGGTCACTTCTGTAGCCCTTCTCAGACAGAACATTTTATATAGCTACTAATTGTCTTTTCTTGGCGACCTTGCATATACTGTCTTCCATATACTGTCTTCCATATACTGTCTTCCATATACTGTCTTCCATATACTGTCTTCCATATACTGTCTTCCATATACTGACTTCCATATACTGTCTTCCATATACTGTCTTCCATATACTGTCTTCCATATACTGTCTTCCATATACTGACTTCCATATACTGACTTCCATATACTGACTTCCATATACTGTCTTCCATATACTGACTTCCATATACTGTCTTCCATATACTGTCTTCCATATACTGTCTTCCATATACTGTCTTCCATATACTGTCTTCCATATACTGACTTCCATATACTGTCGATGTAGGATGTCAGGAGTGGATATAAGACACATTCCTGTCTTACTTCAGATGTTACTTTGAATGATTTGGATGTTCCCTGGTTTATTCTAACTGTGCTTCTACATTCACTACATATACTTTTCCCCACTTCGATAAGGTGTTCGCGTACTCTACATCAAGCCATTACTTTCCTAAATACTTGTCTATTAGTCGACTCTGTCGAATGTCCTCTCCTGGTCTACAAATGCCACACATAATTTCCCATTATATTTGATGTTTCTTCTTCTTCTTCTACTTCTTCTTTTCTTTCAATTATATATGTGCAATTTCTCATACATCTCATATGTTTCCATATGACTTAAAAGAAAGGAGGTGCCTCAGTATTGACTGCATTCTCGCTTGCTTCCTTTGTTCTTCGATAACGGTATAACTACTGTATGTTTCCAGGCAATGGCGGTAGTTTGTTGTATTCATTATGCATTAAATAATCTTTGTAGCCACAATAGAATTGTAAGAGCTAATGTTTCAAGCCTCGCAATCAATGACAGTAACATCAAAAGAGAAAGCAAATCGCAGTACCTGGGTATCATTTTCGTTAGAAGCCTGTCCCTCAAGGATCACCACAAAAGGACTTTGTGCTCCCAAAATTATGATAGAAATGGACATGGAAAAAAGAATGATCTGTTCCGGCACGTGATCCTCTCTGTGATAGATTATAGATTTGGAAGGCTTACCATATCAAAGAGTCAGCAGGTAAAACTCGAACGCATACAGAATGTAGCCATGCGGATATACCCGGGATCTACAAGAGATACTCCGGTATTATGCCTGCGATATATGCTTACACTGTCTACTATAGCAAACAGACTCAAGGTTCTGCAAGCAAAGACATATCTCAGAGTAGCTGCGTGAATGAATGAATAAAGGAACGAAAGAATAAATGAATGAAAGAATAAATGAACGAAAGAATAAATGAAGAATGACCGAATGAACGAACGAATGAACGAACGAACGAATGAATGAACGATAGAATGAATGAACGAACGAATGTATGAACGAACGAATGTATGAACGAACGAATGTATCAATGTCTGTCTGTCTGTCTGTCTGTCTGTCTGTCTGTGCGTGCGTGCGTGCGTGCGTGTGTGTGTGTATGTATGTATGTATGTATGTATGTATGTATGTATGTATGTATGTATGTATGTATGTATGTATGTATGTATGTATGTATGTATGTATGTATGTATGTATGTATGTATGTGTGTGTATGTATGTATGTGTGTGTATGTATATATGTATGTATGTGTGTGTGTATGTGTGTTTATGTGTGTGTATGTATGTGAATGCGTGTGTATATGTGTGTATGTGTGTGTATATATATATGTGTGTATATGTGTATGTGTGTATATGTGTGTATGTGTGTGTAAATGTGTGTGTATGTGTGTGTATGTGTGTATGCGTGTGTGTATGTGTATGAGTGTGTATGTGTATGTGTGTGTATGTGTGTGTATGTGTGTGTATGTGTGTGTATGTGTATGTGTGTGTATATGTGTGTATATGTGTGTGTATGCGTATGTATGTGTATGCGTATGTGTGTGTATGTGTATGTTTGTGTATGTGTATTTGTGTGTATGTGTGTGTATGTGTGTGTATGTGTATGTGCGTGTGTATGTGTATGCGTGTGTGTGTATATGTGTGTGTATGTATGTGTGTATGTGTGTGTATGTGTGTATGTATGTGTGTGTATGAGTGTGTATGTATGTGTGTGTATGTGTGTGTATTTGTGTGTATGTATGTGTATGTGTGTGTATGTATGTATATATGTATGTGTGTGTGTATGTATGTATGAAGGTATGTATATATAGATGAATGGGCAGATGGATGGATAAATGAATGGACGTATGGATGGATGGGTGGATTCATGGTTAAACAGAAGGATGAATGGATGGCTGGATGAGTGGGTGACTGGATAGATGTGCTACTGTGGTACAGTGTGTAAGGATTACCAATTGCTGCGGTTATCCAGTTTTTAACTGATAAAAACTCCCCCATCTCCTTGAAGCGAGAAGAGAAATGCTACGTTCTGGCAATTAACTCATGGAATGCCTCGCAACGTCAGAGAAAACAATAGTATGTCCTTACAAATAACATACTGAACAGGCCCTGTTTGCCTATCTAGTCCAAGGACAACCCAAAACAACAAAGAAAATCTAGTGCCCCATGTTAGAAAACCCAGTATATTATCGTTACCAGTACGTTTACGATATTTATCAAATGTCAGGCCTAATTATATTACCGTGTAACAGGGTGCTTATCAGTACGGTTAGCTCTCTGAAGGTCTTGGTGTGTCGTTTCCCTGGCAGACGTGTTGCCTTGGTAATTATGTTGAGTGTTTTTATGAAGGATTTGCAAGTCATGGTTACACGGACATATGGTGCGGCTTGAACTATCGACAGGCTCACATGAAGGCTAGAGTTTGTCTTAATTGTTGCTCCAGTGACCACTGTTGTTGTTGCTGCTGCTTCTCTACTGCTACTACAACTGCTGCTACTATAGCAACAACAATTTCTACTGCTACTGCTACTGCTGCTACTTCTTCTGCTACTGCTACTACTACTACTACTACTACTACTACTACTACTACTACTACTACTACTACTACTACTACTACTACTACTACCTACTTACTACTTACTACTTGCTGCTGCTGCTGCTACTACAACTAGAGTGATTGTTTATGACATCACCAACCTAGTACCTACTTGTCTATAATAAATATACTCAATAATCCAAGTACGTAAGAAAATGTCTCAGTATTATTGCGCTCCTAAATTAGGATTATGCCCCTTGAGCTGGGTCCTTTTTCGGCTTGGAAAATATATGTGTGTGGGTGGGGAAAGGGGCATATGGTGATTTGACCCCCGCCCACACCACCCCATCTTTTCTCTGTGTCGCGTCTGAGCTACCAGAACTACGCTAATGCGCCTACTATATTTACTACTACTATCACTAAAACTACTACTACTACCACCACTTCTGGTATTACTACTACTACCACCACCGCCGCAACAACTACCACTTCTGCTACTATTGCTACTGCTACTACAACCAACACCACCATCACTACAACTACCACACCTACTACCACCACCACCACCAATATCACCACTACTACCACACTTACTACCCCCACCACCATCCCCACTGTTATCACAGCTACTGCCACCACCATCACCACTACTACTATCACCACCACCATCACCACTGCTACCACAGCTACTGCCACCACCATCACCACTACTACTATCACCACCACCATCACCACTACTACTATCACCACCACCATCACCACCACGACTAGTATTCAGTCTTTCAGTGCCGTGTCTATAATAAAGATTGGTTGCCTGGATGCCCAACACTCCCGTCTCCTTCCTGCCTGGACGCTCTCATACAACTTTCGACCCTGCCACTTGTGTTCCCTTTAAGGCCTTACTCGTTAAGAATGACGATATCGATTACAACAGTAATGAGAAAGCCGATGATGGTGTCAGACCGGTGATGATAACCGGGATGTAACATTATCGATCTGTTAACGAAATTTAAACACCAGATTTTCATTTAATAATTGTCTGGTATCGATAGGTTGAGGAGTTATGAACGAGATTTTAACAAGCAAACCAAAAAAAAACTAAAATGATTATGAGAGTATAAGGGGAGGGAGGGAGAGAGAAAGAGAAAGAGAAAGAGAGAGAGAGAGAGAGAGAGAGAGAGAGAGAGAGAGAGAGAGAGAGAGACGGGGAAAGAGAGATACAAAAAGAGAAAGGAACAGGAATGAATAGACTTTTGCTCTTAAACGGACTGTTGGCACGTTGTGTTGTGGTTTACAGCTAGGTTGTGATATATGAGCCTTTCTTACCAAAACATTCTAATTTTACAACACTTCTAATTAGTTGCCATCAAAGAAGGCTTGTGGGGGGGGGGAACAATTTGCCCCCCCCCCCCCCACACACACACACACACACACACATACGTCCCCTTCCCAATGCGGCACTGAAACTCAAACAGGGAAAATAAAAGATAGTCGGGAAACATAGAGAGGAAGTGGGAAAGAATTAGGAGAAGAAAAGAAGAGAGGCTTACAGAAGATATGTGAACTGAGTAAAGTAGACATACAAGCGGACAAAATTGTGGTTGTCTACAGCACAGACTCCCCCTCTAGAGAGTTGGAACAGTTGGGAGGGGAAAGAGGGAAGTTAGTGTTTTTTTTCATTAACAGGGAGGAACGGCAGTATACCAGATGGGTATGGGAATCTATAGTCTGTACAGACATATAAGTATTAGAGTCTATAGTCTGTACAGACATATAAGTATGGGAATCCATAGTCTGTACAGACAGATATGTATGAGAATCCATAGTCTGTGTAGACAGGTAACATAATAAATGCATGTGCCATCTCCACAATCAAGGTTGGATACCGATGCTGTCTTCGGGAATATTTGGCGATGAGGCCCCAATCACTTCACGGCGTGACTCATACACCATTGTCTGACAACGATAACGCTTGTTTTGTTAACCGCCTAACTAGGGGGAACCAACCCTAGTACTCAATGATCGTGACATTTTAACCGCATTCAGCAAGCTCTAGACCACGGAGCTCCTTGTGGTCAGAGAATTTCACAAAATAAATAACCCAGCAATGGTAATAGTTTACTATATTTCCACGGTCTAATCAGTTCTTTTCTACAGAAGAACAATAACCCAGCAATGGTAATAGTCTACTGTATTTCCACTGTCTAATCTGTTCTTTTATACAGAAGAACCCTCGGTGAAATAATTATAAACTGCTTCAAGTTGTACAGCAATCAAACATCAAAGCCTTACAAGAGATGCCTTCAGAGAAATGAACTTGCTGGATCGAAGACTACAACAAGACACAGAACAAGTGCAGGTGATTGTTCATGATGGTTCATTTTTTTCTTTCATGTGCAAACACCGTTTCGATATTTCTTCATCTGTTTGAAGATGAAAGGGAAAACATTGATTTGACATGCGTAGCCAGTTGAGGCCACGGTAGCGTATATAATGAAATGCTAAATATAACATAAATTGATTTAAAAGCTCAAAAGAGAAAAAGAAAGGGCTCGATAAATACAACTGAACGTTTCACTTACATTTTTAATCAACGGAGGTTTCAACACAACACAAACTGCAGCTAAAAAACGCAACCGACAAGACAACGAAAAACAACACAGAGTCGTACACATATCTGGGCAGTAATGCAGACAAAAATGGGGGAACTGATAGAGATATTAAAATACGAATACAAAAGACAAGAGGAGCTTCCATAGCACTAGGGAATTGGTGGAGGTCAAAAGAAATTCAAACTAATACTAAACTGAACATTTTTTATCTAGTGTCAAATCCGTACTGGTTTTTTTTTTTTTTTCTTTTTTTTTTTTTTTTTTTTTCTTCTTTTTTCTTCCTTTTTTTTTTTTTTTCTTTTTTAAGAAAAAAAGAGAAAAAATCCGTACTGTTCTATGGAGCCGAAACATGGAGACCAACAATTGCTAATAAACTACAAACATTCATTAATTGTTGCCTGCGCAGAATAGGGGGAATTAAATGTTATGATAGAATCACTGATGGGAAAGAACTAAACAAATTCCAGTGGACCCAGAAGTGAAAAAAAAAAAAAAAGACGCCTGCGTTGGATAGGACATACGCTGAGAAAACCTGAGAACAATATAACTAGAGTTTGTTTGCATAGGCACGGAAATAAAGGAAGACACACAAAAATGAGCGGGAAAAAGAGCTAAAGAGTGCAGTTAAAAAGACGGAGAGGACACGGGGAGAGCTGCATGCAATAGCCAAGGATAGAACGACTTGTCGTGAAGAAGACAACAGAGCTTTTATACAGCCAAGGTCAACATTAACATCAGAATTACATAATATGGGAAAATATGAACAGAAAGGCTGTATTAGGATATAAAAGCAAATAGCTGTCTTTAAAACCAGGGACAAATGAAAACCAATTAAAAAGAAATTAGGTAAAGGTACATTAAATACTGAAACCCGAAGGACGAGGGTTGTACGAATGGCTTCACACGAAAACCTTAAAAGTGTAATAAAAGTTACAATAGCCATTCCGTTGTGTTGTAACCTCTGAATAATATTGTTGTTAATGATGTCAAAGGTGTTAAGAACGTGACATAATGTTCCTTGTAATTGCGTGCTGTCTATTCCCTTCTTTGAGGTTTTTACTAACAGTTTTTGTTTTATTTTCTTGATCTCATCTGGACTGCAGTTACACCTGTTTACGGCATCATTGTACACGGTAAAGTTTTAATGACTGTATTTTGTGAAAACACTGTCGTTCCTTATTTTGTAGTCACCATCGGAGGAGTTGATGCAACATATATTGTTACAGTGTGTGTCAGAGACCTACTTTATTTACTCTGGCTCGTTGGGTAGGCCAGCTAACAGACTTAACTACCCTATAACACACTTAAAACACATCGCTATTGAGTACACACATAATCTTTCATGTACAAAGAACAATTCAACCTAAAGCAATTCTCAATGGAATGGACGTTCCTTGATTCGAAACGCCGGTGGTGATAGCTTTTTTTATTCACTAATCCACCCCGAGATGTTCCCATGATACCCCATGGAGTCGATCCACCCGTACAGCGCTAACTTAAGCTGCCGTTCACGCCACGTGAGACTCAGTGGTACGCATAAGGTGAGTGATTTAAGTATGAGCGGGTAGTGTTAACGCCACCAACGATGCATGTCAACATTAATTAACTACCTGCTTTGCAGATTCTGCGTGAAAACTACTCCTACGCAAGGAACATTACAGATGAACAATCTTGTCAGAACAGCGTAGGGAAACACAACTTATCTAAAGCCGAACCACAATTACTATTCTTGCTAATCGTCACTAATACAAACTACGCTAAGCGTTTCAAATAGAAGATACATTTGCAGTCGCAGTCCCACAACCGTCCAGCCTAAGTGTCCTACACACGTGTCTCTCTTGAAGAAGCCTTTTGTTCCTCTCCAGCGTTCATCTCTAACACGCTGTAACTCGTGTTAATATTGGGGCCTAGGGCTTAACCCAGCCACGGCCATCTTTAGATATAAATGATATATAAAAGATACAGATTGGCGTGCCCAGCGTGATGATTCACTATCATCACACATACTTATTCCGTAACCGAAAAGGCCTAAGACAGTGTGTCTTATTTTGAGTACTGTTTTCCACATTAAAAGCTCTATTCACAATGGCTTCTACTGGTTAAAGTATTATGAAGAAACACCCTCAGTATCCGGAAATAATATAAATTGTTCAATAACCACGTTCGAATACATGCCACCGTTAAGGAACACATGCTCAACTAAAAATACTTTTTTTTGGGGGGGGGGGGGTTAATACTATTGAAGCTAAGATCAGTTACTAAAACACCTGTATGTAGCAGCGATATTCTACACTAACAGTTACATGGGGTTTGAAACATGACATAATACACAAATTTAATTACGGTGCGCAAATAATTGATTTCAAAAGTCTACAGTCATTAAACTTGATCACTGCAGAATATACTTAGGATTACTTTCGCCTGATTTTCCAGACAAAAATGTTAGGGTTTAAATTAAATGTCCTCTCTGTGTGGGTTTCGAAGCTTCATTTCAGAGAACAAAAACAAAAACAAACAAAAACACCCCCCCCCCCTCAATGCACCTTAATAAGCATGTCGTAGATGACGACTAAGAACATTATCTTCAAAGTCGGAGTGCATCTTCCTGAGAGGCGAGAAACCAACAGTCTGCTAAGAAGAAAAAAAAAGATTAAATTTCATAGTGCTGTGTTCTTCAACTTGTGGGACGCGCTCCCCTAGGGGTGGGGTGTCTCAGAAAGGGGGTGGGGATAGTCAAACAATTTTGAAATTAAATGCATTGAATGTTTATCTTCCTGTGATTGTTTTACTGAATAAGGTAGCCAACCCAAATCCTAACCCTACCCTTAGTAGTCTCTTACGACATGCGTGATAAGGTGTAGTGTTACCATTCTTTGCTCCCATGAGGGCCCCTGTAACACACGGGCGGTACGCGACGATTAGGAGAGACAACCTGGCGTCGAAAGTTAGTTAGTTAGTTAGTTAGTTAGTTAGTTAGTTAGTTAGTTAGTTAGTTAGTTAGTTAGTTAGTTAGTTAGTTAGTTAGTTAGTTAGTTAGTTAGTTAGTTAGTTAGTTAGTTAGTTAGTTAGTTAGTTAGTTAGTTAGTTAGTTAGTTAGTTAGTTAGTTAGTTAGTTAGTTAGTTAGTTAGTTAGTTAGTTAGTTAGTTAGTTAGTTAGTTGGGTTATCCTCATTGCACTCCGGACATGTCCATAGGTGCTCAGATCCTTCCCTCAGTATGAACCCCAACGTCCGATGGCTAATAGAACCAGTTCTATGTTGATTAACAAGTCGAAAGATTTGGCGCGATCACAGTTCTGATTTCATTGCGCTTGTCTAGTTAGTTGCGTATCCTTTCCATGACGTTGCAGAACCAGCCACAGCATTTATTTGCTGTTGTGGTTTTTCTAGGCAAATTTTACATTCAGCAGTTTGCCACTGCTCCCTGAACGATTAGCTCTCAGTACCACTGCCGAAACCAGCGCTAGACAAATCGTCCTCAGCAGGAATCGAACCCAGCACCCCGGCATTACGAAGCGCGTTCGCAACGCCCAAGCCATAGACGCCAATAGTACCGTTTTCTAATATTGTTTTTTTTTTAAGGAAAACAAGTTATTTATTTTGTTTAATTTCAAAATGGCAACAGAAATAGTAAGCAAGTAAAACTTCTTCAATCTTCTAAAATGCAGTATTTGGGAGAACAGTGATTACGATATATTTATATGTAAGGTACTAGTGCTTGAGGTTTAGAATAAATAAAGACAAATAAAAATGATGATACACCAAAATGTGCACAGTAAGTCAAAAAGCGAAAACTCCAAGCCTGCTAAGCATTTCAACAAGAACTTTTCCAAGCCTGGTTTCATTGAAGCTCCTGACAATAAACTCTCTCCACAGCCAGATATGTGTAGCACATTCAGATATGCTGTTCAATGAGGCTATCTGACATTCCAAATATCCTCGTCATTTGTATTCACGGCAAAGAGATTTGATTAACTAGCCACAAAACATTTCAAAGCTTACACTAACCAGGTACCGACGACAAGTCACTGGACTCAAATGAAGTCAATGAAGCTAATAGGAAATAATTAGATCCATACCGGCTCCAGCTGACAGGCCATGCTGCTGGCGTCACCAAACTGGGCTAACGATACGTTAACGCAGCGTTTCTCAAACTTTTTTTTATCGTCGGGAAAGAAACATTTGCGGCCCACCCGCCCTTAAAGCGGTTTGAATACTTCAGAAAAGAAGGAAAAAGGTGCAAGTTTAATGTCAAGCAGATTTGGAAATATTCTTGATTATTGCGGCGGCACCAAGTTGAAGAGCCTCTTGGGGACGCTGCTGTAGTTGCATGTTATCCCGTATGTCTTAGGTTCCAGTTCGCTTAGAAGTATATTATAACATGGGGGGGGGGGGGGGGGGGGGGGGGGGGGGGGGGGGGAAGACCTTAGCTCCCAATTCAAAGTAGGGTAAAATAAATACAAAGAATGTGTTGGGATTAGAGTGGTTATTGACCGCCTGACCCATGAAGTGTCGACAGATCTATTTATATAGGGTCTAGCATCATATGCCTGATGCCTTAATGTTTTTTGAGAAGAGCCAGCGGCCCTGTAGAAGCTCCGTGCCCACCGACGGATATTGTCGTTTTGACTAATTTGACGACTGGAAAGATTTGTGAGAAAGGAAAAGATAGCCGAAGAATAGGTGAAGACAAAACGAGAATATTCTTAACAACCCTCCATCATGGCATGCATGAAATTAATCAAGTCATCCGTGACTAAAAAGAAGGGGCCTTTCTCGACATGAATGAACTACATAACAATAACAAAGGGGAGTGTACTCCAGCCACCAGCACCCATCAGAGTGTCACACAAAAAACTACAATAAAAAGGTGATGTGGAATAAATAAATTCAGACAGACTAAAGGAAGGCTCGAAAAACACCCATAAAAGTAATAGTGATAAAATATAATAATATTAGGAATAAAAGAGAAATGGAAATACAAATGTCAATGATCTTTAACTGATTCTGATAAAAGACAATTAAAAATATATATATAGACATGAAGTACAATTTTTTTTTAAAAAGCAAATAATAATAATAATAATATTAATAAATTAAAATTAAAAATAATGTGACAATAGCAAACATGTTTAGATGAATCTATAGTGGACATTGGTACCACGTGTGCTAAGAACGCCTAGAGTATGGATAAGTTGATTTTCCAAAGCGAGGCACGGGGTATGATCAGAACAGGAAGATTTTATAGCTGTGAGAGGTATAGCTTCTTTGCCTCTGCGGTCAGAACTGTTAAAATGAATAGGGACTGGTTTAAGCGTCTTGTTTTTAATTTCGGAAACGTGTTCCCAGAATCGATCAGCTAGCTCCCCCCCCCCCCCCCCCCCCCCCCTCTCCCCACCTAATTTTTTTTGGTTTGGTTTTTTACCTAGACTGCAGGAACAGTAAATACATGTAGTAACTACAGTTTATACACGGGTGTCACCACATGAACTGATACATAATGTTGAAGATCACAGGTTAAAGAGAGGCATGATCAAATGGCCAGGCAAATAATAATGGTGATGACGATCTCTGATGTGCTATAATTTGCAAAAGGTCTTATTGAGCCCAAAGTTCCCTTTTTACAATGACCACAGAAACAGTCCTTTATAGAATGTGTCTAAAGGGGGGCCTAACGATTAATTATTCAGTGTTGTCAAAGCAAACATGAGTGCAAACAATGTAGGGATGTCAGCGTCAAAGCTGCAAATTGAGTTTCTGCACCTGAAGCTTCTGCTTGGGACACATGTTTTCTTTCGTTTTTCCTACTCGGAATGTTGTCGAACTCAAGCCCTGGGTGGTGGTTTGACTAGGGGCCCTGACACTTAGACCCCTAATGCCCCCCCCCCCCCACCACCACCTTAGGTAAGGGGACTAAAGGCTCCTTTTAACCATGTATAGAATTTCTTGTGAAAGTATTGCGGGGGGGGGGGTGGTAAAGGGGGTCATAGTTCCAACACCCCTGCAGCCACCTACCACCCCCCTTTCCCCCGCCAACCCCAAGTGTAGCAAGCTTGAAGGCTAACATTGTATACGTGGCAAAGAATTATCTAGAGTATAATTACACATCAGTCGCATGCACAAGAGTTCCCCAAGGGTTTCCCATGGGAGAGCAAAGTCTGACGACAATATGAACACAATAAGTAAACCAGGTCCAAGCACCAGGTATGTCGAGAAAATACATAGTACAACACAAGCTGCATACTAGCTCCTAGCATTTCCTAACAACATTCAGAGTAGGCTGTGTTTTTGCAAACCAGTCTCGTTTACTAATGGACGCATAACCATGTTCACTCTCGCTTTCGATACCCTCTGGTTCAACATCATCAAGTGCCTTGCCGACTGGCGTGGGTGATCATGCCTCTTCACAGTCTTGCGATATTCAACTGCGTATATCAGTTCGTGTGTTGACGCCACTGAATGTCATGAACAAAGACTGCCAAGAATCGTCTCACGTTGTCTTTCTCTGTCTCTATTTCCACAGATCTTTCCAGTACTTACAGCATCGTCTATTTTCCTTTTCACAACATGACCACAAAATGATGATTATTTCTTTATGATGTTTCTCATTCGTTGTCTTCGAGCCCTGGCATCATTGAAAACATCCGAGCTGCTGTTTTTTTTTTTTTTTTGGCTGTGCAAGAAATTATAAGGATTTTTCTATAAACCACATCTCTGGGGTCTCAAGAATTTTTGACTTGCTAATTATTCGTCCAGGATTCACAGCCATATGTTAAAACTGGCTTATGTGGCACATTAGAGAGTTCATTTCCTAATCCCCAAATGACATGGATTTATTGCATAAAATGTTCTTCATTTTATAACATGCTATTTTGGCCTGTCCTATTCTCTCTCTCTCTCTCTCTCTCTCTCTCTCTCTCTCTCTCTCTCTCTCTCTCTCTCTCTCTCTCTCTCTCTCTCTCTCTCTCTCTCTCTCTCTCTCTCTCTCTCTCAATATATATATATATATATATCGTCGGATGTTATCTACAGTATGTGCCTAGGTACTTAAATTTATGTACATGTCTTTAAATGAAAACGCATTTAACTTTTATTATACATTTAAGCACTATTCTTTCTGTGAAATCACAGTTACTTCTTTCTTGCTCTTATTCAAACTGAGGCAAATGTATTACTTTCTACCGCCACTGTAACTATCAATTCCTGTAGTTCTTTCTGACTGGGTGCGATGGGGTGTGTCATCATCATAACGTAGGTTGTTTATGTGATGACCACCAACCACAATTCCTGGCATATCCATGGTAGATGTCATTATATATTCACTGTATAATGAAAACATATCAGGTGACACTACACATCCTTGTCGTACTCCTCTCTTTATGCTTTGAAATGTTCCCAAATGGTTCAGTCCTGAAATACATACCACATTATGTAAGGCTGGAGAAATGAGGGTCGGGGAGCCTTCAGTTTGCCCCCCCCCCCCCCATATTTTCTTTTGCGTCGGCTGGCCTGCTGTTGAATCAGTAAGCTTGTCAAATAAAATACAGTACAAGCTTAGAAACAAAAATTAATAACAAGTTTCTTCATGAAAGGCTTAGCGTTTTAAAATAGAGGAGAGTCATTATCTGTGAAAACAAATAAATGAATTGAATGGCATGTTCAAAATCGTCAATTCGTTTACTGAACAACTTTGATTATAGTTAATTAGAAACTTGTTGAGATGTCGGTTGAAAAATGACAGCAAATGTTTTCTAAAGTTCCAGTCAAACAAGAGGTTAGATTCTGCGCATTGGGAGAGCTGAAAACAAGATAACTAGAATGTGCTTGCACTGGAACACACCGGGTCAAAACTATAAAGGCAGACAAAACAAAACACCGACACACATGAAGACACACACTACACGCGCACACACACACACACACATACTACACACACACACTACACGCACAAACCCACTACACGCACACACTACACACACACACTACACACACACACACTACACGCCGTGAAAAGGGAACAAGAGAAACAATACTAGGGCAGGGGTGCCCACACAAAGAAAACATTGAAGGAAAGTGACTCGTTTAGGGACTCAGCAACATACTTCTGGTGGTGGCTTAAGGGTATTTAGCCTTGCTTAAATGTGTAATGATAATCTCTAATATTATTATATACCGAGTTGTTTGTTTTAGTATCCAGAAGCCATGCGTTGTTAACCCTTAGGCTCGGTATTATGGATATCGCAACCTTTCGGCCTTGATTGCATTTTAAATACCGTAAATTTGGGAGAAAATGTGGCTTTCCTGCCTACCCCCGGGATTGAACCCGGACCACAAGGAGTTCGTCACCCGGTCTCCGCGCAATCTGGTTTAGCCAATTACGCTAAAGAGCCCGCCATACCGAGTGGTTAAAAAAAAAAAAATATATATATATATATATATATATATATATATATATATATATATATATATATATATATATATATATATATATAAATATATATACATATACATTAAAATAATATTAAATTAATATACAAATACTGAAAACCACTTCTATTCATGATTAGGGAGGGGATGGAGTTCCTTAGCACATCCACTCCCCTCCCCCACTTCTGAAGTGGGGGTACATGATTCCTGGCACGACCACTTTTTTTTTTTTTTTTAAGCCGTGGCAGTTCTGCCAGGCGGTGGCCGTTGCATTTTTGCTCCATTTGTAGACTGGAAGGATATAGTTTCGTCACCCAGCTTCTGAGTTGAGTGCATGGTGTGACACTGTGAGCTACGAGTGTTTTTCGTTGGCACAGGAGCGGAGCAACAATGGGGTGACCCGTTTGCTATGATGCTGAAACTAGGATTACTAGATTACCAGATGATTCCTGAGCTCCCAGGTTCTAAAGTCACTTGGAAAGGGGAAGAAGAGATAATGGGCCAATATAACTGACAACATATACTGCAATGTGGCACATCGAAACGAGAAGAGAACACTTTGTTATCGAAGGGTAGTGAGAGGTGTTTACAGCTGACATACCCAAATCATTGTGCCCAGTTTGATCCTGTATGGCTTAATCTCTCAACGCAGAGCGTTTAGTTGACCTCTAAGAGCCTTGAAATATGCACAAAACTCCGTAGCTCCAGCGACCACCCAAATGGATGTCTAAAATATGAACTCGCGCGAACCGTAGAAAGGAACTCGGACGCGAATTTATAATTTTCATAGCACGAGACAAAAGTCTGAACTCTGTCACCTCACTGAACGTTGTAAAATGTGAGCGAGACAGTGCAAACGTAAGACATGAAAAGTGCGTCTAGGCGGGAGACTTTGTTGTTCAGCCTGAATGATAGTCGAACCTGTGTGTTTAAAGGACATCCTAATATTTTTAATAGCTTTAGATTTGACCCACGCTGAAAAAGCCTCATAACTAAAAGTCCTTACTGTGGAACCCACTGTGTCAATGGAATAAAGGGGGAGGGCGGGGAATGTGGAGAAGGGAATTATTGAATGCTTTGAGATGAGTACACTCAAACCACTTGGCGTGAGTTTGTTAAGAGCCCATTCTCTATTATGCGATAAAGAGCAGCAGAAGAAAATACACGCTATAATACAATTAAAGTTATAAAAGTAAGGAGTGCTTTCCCCTCCACAAGACGTATTGCATGTATAGTACAAGTCCCACATTCTTCGACAGATCAGACCTTGGAGGGATATTTTTTTCACAGCTTTTACTTCCCAGTTAATTTCCCTGTTCCCATTAGTCTGGAAGCAGAGGTCTAGATAAATGGAAAACAAAATTGTCGACTCAACGGATATTAAAATAGAATTCAGTTCGAACCAGGAGCCAAGCTAATAGTCGCGGTGCCCCAATTGCACTTTGAGAATCACAAAATCAAGCAATAATGAAATACAACTATACCTTACAGATGAAATACAACAAATCCGAGAAATCAACTGCGTTAACTGACACAAATTGAGGCGACGGGTGCAGGCTTTCAGCGTTGAGAGAATCTATTTAAGACTGGGTACATGTTTTCAGCCTATTATTATAACCCAACACAAATTGTACCTGGCCTGGATTGTTTTTGTACGTTATTTTGACCGGCAAGCAAAGGGATGTAAACCATGATGGGAATATGATGTCCTCTACCAGGCCTATATTGTCAATCTACCCCGGTCTAATCCACAGTTTAAAAGCCTCCTTCTCCCTTTCTTCTTCTTTCTTTTCTTTTTTATGTTCTTTTTCTTTTTTTTTTCTCTTGTTCTTCTTCTTCTTCTTCTTCTTCCGCTTCTTCTTATTCTTTTTTTTTTTTCCTTTTTCCCCCTGCTGTTTTTTTTTTTTTTTTTCTTAGTCTATTTTCGCTGATTGTGAACTAAATGCGAAAAGTCCTGATTTTTCGTCCAAGGCCAGACTTTGGTCTTGTTACAGGATTTTAATCTTGCGTGCTCATTCTGCTTCACCGATCTCTCTTGTATGCAGACTGCTAGTTTCTTGCCTCTTAAACAGATGTGCATTGACTTCAAATGAAACATCGGTCCTATCTACACTGACCAGATGCCCGTTGGCAAACCTGTTTCTGAGATGACCACGGAGAGGTTTAGGCAGGTCTCGACCAGGTTGAGCCATGGCCCTGGTTCACAACCACAAGAAATAGTCAGTCACCTCTGCAACCCGTTTTACAATGATAATTATACATTCACTAATTCCGTCCTTTTCAGGACGTCATTTTTTGTTATTTGAAGCCCTACCCTGGCTTTTGCCGGGGGCCGCAATATAGGCAGGCCATAAATATGGCCAAATGTCTGAACGCGGTTTCTGGGACCTATCCACGGTGATCCTCACCCACATGGTGGCACTTTGTGTCATCGGGTGTTTATCGCTTGTGTATTGTCCTGGTGGGGTAGAAAGTCAGTCAGTCCCGTTTTAAAGCCTACAGTTTAACTGGCGTGAAGATCAACTCCTTTTTTAGTGAACAAAGAAGAAGGAGAAGAAAAAGAAGAGAAGGAGTAAGAGGAAGAGTAGGAGAAGAAGAGGGAGTAGGAAACGGAGCAAAATGAGAAGAAGAAGAATGAAAAGAAGAAGAAGAAGAAGAACAAGAAGAAGAAGAAGAAGAAGAAGAAGAAGAAGAAGAAGAAGAAGGAGGAGGAGGAGGAGGAGGAAGAAGGAGGATGAGGAGACACGCAGTCCGTAATCTGAAGCCGCAATGTACAGACGGGAAGCACACAAAAAAACAAAAAACAAACAAATTGGAGCAACTAGGGTTATCGGGTTTAACAAAAACAACCATCTAGCTATATCACCTGTGTGTTTGGCAGGAAAGGTCAATGGATTCTTGGGCTATCCTCCGAATAACGGTCCCAAATTATCGAGGCCGAAAATATACCCTAACAGGGCCTCAGTCACATGTAAATTGCGGGCCTCTTTCGGACGACTATACCGCCACCGCCGAGAGTATCTCCCATCGCCGCGCGTAGCGAGGGGGGGGGGGGATAAACTAGATGGCTGGGACTCACGAGCAAATAAAATAAAGGAAGCTGCAGGAGATGCGGTAGCTGCTGCTTGTGAGTCCCAGCCATCTAGTTTAGCCTCACTCTCGGGAGAAACTCTCTGCAGTGACTTTAACTCGGCGGAAGTTTTTTTCGCGGTATGCTGTGTGATCGCCGGAAAAAGGCCCGCCATTTACATGTGACTGAGGCCATGCTAGGGTATATTTTTGGCCTCGAAAATTTGGAACCGTTATTCGGAGGATAGCCGATTCTTGAGCCTGGAGAATTCAGATCGAAAGGCTAGTCCAATCGCACGAACTGTGTGTTGTATTTTTTTTTTTAAACCCCAAAAGGACAAAGCCACGCTTATCACCATACTGATGACTTAAACCCGTGTTTCCCTATATACCGGGTACCATGACAGAGACCACTTGCCTTGTCTTGGTTGAGAAAAGCACTCAGAGAAACACAATAAATACTTTCCAGTTTTACAGCACAGGACAGGATGCCATCAACAAAGTTAGACGCTGCAAATTAAATACCTCACAGAGACAGAGAAAAAATGGACTATGCTACCGTGATGGGATGAAGAGATTGAAATTACATGATTGGTAAACAGACAGGCTGTCAAAGTGTGGCAGAAGGCCAAGAAGATAGCACGTCACAGTCTGAGTTCCTGAGTGACCAGAAAGATAAAGTCAATAAGACAACGATGGCTTTGAGCTATGTGCAAGGCAGGTCAAGAATGAGAAATGGGATGGGATCATACACAAACAAGTTGCAGCATATCTAGTATTTACACACACAATCTGAAGATGCTAAAAATGTATTTGTCTCAATGTTCCTATTATTTATATAACCGACCTTAGAGACTTTATATCTCGGCTTAAAACTGACGTAAAGACTTGAATCAGGCACTGTTGGATTGCATTTTTCAACAGCTATTAGTTTATGTCAGCTGCATTATTAGAAAATTCTGAAAACTTGACTAAAGTACCTACCAGTACTTGTCAGTGCGAGGCAACTAATTTTTTTTTATTTTACTGTTCTATGTTCATTAAAAACTAACAACAATCTAAACTAAAACAGAACCATTTTGTGTGTTCAGCGCATTAGTTTACGATTCTCTCTCACCTGTAAATTTAGTTAAATTAACCATACTCATAGAACAACCCCAGGTAAGTGTTCGATCGTATTTGCCCTAACTCGTTGTTTAAGTAAAATAAACACCACGATTTTAAAAATACGAACTTACGCTCTACAAAACAAACTGCAGAAAACTATCGCTTCACTTTAACAAATGCACGAAACAAACATTATTCAGTAGCAAACATCCTGTGGTAACGTTTGCAGGCAACAGCACGCTCCACAATGCACTGGCATTAGCAGATGTCGCTGATAGGTTTTTTATGCTGCCCTATAAAGCAGGGGAGAATATCGATTGTTCTACGGCGGTGCAAACAAACTTCTGACTGGTCTTCTGGTTTCTTACTAGTTAAATTTGATAATCAATGATTGCAGAGAGCAGATAGTATTGAACTGCTGAGAGAAGAAAGTATTGAACCTTGTTGCGTTAATTTTCGTTAACGGATTCGACACACACAACTATTCTTGTTGCGTTATAGTTCCCTGGTGGGGTTCAGCTGTATTCAATATTTTGTGCAGAGAATTTAAAAACACATTCAAGGATGTCATTTTAATCTAGAATAAAAAAAGATACCAAAGAGACCCATTTGTAGCGTATAAAAAAGATAGTACGAGAGTTGCACCGTGGATGTAACTAGGGCCAGGTGGAAGTGAATAGAGTCTCGTGGTAGTGATTGGGGCCTTGTAAAATTTACTGGAGCCTCGCTGAAGTGACTGAGGCCTCGTTGAAGTGACTGGGGCCTGGTGGAAGTGACTGGGGCCTGGTGGAAGTGACTGGGGCCTGGTGGAAGTGATTGGGGCCTGGTGGAAGTGACTGGGGCCTGGTGGAAGTGACTGGGGCCTGGTGGAAGTGACTGGGGCCTGGTGGAAGTGACTGGGGCCTGGTGGAAGTGACTGGGGCCTGGTGGAAGTGACTGGGGCCTGGTGGAAGTGACTGGGGCCTGGTGGAAGTGACTGGGGCCTGGTGGAAGTGACTGGGGCCTGGTGGAAGTGACTGGGGCCTGGTGGAAGTGACTGGGGCCTGGTGGAAGTGACTGGGGCCTGGTGGAAGTGACTGGGGCCTCGTTGAAGTGACTGGGGCTTGATGGAAGTGACTGGGGCTTGATGGAAGTGACTGGGGCCTGATGGAAGTGACTCTCTTATATTCCCACATGTAGCAGTGAGTGCAAATATCCACCAGCAACGAACCTTTATTATGGAACAATTATTCTGGAAGATAAACGTCTTATTTCCCTTATTTTGTTGGCTGACCACCAAACATATGGGCTAGCAATAGCACCAGATATGCAGCAGCAAAGATCCCTAGCTCTTAGATAATGTAAAAATTAAAAGAGTCCTTTTTCCACGCTTTCAGAAGATTAGGCGTTTAGTGCTGGATCTATATTTTAGAGATCAACTGGAAATAGGTGGGTGATGTGCTCAACAGCACACCGGCTGCCTTTACCTCCCAGGACCTTTCCTGGAATCTATTTGAAGCTGGAAGCCAAGGTCATTTTTGAAAGAAGAAAAAAAATACCGGCTCCATTCGGATTGTCAGCTCTGTGGCTAAGTCGATGCGAACGCTTCATAATACCGGGATGCCGAGTTCGATCCCAGCCGCTGGCCATGCGCCTTGCGTTGGTTTCAACAGTGGTATCAAGAAAGACGACCGTCTAGAAAGCAATGGCAAACTACTGGACGTAAATTTGGTTCTGCAAACGTTCTGTAATTGATACGCAACTAACCTAACCATTCAGATTTGAACCCAAGATCTTTAGCTCCATATGTCAGAGTCTAGCCGCTACACCATGGCTACAGTCTAGACATTGTGTAACAACATGTTATCACGACACGAACGCTCTTTAAACAAGACTAGTTGTTTACAAATAACAGTCGGTTAACATGACACGCAGTTACCGCGAAAATTGGAGCACGGAATAGAATGAACGATAAACACACTCGGGTGTCCTAATTCCGTGTTTGTTTTTGACGTATGAACATTCTTGGTCATGTACTGTAATAAGCCATTAATCTACAGACATCTCCGCAACAAATGTTGGTCTGTTTGGGTTAATAACAACTGCGATTTAGCTCCACGTTTGTCTCCCCAAACAGAGTAGGTCACGTTCCATTGACAAATGTGTTGGTCTACTTTCCTACAGGTTACGGGTGTTCCGCTCTGTTGTTTGCTTTCTGGGTTGTCTTGCATTAAATTTTTTATTACAAGAAAGTGAATGCCTGTGAAATAGGTTTTATCACTCTCTAAAGAGGTTTGTATTAGACCCAGTTTGTCGATGTTTTTGAAGTGTTAAAAGCACTGGCATGCTGAATTATACAACACGCGATATCAAAGCCATTGCGGAACACTCCCGTTAACTTGTGCCAAGGTCAGGTGACTCCGGGTCGACCAATAAGAAGTGAGCTGGGCTGAAGATCGACCAATCAGAAGTGAGCTTTTGTGTAAGAGTGTATAAATGGGGAGAGCAACGTCAAACTAACCGCTGATCAATCCAGTCATCTCCTTGTGAGATGCAATTTTTCGTTTTTTGAAGCCCTAATATGGCTCTTGCCAGGGGCCGCAATGTAGCGCGACCATAAATATGGTCTGATGGCTAAACACGGTTTCTGGGACCTCTCCTTGGTGATCCTCATCCACATGGTTGCACCTTGTGTCATCAGGTGTTTATCGCTTGTGTGATGTCGCGGTGGGGTAAAAATCTACTACTACTATTACAAACTAACCCAACTGCTGACAGCAACTGTACATTCCAAAGGGAAGAAACCGATGTTCAATGTTTGACAATATTGCTGTAATTTTAGAACATTCCCGTCTTTGTTGTAGTAGAGTCCTAGTTTTTGGGTGAGGAGAGAAAAAATCCATGGCCCCATAACAAGCAATAGTTTCTTATAAGGACGATTGACACCGTGTGTTGTGATTTATAACCTGACGGCGACATCTGATCTCTTCGGCCCAACGCATCCGATTTCAGCAAACCTCCATTTTGTCGCCTTTTATGACGTGCTTGTTGGAAAATGGGAGGAAAAGGTGGGGTAGGAGGGAAGGGGGAGGGGGGGGGGGCTTTATTGCTTGTGACCTTTTCAAATTAAACGGAGTTCAAAAATTTTCGCTCACCAAAACTGAGACATTGGAACTGACGCTAAGTCTTTAGGTTGTTCACGTTGTGTGAAATGGGAAACGAGTGTATGTTGTGCCATAGATAACTACCCACATGTTGGAGAGAGAGAGAGAGAGAGAGAGAGAGAGAGAGAGAGAGAGAGAGAGAGAGAGAGAGAGAGAGAGAGAGAGAGGGAGGGAGGGAGGGAGGGAGGCAGAGAGCCGATTTGTAATAACAGTTTTTAAAAACGATGGGTGTTTTCTGTCTCACACACACACACATACACAAACACTCCGGCGCAGATACGCACGCAGACATACACACAGACACAAACTAATGCGCGCATGCAGACAAACAACCATCCACACAGCACACAGACTCACTCACTTACTAACTTACATCACACACACACACACATCACACACTAACATATAAGAGCGCGCGCACTCAACTAAAAGAGGGGAAAACTTCCTGAACAACAGTAAATCGATAATTGTGAAAATTGATCATTCTAGAAGAGTGTGATATTGCGCGTCGTTGAGACCGGTGATGACGTTGATTTGAACTGTGGTGTAGACAGGGGACACAAGCCTGGCTGCAAACAATCAGCAGTGTGAGGTGACCAGCTTAAAAAATGGGTTCGCCATAGTGCAGTGGCAGACGCTCGCCTGTCTTTGATTCGAATCTACATCCAGTAGGGATTTTTCTTCTTCCTCAAAACTGACCTTGACTCCAAGGATGACCTAGCCTAACATGTATAATGACATGGGAAGTAAAGGCGGCTGGTGTAGTGTGTTCTGAGTTCCCCGTGTGGGTACCAGGGTCCTAGTGTGGAGAGGGGAAGAACAAATCCACTGCCTCCTCAACAAGCATGTCGTAGGAGTCGACTAAATAGGGGTGTGGTGGGATCCTTCGAAGTCGGAGTACAACTGCCTGACAGGCTAGGAACCAAGAGGCTGCATAAAATAAGCCAGATTTGTGAAATGAATGTGCACGCAACAGTTTTTGGAACAAGACTAAAGTTGAGCGATGGACGAACACCCATCATTTTGCGATGAAGTTTACCGCTGATGAACGCAAAGAAGAAGTCAATTTACGCGAACATCGATAGACTCAACAGAAATATAGGGTTGATATCTTTTACTTCAGTTGCAAAAGGGAAGTGAATAAAGAAATTATAAAGAAAAAGAAAGCGGCAAGAAATACCAAGCGATACAAGTGGGAGGATAATATCCAGACAACAGCGATCGAAGCAGTCTCACAGAGTTTAAAACCACGAGGAGAGAAGAGTTTGTTGGAGGTTGTCGCATCCAACCTTTCCTGTGAAGGCGGCATCTCAGCAGCGGTGGCATCTAAAAGAGAAAACATAAACTTGAGTCTTTATCAGCGAATAAATCAACAGAAACATCTAACGGACTAGATCAGTGTTCTTCAAGCGGTGGTGAGGAGACCACTAGGGTGTGGTGGGGGGGGGGGGTGTACTGGCTGACCGTCAAACATTTCTGTCTAATCATGTCGCTGCTAAATGATTCCAGATAGCGAGGGAGTGTACACTAGAATTTGGCGCTAGAAGTATCGACGTTTGTGTGTTTATGAGGTTGGCTCTCAGGGGGTCCTTGAACCAGTTTTTCCCTGATTTGCAGGTCCGCGGGGGGTAAAAAGGACGAAAAACACTGGGCTAGATTACAGAGAAAGGGAAACTATTTTGCTCGTCTTTTCCTGTTCCTCCGTTGATGATGCAAACATGCAGGCAGATAATAGATAGATGGACAGACAGATAATAGATAGATGGACAGACACCAAAAAACAGACAGACGGACAGTCGGGGATCAGACAGACACACAGACAGGCAGGCAGAAAGATCATGGAGACATGTGAAACCAAAATAAAACATGTCAGAACTGGCGTGTCAGATTAAACATTTCCACACATGACACTACTGAAAAACACAGGTCATTTAGCTAGCACAGATGAATGCACGTAAGATTAGTCAGACCTGGCACACAAACAAATCACATGCGCAAAAATCGTGTATCGTAAACACAACCGCCGTGCAACAGCTGCAGCTGTTTAAAATGTACTGCCCTCCATCAGGGTAGGGATGCATAAATGTGACTGCTGGACAACTAAGAACACATATTTAATCATCATCACCATCATCCTCACGTAGCAGGTCTTTTGGAGAATGTTGCTGACATAGCCAACTAGACAAAAATATAGGTAACTTGCAAATTCTCTAAAAATTAGTGTTGCGGTTAAGAAGCACTAATCAGCATACGAAACAGATAGACAATAACACGGCTACAAACGAAAATACACAAAATAACTTAGGTTTACAGTCAGCGCGTTCATAAAATCGCTCTCAACGCTTAAACGGTAAAGAATCTGCGGCATGCATCGTTGCTCGATTCATTATAATACATTAAATATTTTCTCGTCCACGGTTTCCCTAATGTTATGTGCCCACAGTTGTGGCGGTCAACCCCTGCCTCTTTTGCCAGGAGGCATGCCTTCGGTTACTGTTCTTTCTTCTCACAAATTAGTGTCCCGGAAACCACAGGGGTATTTATTGTTCTTTCTAAACCACAGTGGTTTCTAATATAGCTACGGTTTCTCAGTTTTTTTTTAAATTCATAGCGCCATTTATGTATGACCGACTTTTGGTACTATAAGCCCTACAACCCTGCCCCTCCCCCACCCCCCTTTTTTGGGGGGTCCCAGTTAGGATCGTCAGCTAGGCGGACACACTTCTTTCATTCGTTGTGCTGATTCAAGAAAAGACATCATAGCACTCGGGGCATTCTCATACTCGCTCCATCCCCGTCTTTAGCATCCAACGCAAAGTTCCAATACCAATGGTGCCAGTAGCAGTCTGGTTATATATCCGTCTTGCCTTTCCTCTGAGCGTCGAGTATCGGCTAGATCACCTCGTCACTCCCCGCTTCACCAGACCGTGATGATCAATTTGCTGTTCCCAATTGTACACGTGCTCCTATAAAGCCATAACCACATCTGTCTTTTCATGTGTCAGTATTCCAGCAAGTTGTGCAGTTAGCCAGTCTGTCCGCTTGTTTATTTCCCAACACAGCGGCATATCTGGAGAAAAGATCTAGACAATGCACTTCACCCAGGACCTAGGGAGTGAAGTATGTCAGTCTGCATGTTTGTTCTCATCTCCCTCAACATGCTTCCTGAGTCAGTTACATTCATGATATATGTGTGTGTGTTTCGTGTTCTCTAGCAGCGGAAAGTTGCAGTGACCACCTCCATTCTTCAGCTGGATATTTTGGTATCAACAATTTGTGACTAGAAAATTTGCAATGTCGAGCTCCCCCTTATTTCACTGTGGTGGTGCACCTGCTTCACATATATCCACCTTGATTTAAAATCTTCTTTACTATATTCCTGAAGTTGCTAAGAACATAAGCACGTGCAAATTTTGAAGTCTATAGCCAGTCTACATTTTTGGTCACAGCCATGATCTCTGTAGCCGAGGGGCACCAGAACCTGGGGACTTAAAACACTTTGAGCACCCCCCCCCCCTACTTTCCCTGTTTCCAGACGCCAGTGTGGTACTATGCTATAGGTCGCCATGGGAACCACAACCTATGTGGGGACAAATGTGACCAGCATAATCTGCTCACATTTCTCTCAAGACTAGTTAAAGCCAGGGATACAGTTCCTCATTTACGTAGCTCAATGCCTGGGCAGTTTTGTAGAGATCATGTGCCGCCAATCGCTCTCTCTCTCTCTCTCTCTCTCTCTCTCTCTCTCTCTCTCGAAGAGAAAGGTAACATGTATACAATTAAAACAAAACAGGCTGAAGAAGCTGCTAGATCAGAAAGGTGCCCCTGTCATATCCTCTCTTCTAGACCAGCTGCTGGCCATGAGTAAGGGCCTTTCAAATTGTGTAGCTGGGTGAGCCAAGTAACAGAGCACCATGGATAAGCTCTGCATTTGTGGAGGCCTCCTTGGAATGCTCATGTTCTGCCCCTGCCTTCTCTTGAGGGCTGATCAGCATTACGTGGCCTCTCTGGACAAGCCTGACTTGGGCACCACCTGTTACCTGTGGGGAAAAAAATAACCATACAACAATGAGACTGCCATGTCCCCAGAAACTAACCGGGATGGCTAACCCGGTCAACAAATGCCCGCAGAAGTCGGATGTGTTGGCCGAAAGGTGCAAATACCGCAGCCATACTGTCGACGGACACAACGCAATTACATCTTCGGATGAACGCAGAAGAAGATATTGCGTAGCACATCAATAAATTAATCACTCACACTGGCAATCATTAAATGAAATGATTCCAAACCATGAAGTTAATCCCAAACTCATGGTGAACAACCTTGGAAACACAATTAATTATGTATGTACACATAACAGACAAACTTTATTCCTATGTGAAATAGTTCTTTAACATACAAACATATGGTTAGTTGCGTATCCTTTACAGGACGTTGCAGAACCAACCCCACCAGTCCCTGGCTGTTGTGTGGTTTTTCTAGACAAATTTACGTCCAGTATTTTGTCATTGCTTACTGGACGGTCGGCTTTCTTGATACCACTGTCGAAACCAATGCAAGGCGCATGGCCCGCAGCTGAGATCGAACCCGGCATCCCAGCATTACGAAGCGTTCGCATCGACTTAGCTACAGAGCTGACACAAACATATGACCCATAAATAATATGATGCATCTTTTGTATGCCTCGAACCAGCCAGGAAATGAAATATCATGCATGCTATGATCATTTGTGGGTTCCGGTCTTGACGGAGCTAAGACTTTTTTCAACAATGACCTTGACTCGGAGCCTTGAGTGGGTAACAGATGCAGTCCTGGGAAGTAAAGGTGGCCGGCATGATGCTGACCCACCTAGTGATGATTAGTCTATCAAATATAGGTCTAGCACTACATGCCCAATACGCTTGAAGGCATGGAAAGAGGTCCTATACTTCTACTTACTTGTATGTTATGTACATGCAGAGACAGACCCCTTTTTTTGTCAGACATCATACTCTCCTCTCCTCATCGTTATTTTTGTGTTGTTTGACAAAGACTGCCCAGCTGAAACGTTACGTTATTTGTGTTGTTTTGTGCACGTTTTTCTGCTTTCCCATTTTGTTGAGCTTTTGAGTCAAATTTATCTGAAATTTCCAGGCAAATTATGCACATATACAGACAGGCATAAGCACACGGAAAGGCAGACTACATACACACAAAGATAAATACACAAGGCACAGATTTGAATGCACTTGTGTAGTAACGTATATATATAAATAACTGCTCGGGGAGACAGCAACACTTATGCTCACACACACACACACACAGAGGCAGACTAGTGTACACATACACGCTAAAGTATGCACACAGACAACTTCCCATTTACAGACTGGGATACTCATGCAGATACATTGGAAGACTAATACCTTGACTTTGCTTTCCCTTAAAAGGGCACATGACACACTGTGTTGTGGTTTACAGCTAGGCTGCAGTATCTGCATCTTTTGACTTAACATGCTCAACTTAAGCTGGTGGTTGGTGTCCTTTTGAATATTTTCCCTGGGTATGCTGGTGTGTTGTGAAATGAACAGGCAGATAGATTGGCTGGCTCTGCACCACTTGGTGGTGAAATGATTCATGATAAACTAATCGTTGTAAGCTTCCTTTGGGAGTGAGTTCACAGTGTCGAGGGGCAAACAGATCATCACAGTCTCAGATGAACTAAATGTTGTAAGCTTCCTTTGGGAGCGAGTTCACAGTGCCAAGGTGCAAACAGATCATCACAGTCTCAGATGAACTAAATGTTGTAAGCTTCCTTTGGGAGCGAGTTCACAGTGCCAAGGTGCAAACAGATCATCACAGTCTCAGATGAACTCTTCCTTTGGGAGCGAGTTCACAGTGCCAAGGTGCAAACAGATCATCACAGTCTCAGATGAACTCTTCCTTTGGGAGTGAGTTCACAGTGCTGAGATGCAAACAGATCATCACAGTCTCAGATGAACTCTTCCTTTGGGAGCGAGCTCACAGTGCCGAGGTGCAAACAGATCATCACAGTCTCAGATGAATAGTGTTGCCAGGAGTTACCAGGGGATCTGGCCGATGCTCAACACAAAGGTGAGGCAGTTATACAATCAGACTGTTACCATCGGAATTGCTGCTGAAGATGAGGACAGAGCGGTCATGGGAATATCCCGAGTGCTGGGATGTTGATTTCTAATTCAACATGAGCAGACCCTGAATCAGTCACCTGCGACAACATACTTATTCAGGAGCAGGGTGCCGATCCTGTTTTTCCCCTCTCAAACGCGACTCTGGAACATCCATCAGATGGAAGACTAATGTTATAATCAACATCATCATGTGCCATGCCATTAGTCTGGGCACTCGCTTCATAGATATCAGGTCAGATTTTCTGGCTACAAAAGTGATAGCTACAGGAACACTGGTACTGGACACAGGAGACAATCTAAAGACCATACATGAATGAATGTGATAGAAAATAGGGGCTTGGATGAGTCTTTGAATGAGGAATTTGGTGGGGGTCGGACAGGGATAGACACATGAAAGGAAGAGAAAGATGCGTTTATAATCTGTGTGCTATGGGACCAGTTAGCATCTACACCTTAAGACATTTGCTGCGGGAGACGGAGCACCTATTGGTATGCATGTGTGATGTGATGCCAATTCGGTAAATCAGATCAGGTCTGAGTTCTGAAAAGTGAATTGTGTTTTTTTTAATTAAATGGTGTACCTCTAAACAATGGTGGTTGGCCACAGTGAACCCACTACTGACTTTGTGAAATTCTTGTGCTACAGTGAACCCACTGTTGACTTTGTGCATTTCTTGTGCTACAGTGAACCCACTGTTGACTTTGTGCAATTCTTGTGCTACAGTGAACCCACTGTTGACTTTGTGCAATTCTTGTTCTACAGTGAACCCATTGTTAACTTTGTGCAATTCTTGTGCTACAGTGAACCCATTGTTAACTTTGTGCAATTCTTGTGCTACAGTGAACCCACTGTTGACTTTGTGCAATTCTTGTGCTACAGTGAACCCACTGTTGACTTTGTACAATTCTTGTGCTACAGTGAACCCACTGTTGACTTTGTGCAATTCTTGTGCTACAGTGAACCTGTTGTTGACTTTGTACATTTCTTGTGCTACAGTGAACCCACTGTCGACTTTGTGCAATTCTTGTGCTACAGTGAACCCATTGTTGACTTTGTGCAATTCTTGTGCTACAGTGAACCCATTGTCGACTTTGTGCAATTCTTGTGCTACAGTGAACCCACTGTCGACTTTGTGCAATTCTTGTGCTACAGTGAACCCATTGTTGACTTTGTGCAATTCTTGTGCTACAGTGAACCCATTGTCGACTTTGTGCAATTCTTGTGCTACAGTGAACCCATTGTCGACTTTGTGCAATTCTTGTGCTACAGTGAACCCATTGTTAACTTTGTGCAATTCTTGTGCTACAGTGAACCCATTGTTGACTTTGTGCAATTCTTGTGCTACAGTGAACCCATTGTTAACTTTGTGCAATTCTTGTGCTACAGTGAACCCAATGTTGACTTTGTGCAATTCTTGTGCTACAGTGAACCCACTGTTGACTTTGTTCAATTCTTGTGCTACAGTGAACCCGTTGTTGACTTTGTACATTTCTTGTGCTACAGTGAACCCACTGTTGACTTTGTACAATTCTTGTGCTACAGTGAACCCATTGTTGACTTTGTGCAATTCTTGTGCTACAGTGAACCCATTGTCGACTTTGTGCAATTCTTGTGCTACAGTGAACCCATTGTTGACTTTGTGCAATTCTTGTGCTACAGTGAACACATTGTTGACTTTGTGCATTTCTTGTGCTACAGTGAACCCATTGTTGACTTTGTGCAATTCTTGTGCTACAGTGAACCCATTGTTGACTTTGTGCAATTCTTGTGCTACAGTGAACCCATTGTTGACTTTGTGCAATTCTTGTGCTACAGTGAACCCATTGTTGACTTTGTGCATTTCTTGTGCTACAGTGAACCCATTGTTGACTTTGTGCAATTCTTGTGCTACAATGAACCCATTGTTGACTTTGTGCAATTCTTGTGCTACAGTGAACCCATTGTTGACTTTGTGCATTTCTTGTGCTACAGTGAACCCATTGTTGACTTTGTGCAATTCTTGTGCTACAGTGAACCCTTTGTTGACTTTGTGCAATTCTTGTGCTACAGTGAACCCATTGTTGACTTTGTGCAATTCTTGTGCTTCAGTGAACTCATTGTTAACTTTGTGCAATTCTTGTGCTACAGTTGACCCATTGTTGACGCTGGTGCTATTTGTGGTGAGGCCCCAATCTCTTGCACAGTTAATTCTTGTAATACTGTCACAAAGCTATGGGATTCTTGTAATACTGTCACAAAGCTATGGGATTCTTGTAATACTGTCACAAAGCTATGGGATTCTTGTAATACTGTCACAAAGCTATGGGATTCTTGTAATACTGTCACAAAGCTATGGGATTCTTGTAATATTGTCACAAAGCTATGGGATTCTTGTAGTACTGTCACAAAGCTATGGAAATGGTCTTCTGTTTTAAAAACTCTCCACCATGGAATTCAAACCCTGGTATTCAAAGGTTATGAAATTATTAAACACGTCCACTAACTTCTAAGCAACAGAAACGATTTCTAGGCTTTTATAAAAGGGTGAGGAGCAGCTGGTCGGGTGGTTATAATGTTGAGCTCTCATGCAGGAGACCCGGGTTTGACTCGTGGTGAGGTGATAGAGTTTTTGTCCTGGTAAAATTAAATATCCTTACCTGCAGTCCGTGACGACAGCACTAGCCAGGCGGCCCTAAATCCTCAGGCTCACAACCTCCCAATCTACAACACTCTTTAAAGGTGGTAAAACAAACAGTAGTGACAGTTTTTAAAAGGGTAGTTTGCCATAGCTTTCCTTCTTGAGAGTAGCCATTCATGTTTGTGACTGTAGCCACTGTCACTACAGAATGATCCTGTCTATCACGGAAACTGAAGATCACGACCAACAACCACTTAGCGTAATGCTTTCTCTTCTGCAGATCTCCTAATGGAGCAGAGGCCCTCAACCAGACTTACACAGTGCCCTATCCTTTGTTATCACACACAGCTCAACCTATACTCTCTCCATCTTTTTAACTTTGCTCTCTAATTCCCTCCTCTATGTGTTGTATGGTCTGCCTTTATTTCTATACTCTGTGGGTTCCATTATAAAGACATTCTAGTTATACTGTTCTTGAGTTTTTTCAAATGTGCGTCCTATCCAACGTCAGTCTCTCTTCTTCACTTCTCATTTCACTGGAAAAGACTAGCTGTCGATATTAAGCAGGTGTCATAAATGTAATGCTAATATAAAAAAAAAACTTTGAATCTAGATTATGTAGCTGTATAATAGCTTTTTCTAATGAAAAAAAAAATGAACACGTTTCTAGTTACTTATCCAGGTTAACATTTTGACAGTCAAGGGACCCCCCCCCCCCCCCTTTCCGCCCAACAGTATGATACCCATTGACAAGGCAACAGCAGCTTTTAAAAGCCTGAACAAAATATGGATCTATAAATAATATAAATTATGTATTTTCATTTGTAATGTCATGTCAATTTTAAAACATGCTAAACATTCTGCCGTGCCTAGTCCATCCTGTACTGGAAATAAGTGTTTCAAAAAAGATGACTGTTGTCTAGTGAGGTGCAGTTATATATTGGTTAGAACGCTAGCATGCCAGTCTGTTGGTCATGAGCTTGAACCAGCAGGAGCACTAGGTACAAACACTAATGCATTATACAGTAAAACCTCTAACATGAATTCTAGGAAATAGAAGAATCAAGAGTTTATGTTGAAAAATTTGTCTAACTGGGGATAAATATTAATATAATGTTAATCAAGTGTTTTTCTTAAGTAAGTTTGTGTTAATGAGGTTTTCCTGTAGTTTGTTAGGAGACTTCAATGTCTTTTACAGCACATCTCACACTGAAGGTCAAGTCATGATTTTTCACACCTTTGATACATGGTGCTAGAGTGATATTTGTTTTAATACACTTTTTAAAGTTAGTTGTGCTTCCTTTGAAGGCATGGTACCAGGAAGGAGGGGGCAGGGGCCGACCAACAGGAAGATGGGCAGAAGACAGTGACTACTTGAATATGAAAGTACATGAGGCATGAGAGCTGGTGAGAGACCCGAGTTTATTTCAGGCAGACAGTGATCAGAGCGAGGTTCCAGTTGCCTTTGCATTCCAGGATATTTCATGGCATTTTATTTATATTTAGGCAGGGTCAGACCGGAAGCCCAAGGACAATTATAAATTTGTGTCCCCATGTGGATTCAAACATGGTAATTTCATGCAAACATCCAGCCACTGCACTTCTACACTTCACAATACTCCACATCAGTAAAGGACCCTTTTCCCCGCCTACAGGCATATAGAGCTAGCCGTATATTTTAGAATAATCAGCACTTGCTAGGTGTTGTGGTCAATATCAAACCGTTTGCCTTTACTTCCCAGGGCTTTACCTGACATCCATTTATGACTGGCAGCCAAGGTCATTTAAAAAACAAAAAGGTCAGGCTTCTTTAGGACCAGAATCTACAACCTTTGGATCCACAGGCTAGCGTCTACCTGCTACACCAGTTACCCCAAATGATACTTTTTTTTTCTCCAAGTTTTCTAAACTAAATACATTATAATGCCCTAAGAAAAAGTCACCTCTGGTTATGTCCCTCTGCAAAACTGCTCAAAGACTGTATTTTTTTCTGCAATCACCTTTAAAAACACAAGCTGGCAAGTTTTGTTGTTTACAGCTAAGCGGCAAAATCTGTGCCTTTTTAACCTAACATATCCAATTTCAGCAAACCTCGTTACTTGCCTTTTAAAACAAGCTTGCTGAAATCTATCTATCTATCTATCTATCTATCTATCTATCTATCTATCTATCTATCTATCTATCTATCTATCTATCTATCTATCTCTCTCTCTCTCTCTCTCTCTCTCTCTCTCTCTCTCTCCCTCCGTGTGTGTGTGTGTGCGTGCGTGCGTGCGTACGTGCGTGTGTGTGTGTGTGTGTGTGTGCGTGCGTGCGCGTGCGTGGGGGGGGGGGGTGCAGTGGACAATTCACTCAGTCCCAAATAGCAACCCAGAACCCATATGAGAATCACTTTGTATGATCTACAGAAGAAAAATGGAAATCGATAAAGAAATCCATTATGCAATAAAAGTAATTATTAAAAAAAAAACTGAAACAACATCTGTTGTAGATTGTGATATCAATAGTCTCGGTTATATTGTTCCCCAACCTTCATCACCATTGAACCAATGCTCAAACAATTAAACACATGCAAATATAACAGACGCAAATGTACAGTACATGAAGTGCTGCTAGAAACAATATCATTAAAATGTTTTTCTCAGCCGAGCATTCTCCTCTCGAAGCCTGTCTATCTCATCAAGAAGTACAGGGTTGATCATACACTCTTGAAATCCAGCTTCCATTCTTTTCTAAATCGAAACAGAGAGAGAAATTTAGGGTTTAATTTGTAGAATTCACTTTCTTAACTTTCTGTCTTTTAAATCTAGGTGACATTTTAACATAGAATGGAAGATTTGACGCAGAGATAGAAACATGGAAAAAATGTTTTTGTAACCTCTATTTAAAAAACCAAAGGCATTTGACAGAAGTAAAGGAACAAATGATAAACAGTATTTTATTCTGGTAATCAGTGTCAAATATGGTCCATATTAACTCTTTGGGTTAAAAGGAATGCATCACACATTGTTTTATACTATTTTAACTGTCCTATGGTACCAAGGAACACATCACACATTGATTTTTAACTGTCCTCTGGCACTAATAGAGTTAATAGTGAGTCACGTATTCTTTACAGGACGCTGCAGAACCAACCCCAGCATTTTTTGGCTGTTGTGGTTTTTTAGGCAAGTTTACATTCAGAAGTTTGATACTGCTACTGAATGGTCAGCTCTTAGTACCACGGTCAAAACCAACGCAAGACAAATCGTCCACAGCTGGGATCGAACCCGCCACCCCCGCATTACGAAGTGCATTCACAATGCCTAAACCAAGAAAGCTGAGTTAAAAGCCACATCCCCCAAAAAACACTACATTGCACAGAGGAGACAGGATCAGAAATGACCATCAGGAAAGAAGCTGGGATGGAACCAGTACTAAACTACATCAAGAGACAACAGATAAAATGGTTTGGACATGTGACAAGACTACTAGGAGACAGTGCACCACAGAAAGCCCTAACACTCAGACATAATGGAAGCAGATCCAGAGGTCAACCGTGCAAGAGAAGGATGGATAGATGGAATATCCGAGGCCATAAATACCAGTATCTACGTAAGGTCAAAACATAGAGAAAGGACTAGAGAAGAAGAAATGCTAAAAGATACAATGCAAATAACTTCACTGGGAATATGAGGAAGCAAAACATCAAACTAACGGAGAGACAACACGTGATTTTGTCTTCTTACAGCAGTAAAATCTGATCAATTACTGACAGACGCATGCAAAAAAAAAAAAAAGGGATCTAAATAACGAAATCAAATGTGTTGGTCTGAAAGGTGCAGATATTCCCGCCTCCCTGTAAGTCACAACAGAACATGCCATCCACTCTTGTCAGGGTGACTGCAGAAGAAACAGAAAAAGCAGAAGAGCCAGAGGAAGATCACAGGTAGACAGACAACCAGCAAGAATAGATAAACACAACCACAGATAGACACAGATATACACACACACAACAACAAAAGCAGATGCCTCTTCACAAACTGACACTGCCAGGCAAAACAGGGTCCAGAGAAAAGAAGAAAAAAGGGAACAAATCTTGCCTTGCAACACAAGGTCAGGATTCCTCCCTTCTCCTGTCATGGCAAATATTGATTAGGTCAAACAGACACTGGACAGGGGCTGGCCAATAACACACAATAAAAGATGAACAGAAGAATAAAAAAGGGGGGAACAAATAAGGGGCTGAAGAACTGAAGGAGAAGCAGATAACAACAAAACATGAGGCTCTAACCTGTAGCTGGAAGATCTGTTTAATCATCTCCACCTGTATGCACCAAAACTCTTTGTGTATGAAGTCTTTCATATCATCCAACTCCTCTCTGATGAGATTTCTGATAAACTCTGCCTGGAACATCCCTGGGTTGCTCTGGTTGGGGAGACTGAGGCTGGCTGAGCTTGAAGCCTGAGAGGCAGCTCCAGGTGTCTACAGACAGTTTATATAATCACTTAGAACATAATCATTCCCTATTTTTTTTTTTAAACAGTTTAAAAAAATCATCAAAGGAAGGACACAGTGGTTGCAGGCACGGCACCTTGATGCAAGAGAAGAGATGAATTAACAAACAATTAATTAAGAACACATTGAGTGTAAACTAAGACTAGACAGCTGTGGAACACATAAAGATGACCAATCATTTCAGTAGCAAAATAGAAGATAAATCCTAGACACGACCAGGAAGTCATGTGTTGTGATAGTCATCAAAAAAGACTGGCTGAAACGGTTCATTCAGGCTATCAGTCGGGGTTCCAACTTTATCGCAAACGGTTCACCCCATAATGGCCTTGTTCCTGTGACAGTGATAACCACACAAAATCCCCATTTTTGTCCCCTGTTCAATCAAAGAGACAGCAGTCCCAGCAAAATCTAACAGCTCACAATTGTATCAAATGCATAAAGCAGCTGCCAGAGGTGCCAATACCTACAGACTATCATAACATTGGAATTCATAGTTGATGGGAGCAGCAGTCACAACAAACCTGCAGGTGCATAAGGTACCTGGCCAATTCTCTGGCAACCAGCCACTTACCATTATGTGAACATGCAGTTTACAAAAACATACATTTCCCATGAAATTCATAGCTCAGTGTTGAAACCATACACTCAAGTCAGTAGCTGGTCCATGGAATTGGATTTTGTCTTTACCTCATCTGTTGATCCATCCAGTTTCCCAATAGGGGTTGAAATCCCAACCTTCCACTGGATTACTGAGAACATGGTCCACCACATAATGGTGTAGCAGGCTTGAGCAAGAGAGGCTAAGAGACATTTAGAGTATGGTCCTGCACATCAGTGTCCCATTAGCATCCACAATTCTATCAGTGTGTATTTTGCCCCCCCCCCCCTTTCCACACAACCTCGATCTGGCAGCAAGTGATTACCATGGACTGTTTCATGCACCTCAAGAAGTGGCTGGCATCCTAGCGGTTTGAAACTGATGACAAACTGCAGAGAGGCATTGATGAATGTTTCAAGACACTGGCAGAAGACTTCAAGGACATTATAATTAAAAATGTGTTGAGTGTGTTGAGAAATAATGTAAATGTGTGGTTCACAATTATCTTAAGCCCCAATCAGAAACAGGACTCATGTAGTGAAAGGACTCAAGAGGAAATACAAAAACAGGAGTTGTCACAAAATGAAGCATAAACAAAGAAAAACAGGAAAAGGGGAGAGAAAAGGCTGATAAAAAAAAAGTCTACAAAACAAAGAAGCTTTAGGCCTCGTTGCGAAAGAAACTTTGGAGGGCTGTGGAAAAAATATTTAAAGGAATCCTTGACATAATTATTTTTTTAAGAACGGCAACTAAACAATGCATTTTTTTTTTTTGGGTGGCAATTCTAATATTTATAAATTAGAATAAGTTGCTCAGTGTTGGTCTGTGAAAAACCTTGAATATAAAAGAGGCTCACAAGTCTTAACCAACTGGACTTGCTGGCACAGAAGACACGCAGGAAATGGAGATTGCTTTCCAAAAATACAAGGCCCTTAACCTTTTTTCAGTCACAAACAATGCTGCATGTCTGACTGGTTGTCTCCCCTCAATCCTATCCATATGTAAGAACACTCAGCTGAATCCAGCCTAATACAATGCTGCATGTCTGACTGGTTGTCTCCCGTTAATCCCATCCATATGTAAGAACACTCAGCTGGATCCAGGGTAACATACAATGCACCATCCTCATCCGCAAAGGCCTGCAGGTGACTCCAGACTGGTGTAGCCGTATGGGAAAGTAAAAGTAAAGAACCCTTTTCCACACCATTCAGGCGTATTGGGTATATAGGGCTAGACCTAAATTTTAGAGGGTCTGGGTGGTCTCGAGGCACGGTGACCGCCCTCGAGTGCTAAAAGTGCTGGATTCAATCCCCTGTAAGGGCTGGAATTTTTTTTTTTCACGTGGACTTGCACCTGGTATCTGAGTAGTGAGATCGGACGCCAATGTGCATTGTTGCGCACGTGAAAAATCCCCTGGCAGTTGGAAATTGAAACAAGTTGCCTAACAGCGCTGCCTGGGCAAAATTTTGAGTAAAAATCTACCCAAAGTATTTCAGGATCCTCGCCGGTGCTACAGAGTCTGTGCACTATGCTGAGCTTCTTTGGACTCAGACTTGAGTTAGAAGAACGGAGCACTTATGGGTTGCTACCCGTGTGCATGATGTTGATGCTTTGTTCAGACTTCAAACTTATATTTTATAGACCACTGGCACTTGGTGGGTGATGTGGTCAGTATCATGTCGGCTGCCTTTACTTCCCAGGATTGTACCTGGTACCCACTAAAGGCTGGGTCCACATGGCAGCTAAGGTCATTTCTGAAAAAAGTCCGGCCCTACCAGGAACCGAACCCATGACCTTTTGATCCGAGGCGAGTGTCTAGCAGCTAGACCACAGTGGCTTCCAGCTATATGGGTGCTTCAGCAATAAATTTGTGGAGGCTGAATGGGGTATCTGGTATCTGGCTTGCTAGCTGACCCTCCAGTTTGAGAATGTGTACCCTCAGGGAGTAGCCTGAATGGGGGGGACTGAAAGGAACAAGGGAATCCAACCTAAAATTGTTACCAGGAAATGTCTTGGAAAGTAAATGTGGCTGGCATGATGGTGACTTCAGCAAACACTGAGTGCTGATAAAGCCCATAACATATATAAGTCTAGCACCACATGTCTGGGCCGCTGTGGTGTAAGGGCTAGAAGCACACCTGCAGATTGGAAGGTCGTGCATTCGCGTCCTGACTTTTAAAAAAAAAAGACCTTCACTCCCATGTCAACCCAGGCTTAAATGGGTGCCAGGTACAGTTCTGTCAAGTGATGTTACAGTGTGCCAGACTGGTCTATAAAATCTAGGTCTAGCCCTATATACCCAAGACGCCTGAAGATTGGAAAAAGGTCCTTATCTTTTTTTAAATACCATATGCCCAATACGCCAATAGTAAAAAAAAAAAAAATGTTCTTTTACTAAGATAGAGAAACTTGTAATGACTTTCCCCTGTTACCTCAGCCAAGTGTTGGGGATAGATGTCAAAATCATCAGTGTGCTCTGTCTAATGCACTCGTAAGTCTCTTTTTATTTCTCATAGTGTATTCTCAATGCCATTGTTCCATCCCTTGCATGGGCGTCCTCATGCTTTGTGTTCTTATTTCTTCAGCATGGTTGTCAGTGGCAGCTGACACTAGGTGTATTCTCATCAGACGGCTAAACCCTCTCATCTGTTGGTCTTTACTGTTGAACTGTATGACTGTTTCATTCGGTCCTAGTCTTCTTTTAATTTCTTCATTGAAAATGTTATATTTAATGTTTATTCCTTGTTATGAGATGCTGACCCCGTCACCCAGAGTGTGTTGGTTGATCTATTAAGCACTAGCACTAAATGCCCAATGGAAAGGCATGGAAATGGTCTTTTACAACGTAGCCTATGTTGTTTAAATGACATACATTATAACTAGGATGGCCCAGCATGGCTCTGATCTCCATCTTCAGCTGCTCCTGGTGCTGCTGGAACTGTTCTTTCAGCAAGTCCTGCACCAACAGACGTACTGTTGATGCTGCTGCTAAAGTTGTTGTAGGTGCTGGGTCTGAGGAAGGTCTGTTGTGATGTAAACTGTTTGGGGATCTCAAGGGAGATGAAGAGGTTGGTCCTGAAACAGAAAATGCCTTCATCAAAATAAAAATAAACAAATAAAGACACAAACACAAAGTTTCGTGGAGGACTCCTTCTCTGATCTATTGTTTAAAGGGTTTCTGGGGTGAAAGTGTTCAAGTAAGAGCAGACTAAAGTAAATAACAAGTATAACGCTAGATCCAGAGCTTTTTTCTATTAAAAAAGGTGTTGGTACTCACGACACAGTGTCTTAAAAAAGTTGCTGATACTTACCACAAAGTGTTATTACAGTGGCGCTGAAAAACAGACACCTAAAAAACAAATGGACGGTACTGTGTGAAGGTGCACACCACTAAAAAAATCCCCAGCTAGAGCTATACATTTTTTCAGACGGCACTTGACTATGTCACACTGGTTATTTTTATTCTCTAGTACTCACTTTAAGCTGGCTCAGACTGAAAACCAAAGGTCAAATTTTTTTTTTTTTAAATGTGCTTTAATGTAGATTTGAACTCTCAACCTTCGAGTCAGCAGGCGAACATCTAGCAGCTATGCTACGACTCCCAAATAACAGATTACTGGGTTTATTCTGGGGAGCACATTATGAAGTTTGTAGGTGACAGCAAGAAAGCTTCAACAACGCTGGCAGAAACCAAAGTCAGTGATCTTTACTTACAGTGAAATTTAGAGCATCTTTGTAAACAAGAGCAAGAAAGCAACAACAAAGTTGGCAGAAACCAGAAGGTAGTGATCTTAGATTACAGTGGAATTTAGAGCATATCTACAGCAAAAGGGTCTCAGAGACACTACCACTTATAACTGCAGTGCACCAAAGTAAACTCCAGATGGAATTTTAAAGAATCCAATAGAATCTGTCACACAAAAGTAGAAAAAAAAAGTGGACATTTGGCCCACAGAATTAGTCAGACAGGGAGTAGAATTCTGGCTCACCAATGCAGCCCTTCATAACGAGCTGTGAGGAAGCAGTTAAGACCAAACATACACCCTTCTGGGGATATCCCATGCTTAATTAATTACACAGCAAACATAGCTGAACAAGGTGGTTAATATAGAAAAGGGGGTTGATATGAAAGGATTGATATTACAGAAAATAATGTAAAAAAAAGGTAAAGGTAAAGTCGGGAGATGTGAACCAGGATCATAGCACACGGTTATAAACCATAAGTGCTCTGCCACCAGTACAGACAGCTGATAAGAATTATCCGCCTGTGTCGCCGTTCGCACGTAACTCTGTAGCTACAGTGACGTTCCTCCGTTTACCCCAGAGTGTTAACTCTGGTACCCTTTTCCTAGAGGCTGGATGAACCCCGGGAACCGCCCGGTTTCGAACACCGACCGTGGCTGCAGCGAGTCACAGCTGGATTTGAAAGCAAGCCTCTTATCGACTGCGCTAACGCGGTCACCTAAGAAAAAGAAAAAAAATAATGTGAGGAGGCAAAACTGTTTAAATAATGCACCAGTGGCTGTCTTGTTTCAGAAGCTGCATGTGCAACCTACAACACATGTGATCGCATCTACATAACTAACATGCATGTCTGAGATGATAATTAGCCTGAAAACTCACCATTTCTCACAGCTGATGGGGCTGGCAGTTCATGGAATTCAGATCTGCAAAGAATAATTTTTAACATAATTTTATTTCAACAAAGAAGACACAAAGGATGTACAATTTACTGCCTGGCCTATTTTGCTGTATCTTGCCAGGTTCAGATTTTAGTAACAATTGATTAAAATCAAGCAAATAAATGAATCCTTGGAACTGAAACACAAAATGGACTACATTCGAAGATTGTTTGTTTCACCAGGGTAACCGCAAGGTGAAGAGCATGTCCTTTTGTCTGCGTAATTCTGGACTAAACTAGTTGATGGTGGACGCTTCCACAAATTTCTGTAATCTATGGTTGGTCAAGGTGAAAATAATATGAAATGCATCATTCTTGTTTACAACATGCCCAGAATTTAAAATATGGCACGTTATTGCTGATGATGGATTTTTTCAACCAGTCACCTGATTTGTTGTTGAGTTGTGTTTTGCATTGCTTTTACCACCCATAGTGGAATATGTTCAGCAACCTGTTTCTCCAGTCGTCGATCAGTTCCGCCCACATATGCAGCATTACAGGTGAATTTAAAATGGCAAATACAATTAAATTTGGCATATGTCAAAACAGGATTTTTCACTGGTGGCATGAGAATTACAGTGGTTTTAAATCTGATAACAGGCATGACTGCGTACAAAAGTTTGATTGACTGCTGTTTTGAGCCGGTCATATAAACACTGCATAACATCATCTCCCCAAAAGTTAGAAGAATATATATTTGTTTTCTTGGTACTGGCATTTCTATGGTAACTGGTTTGGGCGCCTGGCAATGGCGCTTAATAAAACCATCTGGATATCCATTTGAACGCAGTATTTGTTTAATCGTTTCAAATTCTGTTTGTAGAATGTTGCTGGAACAAATCTTTCTAGCGTGGCTGAATAATGTCCGCACTATGCCATGCTTGTATTGCACAGGTGCAAAACTGTTGAAATAGATGTACTGGCCTGTCCAAGTGTCTTTATGATAAACTAAACTTTCAAACACTAACAACAACTGAACAACAAACAATCAGGTCGAGAAAATTCATCATCAGAAATAGCATGCCATATTCTAAATTCTGGGCACATTGTAAACAAGAATGATGCATTTCAAATTATTTACACCTCAGGCAAACGTAGATTACTGAGATTTGTGGAAGCATCCGCCATAAGCCGGTTTAGTCCAGAATTATTACGCTTTTCACCTTGCAGTTAGCCCGGTAAAACAAAGTTTGTGAATCTAGTTGATTTTGTGTTTCAGTTCCAAAGATTCATTTATTTGCTTAACTTTAATCAATTGTTACTGTAATATGCACTCAATGAGATACAGAGAAATATGCCAGGCGATAAACTGTGCAGTCTATTTTTTGTGTTCTCTTTGTTCAAATTTACAATGGGGAAACATTGCTTGAATAATTTTATTGATATCAATTAGAAAAACAACAGTTTTTATTAACATTTATGGAGACAGTTATTACAATGACTAGTACAGAGATTTAGAAAAGAATAGGACACGAAAAAGTTGCATTTTATAAAATTGTGCCAATAATGTCAGTACTGGGAGTTAAGATAGGTGCAGCCAGATATGAGATAAACATACAGTGTGCTAAATAAGTCTTATTACCAGCATAGGAGAAACACAGTTTACCACGAGATGGTGATATATATGTTGAGGGGGAATCTAAGCACCTGGTGTTGTGTCAGGAGTGCCATGCAGATAACTTAACTCATACAGATGTATGTAGGTTACCTCAAGTATACATTCTGAGAACTATGGGTGGTATTTAAGTCAAGCTACAAACAAAATGTAAAACCATGTATACATGTATGTTTTTTTTTATTTTTTATTTAACCTCCTTATACATGAGTTATGAGTTAGACTATCTTCACAGCATTCCGGACACATCTATAGGCGCTCAGATTCCCCTATCAATATATTAATCAGCGTTGAGCGGTTAATAAATGTGAAGATTATGTTAAGGTAAAGTTAAGAACAGAATATAAAACAATACACATGTATGTACTTTACCTCAAATGTACATCCTGAGGACCATGTCCTCCGGAAGCACTGCCATTAACGGAATTTGTAGATAAAATCTCTGGCCTGTCTGCAGAAGGGATGCCAGGCCGAGAAAGTGGGCCAGCAGTTGGTGACATGGCTACAGACCCCGGGGATGTTCTGAGTTTCTTCTCTGGCGATGTTCTGTGCATTCCCGGTGTTGAATCCCCACCATTCTCTATCTTTGAAGACAACTGTTGAAGACTGGGGGATGCCCCAATGCCCCTCGGAGGCTGAAGCTTTGGCGGGCTTTGAGAAGTTTCTGTGAAAAATACAATAAACTTTTTTCAATTAATAGAAAACAGTCACTACATCAGGAATGTGGAGAATGGAATACCAATTAACTATAGGACAAAAATGTAGAAACAACAAAAATTTGAACCATTAGAAAGAAGATAATTAAAAATATTTAAAAAAAATACAGCTATTCAATCCAGGATATGGAAAACAAAATAGCATATGCAAACTTCCACATCCTTCCAGTCTTTTCTATCCCTAGGGACCTGTTTTAAGCCTATGTTATGTTAAAACCTATCCATATGTCCAGGCAGTAGTGTCCTTTACAGAGGCATGGGAATCACAGGCCATGATGATGGCCAGTGTGTCCAGCAAGACTAGCTCCCCTTAGGTCTAGGAACAATCTTTCAAAAGAAGTACATGAGATTTCACTGTTGCCATCCCATATATGAGGGTTATTCCAAAATCAACCTCCGATTGGCTGGTAAAAATAAACCATTTGCAATAGTGACACCATTAACTGCTTGCATCAATCAGTAGCTTTTTAGCCCACTACACACCAACCTAAGGTCACATTTGTTTAGTGGTTCACAAACCGCGAACGAATAAACATGGAAACTGTCATTGCATGTCCTGCCAGCTGTGGTATCTCGTTTTATTTGAGGTTGATTTTGGAATAGCCTTAGTTTTTTACCTGTTTCTTCACAGACACTCAACTTTTAACCTGTCTGCATTCATGTTCTCCTTTGTCCCTGTTCCCTTCCTTATCCCCCCCCCCCCCCCTCATCCCTAGCCTCTCAATTCAATGTGATCTATGACATCCTGTTCTCCTGAATTCACCTCTAAGCCTGTACCATTAATGCCACTGTTAAGACAACTAGTTTAAAACGTGCACTGGGATTAAGAAGTCTTCAGGAGCAATGCTTCAAAAGATATTGACCAAAAAGCTCAATGGGTTTGTTTAGTCAAAATCCTATCAAAACCTTAAGGTTCAACAACTTTTATGTATTTTTTTCAAAAGTAGCTGCATCAGTGTCTTTTATTTCAGTGTGATGACGAAGTCTTTCTACCCGCAATATTCAAGCTATCGTTTATGACTGTGATCTTGTAAAGCTGATCAGCTATTTTTTCTTTTCTTTTTAAGTCACTGTGTTGTTACAGCTTTACTGCTATTCAACCTTCTGTAAACTGCGGTGGCAGGTTTTGGTTATCCTTTCACTTCTTAAATTTGGTCATGTTCCAGAATTTGATCCATTTGACAGATCTGGACTATTTGTATGCAGACTGTTGGTTCCTTTCCTCTCACACAGATGCACTCTGCCTTTGAATGAAATACCCCTAATTAGTTGCCTCTGATGACCCATGCCTGTTGTAGCCTAGGTCAACCTGGCAGACAAAGTCTGTTCTGAAAAGCAAATTCCACCATGATGCAGATTCAAACCCAAGTCATTCGACCAGGCTACAGTTTCCACAACCAGGTGACATTTGACTTTTATCCACATGTGGGCTCTGCGGCCCCCATGGGCAGAGAACAGACCCATGGCCCCCCAACAGGCATGTCATACAAAGCAATTAATTAGGGGTATGCTGAAATCACAGCCTACCTGTCAACTAAAGCACAATGTGCAAACCGCCCTTTAAGGACAAGCACAGAAGAAGAAGAAGACAAAGAAGAATAAGAAGAAGGAGGAGGAGAAAGGGGTAGAAAAGGAGGAAGAAGAAACAGAAACAGAAACAGCAGCAGTAGTACAAAGAAAACTATTTAAAATATAAGCTTATACAAACCTGACCTTTTTCAGGTAGTGAGCTGGCCGCATCAACAGCAGTTGGAATGGTTTTTCCCTCGGTAATTTCTCCAATGGTATACAAACTGCTGCTGTGATTGTTGCCGACATCCTTGTGAACATTGTCAACTGAACCAAGAACCTGTTTGCACATAATACATAATAAATAAACACTGCACACTTTCTTTTTCTTCTTTGCTTTCACCAGCTACAAAATTCAGCAGAAAAGTCCTGGTTGTTTATCCAGCACGATACTGGCTTTGTTCAGGTACTTAAATGTTGAGTGCACATCCATTTATATATCTGGCTTATTCTGTGCAAACTATTGGTTCCTTGCTTTTCAGGCTGATAAACTTCAACTTTCAAGGAAACATCAAACCTATAAGGGTCCCCGTTGGAAACCTGTTTCCAGGATGACCGAACCACAAAGAGGTGTATTAGGTTTTGACCAGTATGAGCCCTGGTCCTGGTGGGTAGGTAGTTTTTAAGAAGACCATTCTAATGGCTTTGGACAGTGGTACAAGAGTCACACCGTGGAAGAGACTGAGACTTCATTATTTAATATTCTTAAAGATAGCAAGTTGATGCACAGATCCAATGAAACTAACATCCATTTTTTTGTGGTCAAGTTAGAATGTTTCCTAAACAATTATCTATTTCAGCTTTTTCAACATCCTCATTGTTCTGTTGTGCCTTTAGATTTCACACAAGGCTCACAGTCTATTCCTCCATTCTGTTCTATTCTGTGAAATCCTTCTGACATCATGGAATGCTTTCAGTCCAGCACTTTTGGCCTCTCATTGGCATTTGTTTTATGGCTTCTTTTAGACAGCCTCCCTTCCTCAATCCTGCCTGAAGATTCTCTGCTCGTTTATTCTCAGGATGTGTCCAATTTGGCAGCATCTTCTTTGCTTTATAGTTGTTACTAGTGGTTGCCCAGACATTTCTTATTTCTTCACCCCTCTTGAGTTCATCCCATTTTACAATAAACTTTTCTCAGGCATTTACTTTGAAAATGCATTTATTTAACGTTCTTCAATGTCTCTAGTGGTTCTCCTACTTTTATAGGCACATGTTAAAACTGAAATAACATTACTACTGAAAATACATAACATGGTTCATGCCATGTGGTGTTGGTAGTCATTTCTATCCACAACCTTCTGTCTTGTGTACATTAAATCAACTATGACACAGATGACTCTCTCGTCTCAACTGACAAAGAAAGACTGCACAAAATATTCTTCATTTTGTAAAATGCTGCCTTTGCTTGAGCTATTCGACATTTAACTTCCTTAATACACCTTCCATCTGATGTTTTCAGGTTTAAGTGGCCACGTTAGCGCAGTCGATAGGAGACTAACTTTCAAATCAAGCTGCGACTCGCTGCAGCTCATGGCCGGTGTTTGAAACCAAGCAGTTCCTAAGGTTCACCCAGCCTCTAAGTAATGGGTACTAGAGTTAACACTCTGGGGTAAATGGAGGAACGTCACTTTAGTTACGGAGTTGCGAGCGGAGGGCGACACAGGTGGACAGTTTCTTATCAGCTGTCTGTACTGGTGGTAGAGCACTTATGGTTTATAACTGTGTGCAATGACGCTGGTTCACATCTCCCGTCTACCTTTTTTACCAGGTTACCCACGTACTTAAACATATCAACTAGTTTGAGGTTTGCCCAATTTACTTTGATGAATTTTGGAGGGTCAGTTTTCTTTGTAATTACCATGACTTCCGTTTATCTGCTGTTCAAAGACCCTTGTTTTTACTTTCCGTTACAATTATATCCATCCCTTCTTGCAGTTGTGTTTCATTTTCAGCGATCAAAACTACATCATCAGCATATCGCAGGTTGTTAACAATATGACCACCACTTGATATTCCCGGCATACCATGTATGGATCTAATTATTATTTCACTCTACAAATTGAATAAATCGGGTGATAGTACACATAACTGTCTAACACATTGATAATGTTTTGAAAAGTTCCAAATTAGTTGTCAATCCTTATGGCTGTTTCTTGGTGCCAGTATATGTTTTTTTTTATTATTCTCAGATCTTTAGCATCAATGTTTAAGGTTTCCAAAATTCCAAAAATTTGTTTCACTTTATCAAAAACTTTAGAGTAATCAATAAAGCAAAAATACAGATCTCTATTGTTTAATCATTCTTTATGAAATTGTTCTCAAGATAAAAATAGCGTTGTTTGTGCCTTTACCTTTCACAAAACCACACTACTCTTCTCCAATTTCTGGTTTAATTTTGCACCTTATCCTTCTCATAATTCTCATTAATATATTAGTTACATGACTCATTAAACTAATTTGTCAATGTTCTCCACTCCACAGCACCAGGTGTTTTTGGTAAAGGTATGAAAAGAGATTTTAAAAGGTCATCAGGTCATCCACTGTTATAAATATCGTTGAACAATTTTGTCCAAACTTCTAAACTCAGTTTATCAGCAGCTTTTAATTCTTCAATCATGATCTTATCTAACCCTAGAGATTTACATTTTTTCATGTGTTTGTAGCATCATCTTCTTCTTCCGCTTTCAGTATTGGCAGTCCTTTCCAATACTCCTGACTCTCAATGTCTGGTCTGCTGTTATCATCGTATTGCTCTTTTTATATACTCTGTCCATCTTTCAATTACTTTCTCTTTGTCAATTATTATTTCACCTTCTTTTGTTTTCAAGCTGTTCAAACTTATATATTTTCCAAAACCTAACAGTTCTTATTCTTTTATACATGTCTTGTGTGTTCCCTCTTTGTTCCTCAATTTCTTTGCACTTTACAATTTAGAATTCCATATTTATTCAGGCAGAATAGTTCAAGAAGCCAGCATTGCCTTCTCCATGACTACCAGCAGCATGACGATGGAGGTGATGGCGGTGACACAAGCTTTCATGTGGCTAGAATCACAGGACTATTCCCTCGTGTGTGTGCTAAGTGATTCTTTGAGCATGATCCGTCGGGTCGAGGCAGGCTGGTTACGCTGACAGTGGTCTGAGTCATTGCAAAACTCTCCTGTGTGTGCAGTTACCTTCATATTCATCCTAGGGCATACAGGCCTTGTTGGTAATGAAAGAGTTGATAGACTGGCAGGTGCTGCATTGATTGAAGATGGCCCGCCCATGGATCACGCAGACATTGTCATTGCCCTTAGAGAGATAGGACGTTCTGAGGATTTTGGAAGCAACGTGTCCACATCACTGCTAACAATACAGGAATTGGGAGTTAGGATCGGCACAGCCAAGCATGAGAAGCACACCAGACGCACACAAAGTCTTGTTAACCAACATAGGACTGGCATTATTAACCGCGCGATGCTGATGAATATGTTGAGAGGGGAATCTGAGCACCTATGGATGTGTCCGGAGTGCTGTGAAGATAATTCAACTCATAACTCGTGTCACAATTTCTTTCTTTGTGTTTCCTGGACTATTAACATCACTACCTATATAAGTAAACTGGCCTGTTTCTTTAATCGATTGTTTTTCTACTATTACAGCTGCTTGATCTGTTATTGGTGTCTTCAATATATATGTTTATTCAAAAGTTATTCGTAGTTCAACTTTTGATAAGTTTTCTAAAATCATCTGTTTTTTATTTGCATGTCATTGTTGTTTTTACTTAGCAGAACAATCTAATCAGTAGTCTTCTAACCTCCATCCAGGCAATGTTGGTGTTCCCAACACATTTTCATCACCCAGTCAATGGTTATGCCAAATAACATGGGAGACCAAATATGTGCCTATTTCACTCCAATTTCAACGGAAAACCAATTACTTTTTTTTTTCTTCTTCTGCTACCTGGGTGGATTTTTGTGTCTGTGCCATAGTCCTAACTTTCCACAAACCTATTCTAGTGATTATTTCTGTGTCAAGTAGTGTGCATGTTTGAGCACTGATTTTCGCACAGCGGCTTTTATTTACACCCATCATACATGCATTCTGTGCACAACACACCACATGTTTGTTTATTAGAATCATGCAAGTTTCTGGAACAAACTTTTATAGCATGGGGGAGCTAGCCCCATACCCAGCCCTCTTCCTTCAGCATCAAAATAAAGCAAGTCCTTTGTAGAATATCTTTCCCTTCACAGCTTATAGAAGAGACTTCTTTATCAACTTGTGTACTTTCATAGCTGTCGCGTGCGAATGTGCACCAGAACGCACCAGTACAGAGTGAGCAAATAAGACGTCAAAACAATACGTAACGTTGTGAAGGTAATGTTGTCAAAGGCAGTTGATGTTTATAGTCCGAAGGAGACGGACGTGTGGATCCTTGAGGACGCTTTACCCCGGGATCCCACGGAAGCAAACGTTATATGAAGTTGGATCCTTGAGGACGTTTTACCCCGGGATTCCAAGATAGACCTCAGCAGGAAGCTGGTGAACACTACATTCTCGGCAGTAAGCCGGTATACTTTCATTGCTTAATTTGGACTTGCCCGAGGACAAAGATAATTGTCTGGATCTCAAGGTCGGACTGCGACCTATCGTGAGGACATATCAATACATGGATGTACGAGTGAGCTTTGGTTGAACGAGTTGATTATTGATTGCATACGTATTCTTTTGTTGATCATTGCATTTGTCAATACACAAATGGAACTTTTAAAGAGAGTTCTCGTTCCGCTACGTTGGAAGCTTCAGCATTCATTATGTTGTGTTACTCTTGGCCAGTGGCATGTTAAGTGTTGATGCCATGTGTTACATTGCGACACCCCCTAGACACTTTTACACTCGTCACAATGAAGCTCTGCGCGTCACAATGAAGCTCCGCACGTCACAATGGCCTCCAGGTGTTTCTGATGTCCTGTATCTATCTCAGTGAAGATCATTCCCTTGCCTTCTCTCCTATGAACTATGCTTTCCCATCATGCAATACTGTCATTCTAAACCATTTTGGCATCTAATATGGCCAATGTATTGATGTTTCCAATTCATGTTTTTCATTACCTTTTGATAAATGACCTTGTAAAGCTTACAGCTATGAAACATCAACGATGACAAACTGTCTTTATGGCTTGTAGTTACCATTTTTTAGGGTGGTGCAGAACAGGGAAATCTTGATCCTGAGGGTCACATGACATGTGTTGCTCAAAACAGGAAAAGACTGTCAACTTACTGAAGATTTTAATAATCTGGGTCTCCCAAATGACAGCCTAGTTTTTCTACAGCTCAGTCAGGCACTTCTGATGAAAACATCTGACTTTACAAATTATTTGTACCAAAAAAAAAAAAAAAAAAAAAAACAGTATGCCCATAAAGCGGTTATAGAGGTAGGGCTTTCGGTGGATTTTGGGAGCAGCACTTCCACATCTTTGCTAAGAGTGCAAGAATTGGGAGTGAAGATTGGCACAGCCAGGCACGAGAAGCGCAGTGGACGCACAAGAAGTCTTGTCAACCCACATAGGACTGGGACTAGCAATCACGGGACGCTGATGTATATGTAGAAGGGGAATTAGAGCACATATAGACGTATCCGGAGTGCCGTGAAGATAACCCAAATCATAACTCACAACCAGTCAAATGTAGAATACTAACACCCGGCTTAGGTTTCAGGGCCCAATGTAGAGACAACAAGAACAGACCCACTGCCTAGACAAAAGCATGTCGCAAGAGACAATTAAGTGGAAGCTACCTTTGAAGCCAGAGTGCCCCTGCCTGAGAGGCAAGCAACCAAGAGTCTGCACACACGAGTCAGATCTGTAAAAATGTATGTGCATGCAGCACTCTGGTTCTGGAGCAGGACTAGAGTCTGAAGGCAAATGAACCACCAGAGCTTTCTGCTGGAGTTTGCAGCTGGTGTTCACGAAGAAGAAGAAGAAGAATACTAACTGCAGCATCACCATAGATGACACAGACTACAAACCTGAGTTAGAAAAGAGTTATTGCTGAGAACTGAGCTTCTGTTGTACGTGCTGTTGATGCTGTGTGAGTTGTCATGTCTTACAGGAGAATACACACCATCACCTACAGAAAGAATGTTAGTGACATTATCATCTGTGAAAACAATGTTACTGTTACTACCATAAACAGAACTAAAATTTCAGACTATTTATACTTCTGTGTTCGCCCTTAAAAGGGTGGATGGCATGTTGTGATTTGCAGCTAGGTTGTGATTTCTGCGCCTTGTGGTCCAAATCATCTAGACTTCTTCTCCTTAAAGTCCATGCCGTGTGGCGTTGGTAGTCTCATCTATGCATAACCTTCTGTCTTGTGTATATCTCAATCAACTCTAATATAGATGATCCTCAATGCCATGATGTCAAACTGTCCATCATCTTCTCTCTCGGTCTCCCTCTGTTTTTCTTCTCCTCCAACTTATCTACTGTCACAATGTACTCCTGTTTTCTCCTTTCATGACATGACCAAAGAATGTAGATTGTCTCTTTCTGATGTGGGCAATCAGTTCTCTTCATGAGCCAGCTTTTTTCGAAACAACTACATTACACTTTTGATATGTCCAGGGTATTCTCATCATTCGTCTATATAACCACATCTCCACAGCTTCCACATAATCTTGTATCCATCTACCCACTGTCCATGATTCACTTCCGTATATCAAGATGGGATTTATATAGCTTTTAAGAATTCTCTTTCTTGTTTAAACTGACAAAGAAAGACTGCATAAAATATTCTTCATTTTGTAAAATGCTGCCTTTGCTTGGGATTTTCTACATTTAGATTATTGACACGTGACTGAGGCCCTGTTAGGGTATATTTTCTGCCTCGATAATTTAGGACTGTTATTCGGAGAATAGCCCAAACTTCTGGCCAAGAAACACACTGGTTGTAGCCAAACTTTACGGGTCACTAAAGTTCACACCAGAGACAGCACTGCAAATACAGATAATTTATTTCAAGCGAACGAAAGAAGATTTTCTTTCCTGCTTCCCCCCCCCCCCCTTTTTTCCCCCTCTCCTTCAAGCAATAGGATCCATGGCTGGTGTCAATCCACTCATGTTTCAAATTAAAATGTTATGGCCTTCTATACACTAGGGCCATTCAACTAAGTTTACCTAGGGGCCAAAATCTTCAAAATGGGGATCGTCACAGGCCAGGACCCCATCACAGAAAGCTCAATAATACAGTACAACTGGCAATTATTCCCGGGCCACTTGCTATGTCTCTGCGGACCATAGGTGGCCCGCGGGCCGCCAGCTGAATAGCCTTACTTTATGATATACTATGCTAACTGGATAATTTTATTAGGTCTATGCTCCCTGACAGTTGCCACATAGTTCAGGTCCACAAAAATAAAAGTCTAGGACCTTTTTTCACAACACCGATGTTTGAGGTATTTGGTGCTAGAGCATTACATTTTTTTTCAGACTAACTGGATGTTTTTAACATCAGGCTGGCTGCCTTTACTTCCCAGGCCAATTCTTGGTACACATTTTTGGCAGGGTAACCTGGTAGGCAGGTTAATAATGTTATCCACATCAATAAGGATTTGAACCTAAGACCAGCAGACATTCATCTAACAGTTGCACTATTATACCTTACAATGTAAACCTACAGCAGAGGTTGGCAACTATTTATGGTCCATAGGCCAAACTGACAATTACCAAACTGATCATGGGTGACAATCCATTATAAAGATAACAGCAGAAGATACCATGCCTTGTTGACTTCCGGCCAATATAGCTGATAGCCGGCTGACCGCTGACACTGTGACATGTTGTTTCCAGCTAAGCTGTTTTTATTGATCCATCGGCCCTTAGTCTGTGATGTGGCCAGCATCAAGCCTACTGCCTTTACTTCCCAGTAATCCACCTGGTAACCAGTCAAGGCTGAGTCAACCTGGGAGCCAAGATCATATATTAAAAAAAAGTCCGGGTCCATCAGGACTTGAACCCATGACCTTCTGATCTGCATGCGAGCATCTAGTCATTACATCATGGCTGCTCCACAGCTAAGCTGTGCTAATGCAAATTCCCTACATCTGGACCTGAAGTCCAAAGTTTTCAGCAACCCAGCTACTAAGCTGAGTGCTTGGTGTTACACTGTGAGCTGTGGATTTGCTGTGGAATGTTTTTTCTGTTGTGCCTGCAGTGTGTTGTTGACTGCACTAAAATAGTAGGCAGCATGTACTTTTGCAGGTGAAAAGCCAGCCTTATGATTGACAGCATAACAGTGAGCTGCAATTCTGGTGTGGGACCATTGGTTTTGGCACATATGACAGACTGCCTAATGCATTTTTTATCTGTGTGTGCAAGCTTTAAGATGTTGCTGGGAATGACAAGTAATTTTAGATTAGCCTCGCGGGCCAGAAACAATTTATATCCCGGCCAGTTTGTCCACCCCTGACTTAGAGGTTCGATTTTTATTTTACCTTGAAAAGAGACACTTAACATATGACACATACAATCAGTATCTTTGACACATGCAAATCTGACCTCTGATAAATACAAATACTTATGTTTTCTAATACATACCTATTTTTTCACCTGAGACATACAAATCTATTAATAATTCCTTTACCTGCTGTAAATATATCTCCAACATGTGACCTGCCTAGGCTATGCATCCAAGACTGTTCCCCAGTGGTCTTCTCTGTCAGAGAGTTACTGCTTTTGTTTCCTAATTAAGACAGGAAAAAAAACAGTAAATTAATTATACACCATAATACACCTCTGCGTACCCAAAAGAGAGTTAAGATTAATTATGAGTATTAAAAAAATTAGTTAAGAGTTAATTATGAGAATTTAAGAGACCGTTCAAGTTTTTAAAAAAATTCTTTTTTTATCTGCCTTTTTTCCCACAGGAACACCAAGTTGATATCTGCACCAGGGTATGATTCTGTTTTTAAATCTGTTTCTACTCATAATTAATTTGGTTTCTATTTCTACCTCCAGGTCTTTGCCGCACAGTTTCCTAGGTGGTTATTAGAAGAACAATGAGAATAATGAATAAAAGATATAATGAGCTGGTTCTCCTCGCAAAAATGTATCAGCCTATCTCCTCTGTCGCCGTCGATTCCAGTGCCATTTTATCCTACAATCTGCCTGTTTAGTTTTCCCTACTGTTGCATTCTTTATCTTCCATGACTCCCATCTCTGCTGATTTTATCACTTTGGTGTTTATTGTAGGCTTTTGTAGTATTCTTCCAGCTATTTATCTTTACAATTCGTTGGTGCATGCGTTTGTACTGTTGCATTTGGATGAATTTTTTATTTTCTTTGTGAGCCTGAGCCAGAAGACACTAACGTTTCTTCTACAGATTACACCTTATTTAAAGTCCATGTATACTACAGGCTATGCCAGTATCCATAAATAAATTAAACATGAGAATAAACTTTTAATTCTGCATTCAAGTTTCTCTCAAAAATAATGTAAACAATTCTATAAATGGATTCTCGAACATTTGAGAACAGAAATTATGAAATACATTAAAAGCGGGTAAATGATTCTAATTTCATTTTAAGGGTGTTTAACAAAACATGCTGGGTGGAGGCAGTCATTGAGGTCTTCCAATGGCCTGAGGACCAGACTGTAAGCGATTCACAAAGCATGCTGAGAAAGGTGGAAAGAGCCATGCTCTGTACAGTGGCAAGCATCACTTCAGAGTTAGTATCCTTCCGATATTGTCTTCAGGGCAGACAGGTGTGTTAACAAAATAAACACAGACAAACTGGCTGGTGCTGTACCACCTGGTGGTAAACTGATGCTTACAGATGTGATCAAAATGAAAAGTGTGGAGGCAAAAATAGGTCATCACAGTCTGAAGAGTATAGTGCAGCAGGGAGTGATGACAGGATCTGGCCGATACTCAACAGTCCGAGAAAAGGCACTAGGGACATACATTCAGACTGCTGCTGGTACCTACGGAATCTGAATTCTGTGCTGGCTGCTGAAGACAGGGATAGAGTGCTTATGGAAATGTCCGGAGTGCTGTGATGTTGGTTCTTAATTGAACTTCACTCAAACATATCCTTACCATGACTAATCGGTGAGAAGATATCCATTCCTGTGCTGTATGTATTGTTTCTTGGAGACTGGTAATCTGACAGAAAAGAAAATATATTTAAGCATCAAATTCTTAAATGAAGATCAACTTATACAATGCATTAGGAAGAGGAAACAGAAGGAAACTTACCGGGGCCCAAGAAATGGTTCTTCTTATCATAAATTCTTCTTATCCAGATACAAATTCAACCAAGAAAAATTGCAGGGATAAACAAATTGTTTTTAACAACAGAAATTCGCCTTAAGCGGTCTGCACTTTACAGTTTTAATTCTCTCTGTCTCCGCATGATATCAGTTATGCTACAGTTTTGTCAAGGCTGTGATTCAGAACATCTAATTTCCATAAATATTTTACCGGCTTTGCTTAACCTAGCTTTGACTGCACAAGATCTAAATGCGAAGTTAACAGGTGGGTGTCTGTCTTTGTCTGGTTCCATTTCCTTGACATGTCCAACATGGGAGACAACAAGTAGCTAAGCTATAACTGGTTCAGAACATCTAATTTCTACAAATATTCTACCGGCTTTGCTTTCCCTAGTTGTGACTGCTGCAGGTCTAAATGCAAGGTAACAGGTGTGTGTCCCTCTTTGTATGGTTCCTCTTCCTTGACATGCCCAGTATGTGAGAGTGCAAGCACACTAAGCTATAACTGGAACAACTGGTGTGGTCACTGGAACATGCAATCCTTTTTACCACCACATGGGGACCAATCAGAGGGGATTCTTTCTGTTTTAAATTAAGCACTGTGCGATTTACTGTACACATGAGATGGATGGACATCCAGTCTATCAGAAGTGAACAAAATCAGGCCAACGATGACTACTGCCCACTTGCACGGCATGGACAGGTCATCATTCTACACCTCAGGAAACAATGTAACAAACTTAGGCATATGTACAGGTATCACCTGAGTGGTTCACACAGTAGGTACAAACCACAGACCACATCCTGCAAAACTTTCCCTTGTAGACTTCATTAAGAAGGAAATACTGGACAAATAAGTTAACATATTCAAAGCTGTATGGAACTAAAGAGTAACTCCAAAAAAAAAAAAAGTTAATTTTATTAGAGGAACTTGCCAGTGTAAATCAAGAAAAAAAATCACAAAAAGAAGATGGATCTACAGACAAATGAATGGCCAGATAAACAGACAGGTAGATATTCATTTTTCTGGTTATTGCATACATCAGAAAAATTAAACATGGAAAGTCTAGGCTTTCTGGACATGTTGCAAAATTAAACAGTGTTTTCTGGACATGTTTTGCAAAGGAATGAACTTGAGAACTTGGCAACAACTGGCAAGATTGATGGACAGAGAGCAAGAGGAAGGCAAGAGATAAATACCAGGATGGCTTAGCCACATAGATGGGGTAAGACAAGAACACTGACCTGATTCACGATTTTGGTGATTGTGTGAGGTTCTGAAACATTTCATCCTATGCTTACCGGAACAGCACATGATGCTGATAATTTTTTTTTAAAATTGTGTTTAACATGAGGAGAAATTCAGTATTTAACATGTGATCAAGAGAAGTTCTGTGTTTAACATGTGATCAAGAGAAATACAGTATTGTTTGCTGATGTAATGAGAGAAGAAAAAAGCACATGAGGACATTACAATGAAAGATCAGTGGTGGCAGAGGGAGAGGCAGAGCCAGAAACAGGTGCCATTGCCTAGCTATCAGAAGATGTGGCCTTTTCCCACACCCAGCCACTTTGCTACACAAAGCAACAGCTCTAACATTCAGGTCTGCAGAAATTATAATTTTTTTGCTCAAAATTCTAAGTCCTTGATCTTTGTTCTCGCAGATATATCACCCCTCTCTATTCATCTTTATGACAGCTGGTGTCGCCAAATATGTTTTGTGATGAAAATAAGAGTTTACAAATGCTGCAGTGTCGGCTCCTTGCTCCAATCCCCGACCGGAGTCTTAAATGTTGGGGTGTTAGCCCCCGGCTTCAATCCCCAACCGGAGTCTTATATGTTGAGGTGTCAGTCCCTGGCTTCAACCCCCGACCGGACTTAAATGTTGGGGTGTCAGTACCTGGCTTCAATCCCTGACTGGAGTCTTAAATGTTGATGTGTCAGCCCCTGGCTTCAACCCCCGACTGGAGATCCTTAAATGTTGGGGTGTCAGCCCCTGGCTTCAACCCCCGACCAGAGTGTCTTAAATGTAGGAATATCAGCCCCTGGCTTCAACTCCCGACCAAAGTGTCTTATAAAATGGGGTGTCAGCCCCTGGCTTCAATCCCCAACCGGAGTGTCTTATACGTTGGGGTGTCAGCTCCTGGCTTCAACCCCCAACTGGGGTGTCTTTCTTTGTTTTCTACCCTTGGACCTGTTCTGCCTGGGAGGTCTTGCTGGTAAGAATAAGAGGATACAATTATGTAACACTCACTAGAATTGTTGAGATTCTGACCGGAAGCATCCACAGCAGTGACTGGGGTTGTCGGAAGCTGCCTACGTATGCTCAGTGATGACAATGAATCACCCTTGTCCCCATCCTGTAAACAAAAGAAACATAAACACAGAGAACATCTACATAAGTGATGGGGCTAAACCAATGTGTCCCGATTAGCCAAGACCCACGGCCCATTTCTTTTTTCAAAGGTCTACCCCGGACCCCCTAGCTTTTAAAAAGTCACACCAAAGAACATATCATGTTCAAGTATCGGTATCACAGAAAAGGACGGATTTCTAAAGTTTAGTATTTTTGATTTTGTGTGTGTGTGTAAATCTTCTTCTTCTACTGTGCTTTCACAAGCTGTAAATTCCAGCAAAAAGTTTTGACTGTTTGTCCACTTCTGGACTCTAGTCCAGCTCCAGAACTTGTGTGCTGCCTACACATTCGTTCAACAGATCTGACTCATTTGTATGCAGACTGTTGGTTCCTTGCCTCTCAAGCAGATGAAATCCAACTTCGAAGGAAGCTCCCAATTATTCGACTTTTAGGATATGCTTCTGGGTAAGCAGTAAGTCTATTGTCATCATGGTGCCCCGTAACCTACACAGCAAATAGGATATCACAGACCACTTACATGTAACCTCCAGGGCTGCACAGACCACTTACATGTAACCTCCAGGGCTGCACAGACCACTTACATGTAACCTCCAGGGCTGCACAGACCACTTACATGTAACCTCCAGGGCTGCACAGACCACTTACATGTAACCTCCAGGGCTGCTCAGACCACTTACATGTAACCTCCAGGGCTGCACAGACCACTTACATGTAACCTCCAGGGCTGCACAGACCACTTGCATGTAACCTCCAGGGCTGCACAGACCACTTGCATGTAACCTCCAGGGCTGCACAGACCACTTACATGTAACCTCCAGGGCTGCTCAGACCACTTACATGTAACCTCCAGGGCTGCACAGACCACTTACATGTAACCTCCAGGGCTGCACAGACCACTTGCATGTAACCTCCATGGCTGCACAGACCACTTGCATGTAACCTCCAGGGCTGCAGGGACCACTTACATGTAACCTCCAGGGCTGCACAGACCACTCATTGGGAAATACTGGACTAAACATGAGGCTATATAAGCTCAGTATGTCACAGTTGCTACTGACATGTGATATATAATCAGACAGTTACTGGCACCATCGGAATTGGAACTCTTCGTTTGCTGCTGAAGATGGGGACCTTTCACTACCTTTTCCAGAACCTTACAAATGTATTTTGTTGCAGTTAACTGAATGTGCACAACTGATTTGTTGTAACTGCTTCCATCGATGATTAACTGCAATTCTAGTGTTGGAGTGTTTTGTTGGCACTTCTGACAACCACCAGCCTTACATGGATGTTTGTGTATGCATGTGTAGTCTGTGTCAATTTTTCCACAAGGGACAGTGATGGGCATTCTTAGTGGTTTTTGTTTGTTGTTGACATAGAAACAGAGCAATGATGGGTGACCCGTTTGCTGTGAAGTCAGAACTGATATTGTCTGAAGTATACAAGTAACTGACACTGAAAAGTACTATATACGAAGTGAACAGAAGGGCCCGTTCTAGAGATCTCTTGTTTCCCTGACGAGGTCTTCCAGGAGTAGAGAAAAGAAGAAGATACAAGTAGCTCAAGTGAAGTAGCTGGGTCCTGTGCTCCCTAACAAATTAGGAAAAAGAAAAATTAAAGGACATTTTTATGGCATATGATGCTAGATTCATTTATCTCTAGAAATCAGCACTTGGTGGATGATGTGGTCACCATCGGGCTAAGCATCTTTACTGCCTGGAACATTACCAGCTACCCATTTTAGACTTTAGAGCAAAAGTCAGGGGATGCTGTCGGTCTGATGTCATAGAGTAAACAAAAGCTTTTTAATACAGATTCAAACCAAAGACCTTTGAGCCACCCAGTCAGCATCCAGCCACTATATTACTAGGTTCTCAAGGAAGAAGGAGGTGGAAAAGGAGAAATTAAAGAAGCATAAGCTTCAAAGCAGAAGAGGAGGATGGAGAAATTCATAAAATATGATGAAGGAAGCAAGGTGTTATAAGATTCTGATATATTTACCTTTCTGACAAAACTCAGGTGTTTCACCGAAGACTTGTGAGCTGTAAAACTAAACACAGGGGATGTTGGCTGTCTCATGTCGTAGAATAAAATTCTCCCTCTTGTAGTGCCTACAACAACAGTGGCACCATCTTGCATAATATCCACACACGTTAAAGGATGCTCTGCCACAATTGTATTTACGGGTCTGTGGGATGATAAAACTTACGTCACGAATCTTGCAGGAGTAAGATATTGGACAGAAAGTAGCCCAAAAAGTCTATATATAGCCTCATGTGGCTGAACTGCGAGGACGTGATCATGTCGTTCCTCGTCAGGATTCTGATTCGACAGTGTGTCGGAAGACTTGGTGTGCCTGGGTCAGAGTCTCTAGTCAGTTATTATGTATAGGTTATTGGTGACCCAAAGTGTGGGCACATAACCGAAGCGTTCATTAAGGCTACTGGTGACCACAAGAGTGGGCCAGTAGGCCAAAGGCGTACGTTGTGGACTCAAGTCAAGTCGAGGTGATGCGTTCCCTTTCATGTGACATCGCCTTGGAAATATATCAGTGTGTATAGGTGATGCATTAGATGGACAGTTGTCCTGTATCCCAGTTCATTTTATCGTCAGTGTGTTTCGTCCCAATAAATAGACTGATGCACGATTAAAAGATGATTCTTCATGTATTGTCGATGTGGTTGGCTGCTGAATGTTATCTGTGTTAGTGGTATGATGTGACCTGTGTTAATTTAGCACTCTCAGGTAGGGAACCCAATTAGTCGCAAGGAGGTCGGCTTGGGAAAATTTTGCATAAATGAGTGAGGCATGATCAGTCACCTTTTGACACCTGGTCAGGAGCCCGGGACCTCTCGCATAAAAGCATTTGATGATGTTAGACAATGGCAATATGGTTGGAAGTAATCCCATTTTCTACTGCCAGCAAAAACAAGAAAAACAATTAATGAGATGAAAAACTTCATTTTAAAACCAACAGGTGATTTATGGAGGGCTGGAACTAGTTAAAATTATTGCACAATACCTTGCCTTTTTGGGGGCAAAATAGTTTGAGGACACAATTTGTTCACGACATGAGCTCAGTCATTGAACGGATTAAATTCATATCTGAGGTTACACTGTAGTTGTGTAACATATCCCTAGTCATCATCAGTGGTTTTGTAATAGTGAATGCAGTTTCATAATCCTGACATACTGGGGTAAAAAATCAGTTGTAGTTGAAAGCAGACCACCCTGCCCTGACTGTGACAATGCTATCTGTGAGTTTCACATCATGCAAGCAGCAGTGGTGAACTCATGAATGTCACATTTGCCTAGAAAAATCATCACAACAGCCAAAGAATGGCGCTATTCTAGTGACTAGCATGTTCACTTGGTGTTGGTAAACTCTCTTCTTACTGTAATGTGTAGCTATATACCTTAAGATATCAGGGCTCCACATACACTCTGAAACCTGGAGTACAACTAAATGAGAAAAAGCAAACAACAGGGAATGGGGAGTAAGAATCCATAACAAAATTCCCTATACATTTAAATCACTAATAATTAATGGCCTCATGAGGGCTAAGAAACTGAAAAGGCTGGGGCATATTGAGATAATTGCAGATAGAGATACAAAAGCTATGTACGCAAAAAAGTTGAAAGGGAGTAGACTACAAGGCAGACCAAGAAAATAGTGGAGATAATATACAGGCACAGTCACCAACTGGAAAGAGAAGACCACACAGAGATGAATGGAGACAGGAGATTTCTGCATCTGTGAACCTCAAGGGCTCGGAAGATTGAACAAGCAGATTCTATTACTCAAAGGATAACTCACTTTTTGTTTTGAACATCATAAAACACAGCTCGCTTGTCCAGCCCTACGCTGACCATGAGAAAATCGTTAATGGGGGAGAACGCCAGATCTCTAGCAGGGGCCTGGTGTGTTTCTGTAAAGGCATGCACCAGCCGGCGTGTGTTTGCATCCCAGAAGTTCACCGCACTATCATCAGAGACTGACACCAGCGATGATTTCTGGTAAGGGTTGTATTTTAGCTGCCTAATTGTCTGAAATTTGATGAATTAAAATTTAGATATTTTTTTTTTAAAATCAACACAACAGTAACTACCAACAAAACTATAACATGTTACATTCTTGGTTGCTGGAGAAAAAATTGTACCTTGTAAGTGGATATGGCTGAGTGGTTAGAATGCTGGACTCTCACTCTGGAAGCCTGGATTTAAATCCTTAGCAAGAAGCACTTTCAGGGGCAAAAAATAAATTCCAAACCTGTAGTTCATGGCCATGAAGCAAAAAATCATTAAACTAAAACTGACCCTGGTTATATGAAGTTTCCTGGTTATGTGCTCCATGTTTTCTGGTTATATGCTCCATGTTTTCTAGTTAAATGATGATGTTTCTTTGGCTATGATTCATTTATTTATAAGTTTTCTGGTTGTGTGATCCATGTTTCTGCTTATGATTTACTCATTTGATTTATGATTCATATTGGATGCAAATATAAGCTGTGTTATTTAGTCATTTTAACAGTTCTTCTAGGCTATATAACTTTTTCTTTTCTAGTTATGATTTACAACTTACTAGTTAAGCGATTCAAAAATGTACTGGTTATCTTACGATTAACGTATTTCCCTAATTACTTTTTCATTATAACAATACAGTTAAAATTAGTTACATGTCCTTTCAATGATATTGCAGTACCAACCCTAGCAATTTTTGGCTGCTTGAGATTTTACTAGGCCATTTTATATTCAGTAGTTTGCCACTCCCTTTTGAACGGTTGGCTCTTCATATCACTGTCAACGCAAAGCAGTCTACTTTTAAATCGCCCACAACTGGAACAGAATCAGGGATCTCAGAATTATGAAGCACGACTGCATGCCTAAGTCACAGACACCAACTTCATTATGCAAGCCACCAATTAACTGAAGCAACATTATCTATGTTTCATGAGGACTCCTGTACCGGTTACATTCAATCATTCAACAGGGTAGTTAGGGTCCTTCAGATATTCTTTCCAGGGAGAGCTGGTGTATTGGGAAATGAGCAGGCAGACAGACTGGCTGCTTCTACACAACTTGGTAGTGAATTGATGTATGACAAGATAAATGTTGTAAGGAAGCAAGTGAAGAGTGCAGAGGCACAGATGGATCATCAGTCTGAGAAGAATGGTGCTGCAAGGAATGACCAAGGGATCTGGTCGATGATCAACACCCAGCAGAAAGGTGAGACAATCAAACTGTTACTGGTATCACTGGAATTGGAACTTCTGCACTTGCTGCTGAAGATGGAGATGGAGTGTGTATGGGAATGTCCCGAGTGTTGTGATGTTGATTTTTAATTCAACTGTAAACATTAAACAGAGTGGGTGCATTAAAAACATTGGAAACATGAAGACACAGACGTACATTTACATTTGGAGCCACCAGAGGACTACTAGCTTGACTGGTGGCTACGTTATACAGAACTATGTTCCCATTCTCCAAGCCCACAGAGATGTACGTATCATTCCAATTCCACCGGGCCACTGTTACTGGATGTTTCAGGTTCTGCAAGAAAATGGCAACAGATGGCTCAGTCAATCTCAAGTTATGTTCAAAACCAAAATTACAGGGGAATGTTTATATATAATGATGTTAACACTAGACTATTCAATCCAAAAAACTGGTAATAACTTAAATTATGCATAAAATAACTAACGGCTTGACAAATCAGTGAGCTTCACACTGGTTTCTGCCTTTTTATTTTAGTCCTTTTCTTACGTGCAAGCACAAGTTAACGAAAGTTTGTAGTTTATTAGTAGCTGTTTTAGTTATCCTCCATATTTCAAATCCATTCAGCGTTACCAATTTGTTGGCAAAGTTAAGCGTTTTAAGTTTGGTTCCAGATTTATTTAAACTGTCTAGTGAGCTTAAGGCTCCATGTGCCAAACAGATGCTCGAAACCCTAATTCCTACCTTTCCTTCAAATACCAATGAATTCCATTACCACTTGTCCAAGTCAGTGGCTACCGATTAGCTAAAACTTGACAACCCCTTTCACATTTCAAGGTACTGCCATAGATCCCATACTTTTTAAGCCATTTTAAAAAAAGGGCGTTATAGTAATGTTTTTAGGTCCAGAAAGAGAGTGACTTTCCTTGCCATTCATAGCTCACTCGCAAGGGTCTATCCAATGTTGCAGGGATGCCAAGCTTAGTGACCAGGCACCAACACTTAGTATTTTACTTGTCTGCTGCCAGCAACATCGCCTGTTCTATATTCCCCAATGTAAGCGCTTTTAACGGCCCCAAAACCACAACCCCCCAACTTCAGTTGGCATAAAAATGTTACAACCCCCCCCCCCCCCCCCCCCCCCCCCCCGCCCCCAAGAAAATTTACAGAAACCTCTATTATTAACAAATCAATTACTCAGAACTGTTCAGGTATACTGTCAAACTCTCACTTTTGTCTGTATTTACCACTTTTTAGGGCAGTGTTAAAAAAAAGGGTGGGGGTCATCACCCTGAGGATCTGGGGTCACACGGCTGGTGCTGTCGCCATGGACTACGCAGACTGAGATGTTTAATTCTGCCCTAGACAGAAAAACACCATTACCTTACCCCTGAACATGGGTTTCCCGCATGAGAGCCATATGTAATCGTTCCTCCTGATCAAATATACACTATTTAAAAAATTTCTGCAATGAAAAACAGACCCCATAAATTTGTACCATTGACTCCCGGGCAACCAAAAGGAAAAGACTCTTCTAAGCCACTGAAGACTCCTCAAAGTCACTGAAGACTCCTCAAAGCCACTGAAGACTCCTCAAAGCCACTGAAGACTCTTCTAAGCCACTGAAGACTCCTCAAAGCCCCTGAAGACTCCTCTAAGCCACTGAAGACTCTTCTAAGCCACTGAAGACTCCTCAAAGCCCCTGAAGACTCCTCTAAGCCACTGAAGACTCTTCTAAGCCACTGAAGACTCCTCAAAGCCACTGAAGACTCTTCTAAGCCACTGAAGACTCCTCAAAGCCCCTGAAGACTCTTCTAAGCCACTGAAGACTCCTCAAAGCCCCTGAAGACTCTTCTAAGCCACTGAAGACTCCTCAAAGCCCCTGAAGACTCCTCAAAGCCCCTGAAGACTCTTCTAAGCCACTGAAGACTCCTCAAAGCCCCTGAAGACTCCTCAAAGCCACTGAAGACTCCTCAAAGCCACTGAAGACTCCTCTAAGCCACTGAAGACTCTTCTAAGCCACTGAAGACTCCTCAAAGCCCCTGAAGACTCCTCAAAGCCACTGAAGACTCTTCTAAGCCACTGAAGACTCCTCAAAGCCCCTGAAGACTCCTCAAAGCCGCTGAAGACTCCTCAAAGCCACTGAAGACTCCTTAAAGCCCCTGAAGACTCCTCAAAGCCACTGAAGACTCTTCTAAGCCACCGCAACATTTAATTTTGCCAAAGCATTCATTTTTTTTAGACATGATGCCATTTATCAGCAGGTTTGTGATTAGGATGACTAGATTCTTTTTTTTTTTATGGTCTTGGCTCTCAAGCTGACCAGCCCTAAATGGGTACCACATATGTCTTGGACGTAAAGGCAGCCGACATGATGTTGACATCTTGTATGGAGGGCCTATTGCTAGATACAAATATGAGTCTACCATCATATGCCCAAGCCCAAATGGCATGAATAAGCTTACATATTTAAAAACAATTAAACTCTGCACTAAGTGGGAAGTCAGCAGAGCACTGAATCAAAACCAACCAGCACCATATATACACACATACATACATGCATGCACACACATATACATACATTCTTTTTCTTAGCCACACTAAGGTAAAAGATTTTAAAAACTAAACAAAAATATATGGAGAAAACTAACCCCATACGATTTCTTTATGACTTTTGATTTACGGTCCCAAATATGTACACTCCCATCCACACAGCCACAAAGTATGAACCGAGATGATGAATTGTAATCCAGACACTGACAGCCAGCCTGAAATAATCACAATTTTATTATCATCTTATATCATTTTATTTTCAAACACAAAAACATACTCCATAGTTTCTGTTTTACCATCCTTAGCAAAATTATCAGGACTTCCCTGTCAGCATGGAGTTCAGGCACGTTCACTGTTTTTAGTAGTGGCAAATTGTGTTAATGACAAGTGGCAGCCGCTGCATTGTCCTCCATTTGTTGTTAAAAGGCTAGTTTCGTTGCCCAGCCACTAAGCTGACTGCATGGCATAACATAGTGAGCTGTGGATTTCATCTGGAATATTTCTCAACTGTGACCAACGGTTGTGAACTGTAGATTCTTAAAATGGAGAGTGGCCTGTTGCCACAGAACTGGTGGTATCTTATGTGATTAATTATGTGTGCAATTAACTACTGATCTGTTTGTAACTGCTACTATTACTGATGATGAACTGCATTTCTAGGTCAGACTGTTTGTGTTAGCACATCTGACGGCGGCCTTATGCTTTTAATGCGTGTGTATGCTAGTGGATATCTGAGACTGCAGTCTGTGTCAATTTTTCCACAAGGGACAGTGATGGACATTCTGTGTGGTTTTCGTTAGCACAGGAGTGGAGCAACTGTGTGGTGACCTGTTTGTTTGGGTAACCTCATTCTGGCCAAAGTTAAAACTCAGGAGGCTAGGGCTAATTTGGTAAGTAGTCAGGGTAGGAACATTCTGAACAGAAAGCTCCTCCGGGAGAACAGAGGCATGGAAATAAAACCCGACTGGTGAGATGTCACTGGTTTGGAGACACAGCAGAACTAAGTAAGAGTCATAAGACGTGTCAGATAATTCCCGATACCTTCCTGGAAGGAAGGTAGCAGATTCTTCTATTGCAGAATTCTTTTATGTAGAATGTTAGCTCATCAGTTTAAGGTTAGAGGGTTTAGCTCACTTTGGTTATTACTTAACATTTTGTGTATTATGTAGTGTTTTAGGTGATCTTGTTTGTGTGATAAGAGAAGTAAATCTTTTCCAGAAAAAACTCTTATTGCGTTAGTCGTTATTCTTGTATTCTATTGTTAGTTGTTGAATATAGGTGTTGTACCACTGTTGGCGGTTGCAGCTACTTTACTATACACTATACTGATACAATTAAACTCTTTTATACCTCCAATGACTATTACCTGATCACCTGGGTGTAGACCACATATTACACTCCCCATGTGGAAGAGGGAACCTTCACATCTTATTGTATTCTCTTATTCTTTTCCCTCCATCTTCCATCCTTTTGTGTATTCCTGACTCTCTTTTAAAACCACCCTTTTACAACAGAGTGGAGACGGTGAAGATGTGGTTTTAAGAAAAAAGGCTGAGAATATCATAGTCATAGGAAGAGAAGAAAACCAATAATAAAGTCCTCAGAGCTGCAGGTGTTACAAGATCACTGACTATTCCGCAATAAGGTTACATGATTTCACACAGAAACCAATTTATGCATATTTTCATTGCTAATTTTATTTCAACTGTAACAAATGTGAGTTGGGGAACCAGAAGAATTCAAGAAAAGCAAAGAAATGTCTGGACAACCACTTATATCAAGTTATAAGAAAAACAAAATGGTGTCATACTGGGCACATCATGAGGAGAAACAGGCAGAGAATCACTAAAGAGGCACTGAAATGGAAAACAACTGATTTAGGAAACAATAACGTCCAAGAAAAACCCTTAAGGCGAATGTTGCTGAAAGAGGTCAAAAGTGCCTGATAAGACTGAATTCCATTTATAATATAACAAGAAATGCAAGGAAGAAAAAAAATGGAAAACAAGACTGTGAGCCCTATGTGACATGCATTTGGCATAACAGGACAATCATGATAGCGTCAGTTAGTTAAGTCTGGATTCCTCTTGGCCATCTTGTTCGCTGTTGGTAAACTAAACCCCGCCGGAAAGTCTAGACTTTGGTCTTCTTCCAGGACTCGAGTGTTGCATGCACATCCCTTTGACTTATCTAGAAGAGTTTTTACAGTTGGCGGTCATTTCCATCGCAAACTTTTGCGCTCAGTTGTGGGACCATAGCGAAAACCTTCTCTGCAACAATGGAATCAAAAAATGTTTATATTTCCTTAACAAGTTTTTAATGATACTTCTGCATACTCAACATGGGCATTTTGAAGTCAAAAAACAATGTGGAACAAACCGGATTCCCTGCTACAAATGTAACCAAGCAACTCTCATTAGCTGAACAAAATAAAACTGACAAAAATTTTAACAGGTTTTAAATTAGTTAAAATGTAAAAATGTAACAATCATAAATGTAACTAACATACTGGCAACACAATGGACTCTGATGGAACTGACTGGGAAGTTTTGGTTAATCGTAGATGTACAGTTTTCTCTGAGCTGCAACAAGCAGCAATAGAGTTTCCTGAAAAGATATAAAAAGGCAATTAGGGACTCTCATTAATTACATATATCATATGACATACACATGAATATCCTTCAGGGGTGTCATCCCTATCATTCTCCTGTCCTGACATTATAAGTCACATATGGTTCACTACCTAGTACTCCATCTTGTTATTTCCTGTGCAATTGTTTCAATATCATGGATGGAATCCAGTCCAGCCCCTCAGGTCTCTACCAGCCACGTCCGTCTGACAGGTTCTCTTGGACATCCTTAATTCCTCAATTCATTTGTTTCCCATTTCAGTACCTGTTCAGTGAGTCTCTGCCTGCTTCTCCTAATGATGTGTTCAATATACTGCCATCTTCTTACTATAACTGCTGACAAATTGTCTGGACACTTTTATTGTTTCTTCGTCTGTCTGGAATTCATAAAATTAATTCAAATATGCAAGTTTCTATAGCACAGATAGTTTTCTTTCACAGTGCAGGTTTACCTGGCTTTGGTGTTGTAGTGATTTCAAACTCAGGTCATACAAATATTTCAGAATAACAACTGTTCAGGAACAACAAATTATGATAAAACTACCAAAAGTAATATCATTACCAACAACAGAATAAATAAAACATACATTTCTTGGATAGGAGTGGAGGGCACAGGGGAACCACCATATAAACTGTTTTCTAAAATAAGTTATGAGTTATGAGTTAGATTATCTTCACAGCACTCCGGACACATCCATAGGCGCTCAGCTTCCCCTCTCAACATATTCATCAGCGTTGTGCGGTTAATAGTACCAGTCCTATGTTGGTTAACAACACTTTGTGTGCATCCAGTGTGCTTCTCATGCTTGGCTGTGCCGATCTTTACTCCCAGTTCGTGTATTCTTAGAAGCGATGAGGACATCTTGCTTCTAAAATCCTCAGAATGTCCTATCTCTCTAAGGGCAATGACAATGTCTGCATGATCCATGGGCCGGCCATCTTCAATTCTCTCTCATTGCCAACAATGCCTGCATGCCCTGGGACGAATATGAAAGTAACTGCACACACAGGAGAATTTTGCAATGACTCAAGCCACTGTCTGTGTAACCAGCCTGCTTTGACCCGCGGGATCATACTCAAATAATCACTCAGCACACACACACGCGGGAATAGTCCTGTGATCCCAGCCACATGAAAGCCTGTGTCACCGCCATCACCTCCATCACCATGCTGCTTGTGGTCATGGAGAAGGCACCGCTGGCTTCCTTAACTGTTTTGCCTTAAGAGCGAGCTGTAAATGTCCATTCACTCTTATGTCCTCGTATAACGGACCCGTCTGTGAAGATCACATCTGTCTCATCTGACTTGTCACTGATAAGCGCGCATACCACTGCATTGACAGCAGCTGGATTCTGCTCCCGACAACTTCTATCGAGCCTCATGACACAGAAGAATGTGAGATTTGGCGCTTTAGACTCTGGTATTCACTCCTCACCTGGATGGATGTCTGTAAGGCTGCAAACCTGCATGATGTCATCCTCTGCCCTACCTAGCCATGATTTGCGTCTTTTAAGCCTATTGCCCTTTTTCTTGAAAAGCATGTGGTGCAAAGGGTGCTTCAGATCTTAACTTATTTTGAGGTATGCACAAGCCCTCTAGATCTTGATCCTGTAGTTCATGGTAGGGAAGTCAAGAAGGTACCTCACTGCTACACAAGAGGTGTCTCCAGTGCACCCTAGAATAATGCGCATTGCTTCATTTTGCACCTTCTCAAGTCTTTCCATCTGAGTATGGCTGACAGTGAGGATGGCAAGAGCATATTCGATGAGAGAAAGTACAAGTCCCTGGAACAGAAGCAGAAGCAGTCTCTACTCAGTGTTAGCGGCAGCCAGGACCCTCATTGCTGACAGGCCTTTGCGTGCCTTTGTTATGACATGGTCAACATGTTCTTTGAAAGGCTGTGATCAAACTTCACTCCAAGGAATGTCATCAGATTTTTTCTCGTAAAAATTTCCTCGCTACTTTCCATTGATGGTAAGTCTGCCTTTACTATATGCGTGTTCAAGGAGAACCACATTACTAAGGCCTTCGCAGGGTTGACATGAGCATTAGAATCTGCATACCAGGAGGAGATGCGATTTAGTTCACTCTGCATTGACTTGGCAATCTCTTGACGATCTCTTCCATGTCGATATACTAAGAGGTCATCAGCAAATGACAAGGTCCTGCCACTCCCATGCAACTGCTGCTCAGTTATCAGCACTGTGTACACGTTGAAAAGCACTGGAGACAGCGGAGAACCTTGAGGCAATCCTGGGCTAGTGGTTATCGGTTCTGAGGACCAACAACCACACCTGAGTATCACCCGTCTCTGAAACAGTGCTGCGGCTACCCAGCGGGTGACGAAGGGAGATATTTGCAGTTGGAGGAGTATGTGCACCAAGTATTCAAATGGTACTCTGTTGTACGCATCCTCTAAAATAAGTCCATGGGTGGGTTCAAAGCTGAGCTATGGTTGAATCACATACTGATTTCAATGCTGATGAGATTTTGTCAGTCCACAAAAATGTTTTTTCTCTATTCAAATATACAACAGGAAAGCAATGCCAGGCTTCTTCATTTGCCCTTCAAAGTAATAATTATGTTGTGGTTTACGGCTAGGCTGCGATATTGGGACTTTTTGGCCCAGCACTGCTGATTTCAGAAAAACTTAATAAGCCAAAGGAACTGATGTTGCGTAGCGGCTAGACTGGCCTGCAGATCAGAAGGTCATGGTTTTAGGTCCCTGAGTGGGTACCAGGTATAGTCCTGGGAAGTAAAGGCGGTTGACGTAACCTTGACTACATCACCCCTCCCTCCCCGAGTGCCGACTGGTCTATAGAATGTAGGTCTAACCCTTTATGCCCAATACGCCTGAAAGCGTGGATTAGAAACCTTTACTTTACTGAATGATTCACCTTCCATAGCATGCTTGGTAACTGGAAAACAGCAGAGACTGACCGTCACAAATGTGGATACAGGACATTGAAGAAGCATTGCTTATAAAAGCATACAAGGCCAGAGAACTGACTTTAGAAATAGATTTTCGGCATGCCATGAAGAAAGCGGCGTTCTGTAAAGGACAAACTGACTGACTGGCTAATCGATTGATGCTGCAATTTGTTCCTCCCCATCACACTTAATAAAAAAAAGTTTAAGTTGACAATGATGTTAATAATGACAACAGTGAAAGCTGATGAAGATGATGAATGTTTCTCCAGCAGTCTCTGTTGTGAGTCCTCACTGTACCTCCTGTTTCCTGATCCTATATTAATGTTATCTTTGCTTTCTCCCAGATTGTACAGGTGTTTGAAGCAATGATCATGCACATTATCTGGCTGACACTGCAGTTACTATGACTGGTCCAACAATGAACAGAAGCTATGCCATCAATGCCATGCAAAATGCATACTGCAAAGATGATTAAGACAACTGGCACGACTCTTTATCACTCTGCAAATTATTGGGTATGGTAGTGCAGTCTGCAATTGCCAGCCAGGCATGAGCATTTCATGAAGGGCACAATGCATTTGGTTAATCCACACAGCCAGTGTGATCAGTCATTTCAGGCTTATGGAACCACTGATGAAATACAAGCAGTTAGTGATCTGTGTGCTGTTATAAATGGTCCTCCCCACTAATCTCTTGTATTTTGCTATCTCTGACTTACTTTTGGTATTTAAAATCTTACACAGTTCTTTTTGTTATGGCATGTGAGGCATCTCAAGTATCCTGTCACACAAATAACAGATTTCAACAAAATGAAAACAGAAAAATCTGAGTGTGCTTACCGTCATGGCTCCAAGTTAAGTCACTAATTGAACTAGTAAATGGGTTGAACTGTTCCAGTAAAGAAAATGTTGGCACATCCCATATTTTAGCTTCTGCGCCTGATGAGGCTAAAAAAGTCATGTTTGCCTGGCAATCAGATCACCATGTTATCTGTAAAATCGACTAGTCTGAAAAAAAAAATTTATAATGACATTATAAGTGTTGGCCAAAGTTAATGGATAATGTTGTGGAAACATCTGAGGTCAAAAAGGATAGTCTTATTCTCCTTTTCTGTGTTCCCCTTAAAAATGCAGTTGGCATGTTGTGTTGTGGTTTACAACTAGGCTGTGACATCTGTATTTTTGGCCCAACATGTTTGAGTTCAACAAACTTCTCATTAGTCACCTTTTGTTAAGAAGAGTTTTCCCGCAATGAAAGTATCATGCTGTGGCCTAGTCATGTGAGCCTTCAAAGACTGAACAATGAGCAAACTGTTGTGGTACCTGCTCTTCCAATACCTCGGTGTCTGTGATCTTGTCTTGCCACGTGAATGAAGTTTCTGTGTCCGGGGAGATAAGTGTGATTCCCATTCAGCGGATTGAGGTTTTTTCAGAGGATCATACAAGAAATAGCACGTCATGTGATTATGTGAATGAGACAAATGTTATCTTGATTAGACTTAGTTATTAGGTCGCCTGCCAGTGTCGTTCTGGTGTCTTTCTGTTCCGGCATAACATTTTGGGAACCATGTGTTGAGAAATATACAGTGCATGTGCAGTTAAGTGAGGAGAATATACTGTGGCAATTCCAGACTGATATTCCAACTTCTGATGCTATCTCTTCTACATTAAGACTTCCGTCAGCACAAACAATATTTTAAACATGCTCAATATTTGTAATGTTTATTGCAGTAGGCAATTGCCCTCTACATTTATCATCAACAGCCTTCGAGGAAATTCTCATGCCACACAAAAACTTATGATTTCTTCATTGTGGTAACACCATAGGCTTTATTAAGCAAACTTGCTGTCTCTGAGTGTGACTTCTAAAGAAAAATACAAAAATTTACATTACTGTGTTGCTTAACTAAGGACATTTTAAATTCTGACAATGCTGTGTGCATAAAACACAAACAAACTGTCTGTCGTGCTGTTCTGTCAAGGTTAGTATCAACTTATAAAACTATAATCTTCTTGTGATAATGACTCAATCAAACATGACTATTCCTGGAACTTTTTAAAGTAACCTCACATAAAGGTCCTTAATCTTAGATACACTAGGCCTCAATCTTGGCTATCTCCCTAGAACACTTTCTGCCTTGTGTCTTTTAGTATAGTTTTATTTTTACTTGTGTGCTTGCCAGGCATTTCTCAGAATACAACAAGAGGGCTGGTGGGTAGTTTGTTACTTTGTTCTTTTCAGGTCTGCAGTCTGCAGGATTGACAGTCATCATAGTGACTGCTATTACCTCATGGGTGAGAAGGTTTCTTCTCCTGAAGGTCTATAAATATAGTGATAGTCCATTTCCATTGGTGTTGTTAGTAGTCATGGCTTTCTCCATAACTTTCTGTCTCATCACTCAACTCTTGACGCAGGATCTTCCACATGCCATGGCTCACATAATGTCAAAACTGTCCAGCATTGTAATATTCTCTCTCTCTCTCTCTCTCTCTCTCTCTCTCTCTCTCTCTTTCTCACTCTCTCGCTGTTTCTCTCTTACGCTGCCCCAAAATTTTGGGAAATTTGGGAAACTACCGTTAGTTCGTCAACCATATGGAAAACAGTTATAGTGTTATACTGTGGTGATCACTGACAATTATACAACACAGTAACGTGAAGTCGGACCGAGTGGATGGACACAACAGTCCACAATATTAAAATGCATTCACTCAAGATCTCTGAATTTAACTGAACAAAAGTATGGGATATTGTTGAAATATTTAACAGTACAGTGTGCAGTGACTTGACTTGAGTTAGCGACTACGGTGTCTGGAAATTTGCGATCTTTTGGCAATTTCCGTTACCACGGAACCGTTCAAAACTTGCTTCGGAAATGTCGGCTGGGGTTTCGGGATGGGTCCTAATCTCTCATGAAATTTTGCGATTGATGTGATTTTCACCCACTCTAAATAGCTGAAAACAGCGGGAAGGAACCCGATTAACTGCGCATGTCTACGACAGCCGGACGTCCTCTGTTTTTCTGTTACATCAGTTTGATTAAAAATAGCGGTAAAGTTTTCAAGGTTGGCTTTGGCCTTAAACATTACCAGACATGGTAATACTAGTTATAATTGAATTCTCCGTCCAATTTTACATTTGCGTATAAAATTTCGGCGCTCCTTTGATTCATTCCCCAAAATGGCGGCATGCCACATTCTGGCCATAAAATATCCAAAAATATCCGAAGGACGGTGTTCGCGTATATCTAAAATACGGACTGTCTGCCAAGGAACAAATCGCGGCAAAACTAGGATTACTTGACAATCAATATCAACATTTGCACATGGTACTAGTAGCAGATGATAAATACCGACCGTTGACAACAATTTTGAGCGTTTCTGCAGACGATATTAGCAACCGTTGACCAATTTCGAGACATTACAGACGATGAAAGCCGATTAGCAATACTGTGTTCTTCCGATTGGAGGATTTAGCAGCGGTAGATGTCAGACTTGTTGGCATGCGCCAAACGCGATTAAACTCATCGCCGATCGTATCCCCCGATGGGGGCTAAACTAGGTGCCTGGGACTCACGAGTACAGTAACTGGAGGAAGTTGCAGGAGATGCGGTAGCTGCCGCTCGTGAGTCCCAGCCATCTAGTTTAGCCCCCATCGGGGGATACGATCGGCGGTGAGGCACGCTCGCAGAAGCAGGTCGGCAAGCAACATATCGCCGAGACCCTGTCAGAGCATTTGTTTCGTTATCCGGAGCCGGCACATATATTTTTAATAGAACTGACCCGCACTCTGATATTTTTGGATATTTTATGGCCAAAAATTGGCTAATTTAGCTCTCTTTCGAACGCCATCATATTAAAGCCGCCATTTTGGGGAACGATTCAAAGAAGAGCCTAAATTTCTTTCTTGTCCGTGGCTGTTTAGATTTACAGTGACATTTTTTCAGGCAATCGCTATTATGTGGCTGTGTCTCATTCATCATTGGCTGCCATCTTGTCCAATGACAGTCCAATGTAAACAAAGCCAAAACGAAAGTTGCGCAGTTTGGTTGCGCAGAGAAAACTTCTTGTTTCTGGGAGACAAGTTTTAGTAGCTAGTAGCTGTTTTTTACATCTCATCTCCACAAAAACCTACAGCTCAGAAATGACATACAAGCCTAAATGAGGTACCATTGGAAAGAGATTGTTTACAGCTATCTAACTGTGCTGGTTTTATTATTGTAGAGGGCATTTTAAAAATTTGACTAAAGTAACTACTTGAACTTGAGTGTCAGATCACAGCTGATAAGATGAAACAATTGAAACATTATATATAAACAAAACAGGACAATTTTCGAGGCACCCCATTCCATACGCTTCTATCAATCTTTTCACACATCATTGACTACTGTAACTGTTCCTTTAATAACTTTCTCACTTCTGCGTTCTTACAAAGCAAAACAGTTCACCAACTGTGCTGTTGTTAAGTGTACACTACAACACTACAGCTTACCTCCGAGTCTGGCGCCATGCAAATTTTGTAGAATTATGTCCCCCTGCTACTCAGAAAAACAAAAAATGGCCACGGAAGAAAACGAAAAAAAAAATTTAGGAAATGCACATTGAGCAAATCGGGGGGGGGGGGGGGGGGGGGGGGGGGCCAATTCCCTCCCCAGCCATGGATTTTTTTGTTTCAGACAAAAGGGGTTCTCAAGGGGCCTAATCCTAGTTTTATCTTAATAGCAATAGTAATGTGCTAAATTGTAAATCTTCATCACGTACCCTGCCGACTAGGTTTGGCGTTCATGCATCTCCACAGTTTTTTGGATCAATTCCATTGATAATATCCCTCCATGCCACCGTCGCAGTCAATCCGTCATAATCTCTCTTGGTCTGCCTCCTCCTCTTCTACCGCTGATCTTCCCAGTAGTTACAACATTCTCCATAGCCTCCCCCTACTTATTACAACACATTTGAAATTATCTAAAATAAAAAAAAACTATATATTTTACTTACAAAAATATATATATATATATATATATATATATATATATATATATATATATATATATATATATATATATATATATATATATATATATATATACTTTGCCAAAATGGACTGCTTAAACTCATTAAACATCACAGTCCACCACCAAAACAATATTTTTGGGGAGGGAGAGGCCGGGTATCGGCGTCCTTTACCTGAACCTAAATGGGTGAACAGAATATTACAACACTTTTTTTCCGGTGGTACGGCACCATTTTGTGCATTCCCCCCCCCCCCCCCTTTCTAACGCTACTGGAACAGACATTTTTGAGGTGACTCCGACAACCTTTTAGATCCTGTGGTGAGTACCGGCACCTTTTTTAGACATGTTGTAGATGCTGGCCTGACAGATTGAGGTCATAGGTTAGACTCAGACTTGTTCTAATCGACCTTAGCATCGAGGTCTACTCCGCCAAAACTAGATATCTATATGTCTTTTAAATAGGGATCCCTTCCCCTCCAACCGCCACTGCTGGTTGTGTTGCTCAAGCTCGTCACAAACTCAGCGGCAAGTTTTATTATACGCATAACCAGGGCTATTTTTTCCAAGAAAAATGTTCCCGTATTGGCCAAAAAGTGTCCCCAAAAAATGCCAGTGCTGACAACAGTGTACATTACAGTCATCATCATCATGTAGCAGGTCCTTTGCAGAACGTCGCTCTCATCACAGTCTGCCTGTAAGAAACTCGGTCTCTTGCCAGTTCTCCCGCCTCATGAACTTTCATACTCAAGGAGTCACTTATATCCTGTGCCCATCTTCGTGTCGGTCGGCCTCTGCCCCTCCTTCCTGGTACCATGCCTTCTGCTATAATTTTTTCCAATCCGTCGTGGCGCTTGATATGACCAAAATATTTCAGCTTTCGAGAAAGGATGCTGTTTATTGGCCAATCTTCCTTGATGTTAAGATCTTTTAAGATGTCAATATTTCTCATCTTCTTTGTCCAAGATATTCTGAGAATCTTTCTATAGCATTTCAGCTCAAAAGCCCCTATTACTTTCTTAAGGACTGAGAGATAGTCCACGACTCACATCCGTGTGTAGCCACAGGAAAGATGCATGCTCTCAAAATTCTAATTTTTATCTCCTTGCTGGTGCTTAACCATAGACTTTTAAGGCTGTTCAATCATTGCATTGCTATGGCCATCCTCCTTTTAATTTCTGTCAAACAGTCTCCATTGTTGTTTATTATAGAGCCTAGATATTCAAAGTTTGTGACATTTTCAATTTCTTCATCATTTATTGTTATTTTTGGGTGACAGCCAGTTTTATCTGTGGACATTATTTTCGTTTTCAGTAGCATTACAGTAGCATTGAGAAAATGCTGTTTGACA
>CAJHNH020007590.1:285000-394964 GCA_905116865.2 Candidula unifasciata
TCCGAGCATATTCTGATGTGCAGAATATTTCGATATTCCTGGTTTTGCGCAGTATAGAGAATCGCAGAGACAGTTATGTTCATACACACATTCACACATAGCCCAGTGGGAAGAAGTATCGCGTTTGGTTGGTTTTCTTCTTTTAATTAATTTTCTAACATTAGTTTATTCTCTCCATTTTGTTATATTAATTTATTATGTCTTATTGTACCACATTTGAACACCTTTAGATCACAATAAATTGACTGCTTGAAGTATCCGTTTTGTTGGGGGGTTTTTTTTTTTCTACTTAAGGCATATTTTTTTACATTCGTTTATTTTGTCCAGATTGTTATATTACCTTATTATTTTTATGCAATCTCCTTGTGAGATGCAATTTTTCTTTGTTTGAAGCCCTATTCTGGCTCTTGCCAGGGGCCGCAATATAGTCCGGCCATAAATATGGTCTAATGGCTGAACGCGGTTTCTTGGACCTCTGCACGGGTGATCCTCATCCACGTGGTGCCACTTTGTGTCATCGGGTGTTTATCGCTTGTGTGATGTCCTAGTGGGTTAAAAGAAGACAGAGATAGTATAATTTTTGAACCCGTTCAGATTAAAATTATTGACTGCTCTGTAATAAAAGGTATATGGATATGAAATGTTGAAAAAATACCTACTGATGCTGAAAGAGCTCATTTCCTTCTTCTTCTTTCTCTGCCCTTTATCCCTCACTGTAGCACATACCCTCACTAATTCACGCCAAATCCCCCTATTTTTCGCTATTGCACGCAGCTGACCCTGTGTCTTCAATATATTTTTAAGGTGCTAGTAACGTTGTCAGGTCCAAAAAGATAATGCTTCCCGTGCAATTCATGACTCGTAGTGTCGCAGGGCCTGTCCTATATTGCGGGGCTGTCATGCTTAGTGACCGGCCAGCAACACGTAGCATTTTACTAGCTGTCGTCAGCGGCCGGCTATTTTCCCTGATGAGAGTGCTTTCAACTGTCCTAAAACTACTAGAACTGGCTCTAACCCCACATTCCCCACCCTCAGACTATGTTCCAGACGTGCCCTAGTAAGGTTTCTGCCCACTAACACAAGTCTTGTTACTCACCATGTAGGTAAACAGGTCATTGCAACAGTATAGATAATCACATCACGTGGGTGGGAATCATTTTTTGAACTTCTGATTCTGCAGCTCGCCCAATTTTTTCAAGCCTGCCTGCACGTATGCTTGTTCATTCAGCTGTCCTTTTCAAAACCTCCCTCTTTCCATCACCATTGATCACTGGTGTCATGAGGGTTAAAAGAATGAAATAGCCGCAACACACAGAGATAACGTCTTATCACAGAGAGGTAAAAACTGTACACAAGAGATCTGAATGGTTGTAGACCACGAGGTAGACCAAGAAGAATGTAGAGAGATAATTTACAGGCAGACCTTTGAGTCACCAGCTTGAATGAAAATGTCAATCATAGAGATGTATAGAGGCGGGCCGTGAACCTCAAGAATTAAGAATAATTAATATTCACCTCCCTCGCCCAAACCCTCCTTTGTGTTTGGAGATAACGTTTTTTTTTTAAAGCTATAAATCCTTACGGGAAAACAAGTACATGGAGGCTATGTGAAGCCCCATTTTTTTGCGAGAAAAAAATTACCCTGTATTAATCTTTGAGTAATATTTTAAGAACATTTAGGTTGTTGTAGATGTAAAAGGAATTGTCTTTAGCTTTTAAAAGATACTTCACAAAATTTAAAGAGTAGATAAAGCGAGCGAAAAAAACAACAACCCGCCTCTGAATGAGGGCAGTGTTAAAAGATCAGTTGAATTAAACATACCAGGTCAAAGACAATGGCCCAGTGATTGTCTGTGAACCTCATATACACAACGATAATTAACATAAACAAAGCTGAGTGTTTATGTTATCAATAAACTCATTCAAGGATTAATCGTATGATCTTCGGCCACGTACGAGTTTTACTGAAATGTTTATCTCTGTATTGTTTTAGGGAGGCTCTTTTTCTTTTTCTTATTCTCTTAAATTTAACTGCAACTGTAACCAGATTTGGCAGCATTGGGTTAAATCTATAATTTACCAGAATGCTTTCTCTAATATGAATTCATCATTTTAAATATATATGTTTATACCACAGTAAAATATGCAACTTTGAATTAATTAAGGGTGAACGTTTTTATAAAGAACTAGGTAAAATGGTCTAAATTTCTTTCTGAAGTATTTTAGAAGTGGTAGATTTATAGATATCATGTTTACTGGATCTGGTTCACAGCTGTGATTTATAGAGTTTGTTCTCTAATTCTTTGTTACAAATGTATGCTTGTCAGTGACGTTTAGTTAGTTAATATTGCATAGATTATGCATTAATTGTAACATATAGTACGATTATATTTATAGATCGCTAAGTTTAATATATTCAAGTTTACATTTTGAATATAATTGTGATAATCATACTATGTAATCAACCTTTAGGAATATTTAATATGATGTAGAACTCTACTATTCTACCTTATGACTTATTAATGCCACAATTAAACTTTTTTTTTTGGTGTGTGGTAGTAATGCATTATGATGGTGATGATTAAAAAAAAAAAGAAATGGCTTCTGCGATCCTCCTTTACTTAACCGAGTTTACAGGAAAAATCTGGGCACAGAGTTTGCATGGACACCCAGAAACTCAAGCGGCGCTTCTACAAAAATGAATCCAGTTTACGCCGTGAAAGAAGGCTATCTCTTAGTTCAGGTCAGTGAAAAATGCACGCTAACTTTGTTTTCAGTTATCCACAAATGTGCATGATGTTACTGTATGTTCAGGAAATGAATGAAACATGGACCAAGCTGCTTGTTTACATTTTGAGAAAACTGTTTTGTTCAGAGACAATAACAATAGCTTATTGAATAGGATGATGATGTTGACGGCCGATGACTGTTTCGTTCGATTCGTTAGTTTTTTTCACATGACTTCACAAGGATTCTTAGGAACTCTTTTTTTGGTTTTGTATTTTTGTTTCGTGTATGACCATGAGCGAAATGCACACAGAAATTGTAATTGAATTATCATTATTATATATTTTTTAAAAGATTAGAGTAATATTAGACTGGCAGATTGCCCCGAAAGTTGTGTGATTCTAGTCAACGAAACTGAACAAGTTTTTTGTTTGTTGAGGCAGGCTTTTGTCTTCCTGATGTGTCACCCCAGCTATAACAATAACTCTAGTTTGTAGACTCAATCAATTTAGTGAACGTTCCCTCCACAGGTTTCAGACAATGATCAGACAAACATTTCGATCGCAAGGAGACTATCACTGAATACTGATGTAATTAATATTATTATTTCAGAGCCCTGGAGGAGGAACCCATCCTCTTCATTTATTAATTTAATACTATTAAATAATAACTAATAACGTTATCGTTATATGAACTTAATAATATTTATTATTATAGAAATAATAAGTAAGTTCATTTAACAATAGCGTATTATATTATTTATAACATACTTTTACTAATACTATATATGCATACTAATACTCATAGTCATAACTCAATCATGTTTGAGAAGACACGTATGATACTGACATATTTTGCTTATAATATATACTTATAATATCCTCGATAAAATAAAGCAAATAATTAAATCCTTTCAATTGAAATATTTAATTAATAATATGAAGATGATTAATGCCAGATAATAAATTTTACAATCTTTTGTTTGCGTCTTCTTTGTTGAAATTCACAACCAAAAAACATTGATATACTTTGATTATAGTGAATTAGTTGAGTATTTAGAAATTTCAATTTTAGAATATTATTTCAGTATAGTTTTATGTTTGTCAGCGTCCAGTATATGTTAACTGTGGCTTGACAGATAGAAATATTTATCTCTTAAAACAAGTACTAGCAGTAGTACTGCTAAAAAACATTTTGTGCAATATATCCTTGTCATTGAGAGTTAAAAAAAGAATTCTTGCTTGCTACATACATTTAGTTTTAACATATGGCTGTGAATCCTGGACAATTGGTAGGCAGGCCAAACAATTTCTAGAGGCCTCAGAGATGTTGTTTTACAGAAGAATGCTTAGAATACCTTGGACAGCAAAAAAAAAGCAGCCAAGAGGTTTTGAAAGAGGCAGGGGCCCAAAGACAACTTATCACAGACATCAGAAGGAGACAGTCATCATTTTTCGGCCATGTTATGAGAAGAGGGAGAATAGAACATGTTGTGACCACTGGAAAGATCTGTGGAAGGAGGGATAGAGGAAGACAATGAGAGAAGATGCTTGACAGTCTTGTTGCATGGCATGGAGGTGTGTCGGCACACGAACTGATACATGCTGCAGGAGATCGCAGATTATGGATAGGCATGATCGCCCATGCCAGTCGGCAAGGCACCTGATGACGATGATGACTAGCAGTAGTGTAGTAGTTTTCACATTCTGCTCTACTCTGAGGGTTGAAATTTAATTTGGATGTAATAAAAATTACATTATATTGTGTTTTTTTTAGTGTTCAGTGAATAATTTTGCTACTTTGTTTATATTGTAATGTAATAATTTCTAATCATCTCTGAAAACTCGGTTTTGAATATCTTCAGTAAACAGTAGTAGCACTGTGATATGGTATTCTGTATTAAAGTTCACTGTTCTGTAGCTCCTAGTTTGTGCGGTTCTATTATCTCAGTTGTTTGGTAGATCCTGGTTTACTAATACTTTATGATTTGAGCTCAATTTGTCCTTAGTTTGATGCCATTGATTATTTGATGTGTGTAGCTTATGGTTTGTGGCTATCTTGTTTCATTTCGCCTTCTTGGTGCTCCATTTCACCTTCTTGGTGCTCCATTTCGCCTTCTTGGTGCTCCATTTCACCTTCTTGGTGCTCCATTTCGCCTTCTTGGTGCTCACTGACTTTGAAATGCGGCTCAAAGTTCTGGCTTTCATCTGCTTCTGGATTTTAGTATTGTTTCAGAACTAGAGTTATGCATGCACATCCGTTTTACAGATCTGGCTAATTTACACATGCAGGCTGTTGGCCCTCACATATCAGGCAGATGCACTTTGACATTAAAGAAAACACCCTAATTAGTCAAGTCTAACCCCCCCCCCCCCCCCCCCCCCCCCCCCCCCCTTTACAGTAAAGCCACAGAACCCACATATGGAGCTGTTTCATTTGGGTAGCTCCTGATTTATGGTACCCCATTATTTCTGATCCATACATTTCTGTTAGTATTATTATTAATTGCATATGATAGAACTGAATAGAACAGTGGTATGTGAGCCGTGTTTGACATACAGTGGCACAACATGATGATGATGGTAATTATTAGTATTCTTTGTTAACTTAAAGTAAAATTGAGGTTTAAACTTGGACTTGAAAAAAAAAATCTTGCGGGACACAAAAGGCTTATTTCACATATAATTTCTTTATCTCATTTCTTTTACTGAAAATCCTACTTGGTTACTTAAAAGTGTCAGTAAAAAAAAAATATATATTAAAAACACTTTTGATCAAACATGCTTGTATTTAAAATGCATAACATAATTAGTGCACTAAAGAATCAAAAATAATTAATCATATAATTTAAAAGACATATACAAGTAAATAATTTCTTTACCAAATTTATCTATAATTTTATAATACAACTAATAAAAGAAATAATAATTACATAGTGTTTGTATTTATGCAGGACTTTTTTTCCAGAAAAAAAGATGCCAGTACTCACTAAACTGTCTAAAAATGTGCCGGTACTCATAAGAATGCATCTAAAAAGGTGCCAGTACTTATCAAAAGATCCATAACAGCTGAATAAACTATATACAGAAATTGGCATTGGCTTATACTCTTTGACAGTTTTATTTTAATATTGCTGTATACAAATCAAATTATTCATTATCCTGTTGTGTCACAAAGGGCTTACAGTCTATTCCTTTATTCTGTGCAATCAGTTAAATCGTGGATAAAATCCAGTCCAGCAACTTTGGCCTCTCTCAGCAACATTTTTCATGGGGTTTCTTTTGGGTGTCCTTGTCCCCTTAATCCATTTATTTCCCATAATTATGTCTGTTTGGTGATTCTCTGTTTGTCTTTTCTCAGGATATGTCCAAAATAGCACCATCTCCTTTGTCTTATAACTGTTGATACTAGTGGTTGTCCAGACATTTCACATTTAGCTAGATGTTCGTTCGTATAACTTAGTCCTGTCCATTTCTTGATGGTGTCATTCACTACCCACTTTTGCATTAAAATCTCCCATTACTACAACTAGGTAACATTTAGCAGTTTTATTTACTTGATGCTGCAGTTGGTCGTACAAATGATTTTTATCCTAAGTCTCAACATCATTAGCTGGAGCATAACACTGAATGGTGGTCATTTTAATATGTCGTGTACTAAACCTAGCTCTAATTATTCTGCTTGAAATAGGCTCCCATTCTAAGTAGACAATTTGCAGCTCTGGTTGCTTTCATAATGCCTACTCCTTCCATAAGGTTTCCATCTTCTCTCCCTGAATATATTTTATTAGCTCATTAACAACTTAATTATCTGCTGCTGGCCGTCTAACTTAACTTTAACCTAAAATATCTGGTTGAAATCTCTTCATTTCTTCTGCTACCTGGGCGGATTTTGTTGCCTGTGCCATAGTCTGTAAACCTATTCTAGTGATTAATTTTGAGTTAAGTTGTGTGCATGTCTGGAAACTGACTTCCGCAAAGTGGCTTTCATCTGTAACTGTCATACATGCACTCTGGGCATCACTCACCAGTTGACTCATTTGTTTTTCTGAATGACATCTTTTCTGTAAGTTTCTGTTGCAAATATAAATAAAAAAATAGGGTTGGGGATCTGGTCACATGCCAAACCCTCCTCATTTCTCAACTGGGCTTGGGACCGGCAACGGACGAAGATATGCAAAACAGTTTTTTTTCCTTTAATTAATTCAAATAATGCAGACACATTATTGTTATACACAACCTTCACTATGGAAGTGGCACCTGTTTGATTGACAGCCAATAAATGCAGGCAACTTTACATCTTTAAAGAATGAAAGTTTCATTAGTGTAGTGACTGACACATTTGTCTATCAGCCCGACGATCAGGTGTTCAAATCATGCTCCAGTAAAGGACTCTTTTTACGCCGGTGGCACATTGAGCATATGTTGCTGGACTCAGTGGGTGATGTAGTCAACCTTGCGGCGGTCGTCTTTACTTCCCAGGACACTGAGTGGGTGATGTAGTCAACCTTGCAGCGGTCATCTTTACTTCCCAGGACACTCAGTGGGTGATGTAGTCAACCCTGCGGCGGTCGCCTTTACTTCCCAGGACACTGAGTGGGTGATGTAGTCAACCTTGTAGCGGTCATCTTTACTTCCCAGGACACTGAGTGGCTGATGTAGTCAACCTTGCAGCGGTCATCTTTACTTCCCAGGACACTCAGTGGCTGATGTAGTCAACCTTGCGGGGGTCGTCTTTACTTCCCAGGACACTACTAATTTTATGTTGAGTCAACATGGAAGCCAAGGTCAGGGCCCCTTAAAATAGTACCAGGAAATGTTATGGGATGTAAAGGGGGCCTGCATGGTATTGACCCCATCACCGCTGAATGGTCTATAAGTATATGGGGCTAGCTTCGGATACCCAGTTTTCTCCCACCTGTAGTAAAAGGACCCTATTCATTCTAAAAAGCCTACAGAATGTGAATATTTGGTGAGATAAGGGGCTGGTCATTTATTCCACATCATAAAGTTGTGACCTAGTTTTATATATCTGTAATATATCTCATTCCCATATCAGCTGGGTGATGACCTCTGACCTTTGTCTCCACTACCTGCTTCTGTTTAATCTGCCAGGGCATCTACTGAGGAATGTTTCACCTTCATTGTTGGTCATTTTCTGTTTCTTGTAGTTTTTTGTTACAGATGTCAGAAAATGTGTACACCTAAACTTTATTCTTGAGAAAGGCCAAAACGTAGTTAGAAATACTGAGTTGTCTGCCACCTAATGTACAACCAGTTGACAATTAAATTGAAAAAAAAGGGGTTACTTTAAAAGAAATTAAAACTAATTCTAAACTTCTGTCAGATCTGTGCTACTATAATTAGGGAAAACATGGAGAACATCTAAAACAGTTACTGTTGAATTAAAAACATTCATTAACCAGTTGCTGCATGGAATAGAGGGCATTAAATGGTATAATAGAATCACTGATGTTGAGCTTTGGGAGAGAAACAAATTCAAGGGGATCAAGAGGTGAAGAAAAGATGCTAGCATTGGATAGGGCACACATTGAGAAAACCTGAAAACCATATAACTAGAATGGCTTTGCGCTTGAACCGAAATGGTCTTAGAAATAAAGGCAGACCAAGCAGCACAAGAAGAAGGGAACAAGATAATGAAGTTAAAAAGATGGGGAAGGCATGTGGTGAGCTGCATGCAATAGCTTGACTTCCCTGCATGAACTATAGGATCAAGATCTGGAAGGCTCACACATACCTCAAGATAAGCTCCGATCTGAAGCACCTTTTCACCACATGCTCTTCATGGAAAAGGGCAATAGACTAAAAAGGTGCAGATCATGGCTGGGTAGGGCAGAGGATGACATCAAGCAGGTCTGTAGTCTTACAGAATCCTGGTGAGGAATGGATACCATTGTCTGAAGCGCCCAATCTCACATTCTCCTGTGTCTTCATACTTAATAGATGTAGGGAGCAGAATACCCTTGGTGTCAGTGCTGAGGTATGCGCGCTTGTCAATGACAAGTCAGATAAGACAGATGTACTAATCTTCACGGACAGGTCAGTTATACGAGGACATAAGAGTGCATGAGCATTTACAGCTCGTGTTCAGGCAGAAAAGTTCAAGAAGCCAGTGGTGCCTTCTCCATGACAACCAGTAGCATGACGATGGAGGTGATAGCAGTGACACAAGCTTTGATGTGGCTAGAATCACAGGACTATTCCGTTGTATTTGTGCTGAGTTATTCTTTAAGCATGGTCTGGCGGGTAGAAGCAGGCTTGTTACGCAGACACTAAATTGAGTCATTGCAAAACTCACCTGTTTGTGTAGTTACCTTCATATTCGTTCCAGAGCATACAGGTGTTGCTGGCAATGAAAGCACTGATAAACTGGCAGGCTCCGCATGAGTTTGCTGATGGATGGCCCATCCATCAGGCAGACATTGTCAATTCCCTTAGATAGGATGTTCCAAGGAGTTTGGAAGTAACGTGTCAACATCACTGCTAAGAATATGCAAATTGGTAGTAAAGATCCTCACAGCCAAGAATGAGAAGCACATTGGAGGTCTTGTCAGCCAGCTTAGGACTGGCACTGTTGACCGCGCAAAGCTGATGAACATGTTGAAGGGAGAATCTGAGCAACTGTGGATGTGTCAGGACTGCTGTCAAGATAATCCAACTCATAACTCAGGAAAGGATAGAACGAGTTGGCTCAGGGACTATGCTCCATTTGGGGATAGAAGGTAGAAAAAGAAAAAGGCGAAATCGGGGGCTAATTGACAAATGAAATAATATATATTTCCTTAAATGACAGTACTGCAAACCAGGGGCCACTCAGTTGAAATAATGGAGTGCTGTAAATCAGGAGCTAAGTTAGCGCTGTTAAACAGGAGCTAATGGAGTGCTGTAAATCAGGAGATAATGGAACCCTGTAAATCAGGAGGTAATAGATCCCTGTAAATTAGGAGTTAATGGAGCCCTGTAAATCAGGAGATCATGGAACCCTGTAAATCAGGAGATCATGGAGCCCTGTAAACCAGGAGATAATGGAGCCCTGTAAACCAGGAGATAATGGAGTGCTGAAAATGAGGAGCTAGTTTGTAAAGTGAAGGACCCTTCTTACGCTAGTGGCACATATAGAATATGATGCTTTCTCTTTTGCGTTTATCTTAAGATGTCAGTGTGTTGGGCCCTCTCACAGCATGGCATCCTATCTGGCTAGTCTTGAGCAGCCACGTAATTCTGGTCCACCTTTTAGAGAAAGCAGGAGAAGAACATAAGCTTTCATTGCCCGTAATTGCAGGGCCAGTACATGGTGAAATGGTGCTGGGCTCACCCAAGGAATTTTCATGTCCTGCTCATGACCATTTAATCTCACTTTCATTTATTGTGACTCTCATTTATCACAGGCTATATTTTTATAAGCTAGCAGGAGGCAGCATGCAAACCTGGGATCTTACCTACCCCAAAAGAGTATTTTGCTTCTTATGCATGTTATACTTTTACTGCAGTGGACGCAGTACTTTTATAGACCTATTGGCAGTGAGTGAGGTTATAAACATCACGCTGACTGCCTTTACTACCCAGGATATTACCTTGTTCCCCTGTTTTTCTTTACTGGGTTGATCTGGGTGCCATGGTCAGTTTTGAAGAAAAAAATTCATCTTTGTGTGGATTCTAACAAATTGAATAGTTGAGCACTGCAGGCAAGGACTTACACAAAATAATGAAGCACTTTAAAGCGGGTTACTCAGATTAAATAATAGAGTAATGAAATAAAAGAACACTGACATGTAGCACTGTGAATGAGGCTTTGCTCAACTGTAATATAGAACTAGAAGCTTGTCATTATCATCATGCACCTTTCTCAGAATTAGAAATGCCTAGAAGAAAAAGCTATAAATACTGAGTTGTGGGAGCTATAATTAACATGCAGATGAAATTTGTTGAATTTCCAACAACCCTGCAGATCAGTCAACCTGTAAGTGCGCCGTTCCTGTGCCAGTGGAATCACACAATGTCCTTGTCAGTCTTATTTAAAAATTTGTGAAAACATGTCAGTCCCATGAAAATCTTGAAAGTTGCACATGCAGAAGTAAAAATGTGTATACCAGTTGTCAGAATGCCAACACTAATGGTTCTATACCAGGATTGCAGTTAACTGTTGGCACATTTGGTCAACCATGAAAGCGAGCATTGCACAAAGTACACACCATTTTGAAAGTAATCTGCCGCCTGCCTTTTAGTGCAGTCAACAATTTGCTGTGGGCACACACACAAAAAAAAAACTTTCCACATGAAATCTAAAACTCAAATCAGTAGCTTGGCGGTGAAACCTTTGGACTCCCAGTTCGGAAATTGAGAATTTGCATCAGCAAAGCTTAGCTGGAAAAAAATAACAGTACGTCACAAGTGTTAGCAGTCAGCTGGTTGTCTGCCATTTTAATAGGAAGTCTCTCTGTGTTGTGCAAAAATCTAGCCGGAAAGTAGCTGATGTGATAGTGAAAAGTGTTGGTCTGTTAGATATTTTATAGAAAGGAGGGGGGGGGGGGGGGGGGCACTGTGTGTGCGAGAGTTCCACCCCTGTAAACATTGGTGAAGCATGGTAATATGAATTCAGCTCCATTCTTCAAACTCATTGACCTAGTGAATAAATTATGAATAAATCCAGAATTAACATGACTGCTCTCTGGACATTAACATATGTGCTCCGTCCCCTTCTTTTGTAATCAACGAAGAGTTGACATGCTAATAGTACCAGTTGCAACCTAAATAAAGATCCACCTCTGTTTCCTTTTCAGTGTTGAATATCTTTCAGAACCTCTACTCCTTTTTCCTGTTGAATTAGTTTTTCATTGTATGGATTCCCTATCTGTTCTTTTGCACTGTCCATTTGATCCCATAGAGCACACACCACATCTTCTTTATCATGTACTAGCTCATTGTCCAGAGCAGCGGCAGCAGCTAATCTTACAGCCTGCTCGTTGTCTCACACACCTGAGTGTGTCCTGGACAGAAAATCCTAGATTTGCTCTTGATCTGTGTCTTATCAGGTGGTGCAGGGAACTCTGCTCGCAGGACACTTTTTAGTTTTCTGAAACTTGCTCAATGAGTCTGTTACAATTAGAACATGTGAGGCTGTGCTGTTCTCAAGCCACCGGAAAGCTGCCGTTACCGCCCCCACCTCCATTTTCATACTTAAGTGACGTTATACGTGAGCTCTCTGTTTTCAAGCAGTGTTCATTCACCTTTGCAATAAAATGCCTCCTACTCTTCTTACCCCTGGCTACAAACCCATTTGTGTGCATTATGATGTCACCTGGGCATGGATTTTCATTGGTCAGCTGTTGCATAACAGACTCTGTTTCACCAGATTTTCATTCCCGGCACCCTCCAATGGCCTCTAAGGTAAGTGTCACTCTATTCTACTTGGGGGCACTGTAAACCATTCTTCACCACGCTGTATTTTGTCAGTAGCACAAATAGTTCTGATCGTTACTTCTGCCTGTGCCATCTAAGAGCCACCTCTTTTTAGCCTTTATCCCTTGCTATTTCCTAAGGCCCCATGCAAAAGGTATACCCTACCCTTTACAAGGTACATTTTCACCTGTAAATCCTGTTATCTCTCATATAAGGATGGCAATACAAGTATGTGCCACATGCAACAACTGGCGTGTCTCATGTACATCCCAAAATGACTCTCATGGCTTCATTTTATATGCATTCTGGCTTCTCTATGTGAGTATGTGATATTGTTAGCAGTCCCAGACCATACTCCATCACCGAGATAATCATTAGCTGGTAGAGTGTAGAGCATTTTCTGTTTATGTCCACTGATGCCATCACCTTCAAATTATTACCTTATCCTCAAAATTACCTCTTTCACATGGATAAATTAAAAATAGAGTTTTGAAAGATTCTTTAGTGTTCATTACAGTGGTGTTTGTATATAGATGATTTGTTTGTCTGTAGAATGCAAACAGGAAGTGGAAAGCTCGTTGGTTTGTGCTCAATGAAGACCAGCTATCGTGTCACCACAAGAAGAACAAATCAGTCATCATCAGTTCTCTACCGTTGCAAGGTTGTTCAGTTGTCTGCCCTTGCTCAGATAATGGAGAACTAAATCCTCAGGTAAGCCCGGCCCACACCCACTCCCCCCCCCCCACCCACCTCACCCCAACGCACCCCTCCCCCCCCCACCCCCCCCCCCCCCCACCCCCCCCCCCCACCACCCCCCCCCCCCCCACCCCCCCCCCCCCCCCCCCCCCCCCCCCCCCCCCCCACCCCCCCCCCCCCCCCCCCCCCCCCCCCCCCCCCCCCCCCCCCCCCCCCCCCCCCCCCCCCCCCCCCCCCCCCCCGCCAACAAGAGCTGAATGCTGTAGTCCCAGAATGCCTAAGTAGATTTTGCTGAACAAAGTCCATGTTCTTTACTGGAACTGCGTAAGCTTACAACCAAGTCCTATGTTTAAGTGTTCTCTGTAATGCAGATATTGTGGCAAACGGGTGCTAATATGCTACATGTAGCTGGCTTTAAGCACTTATACAAAATTAGACAACTGGGGTTGACCATCTTAGTCAGTGACGGTACTGAGGCTTTTGAGATAGATACATCCTGGTGGCAACAGTGATCTTGTCCTTGCATCTTTTTTGTGTTGATAAATGTTTTTGCTTGCAACATAGGTGTAAATTACAAGCCGTGGACCGTCTTACCAACACACACATGTACGCAGGCATACACACACACAGAGTTGGCACGACATCATATTTATCTAACTGCTAAGTCTTTGTTTTGAAAAAACCATGTTTGAACATTTAGTAGTTGCCTGAAAAGTAATACTTCTTTGTGACCTGTTTGCAGTAGGAATAAAAATGAATGCATATGACACATTGTAAGGTGACAAGTCACAGACCTGAGAATTTGCTTAGATGACTTGTGCATAGTACTGACTAATGTAAGTCTGATTTCTATTCTTGTCCTACTGCTTTTGCCATAAAACGTCACAGAGAGTTTGCTGTAGTTTCCTGTCCTTTGCTAGTTGCATAGCTTGTATTAATGTTGTATTGTGTTTCTGTAACATCTTTTTCACTCCCTTGACCTACCTCTGTCTTAATTGACCTCTTGCCTTGTAGCCTGCTGTTGCTGTGTATTTAGGACTGTCCATGTCGGTCATTGATAGCACAACTTTAGTATGATAGTGCACTTATCAGCTGCTTTATGTATGAAATTCATAATTTCTGCTTCTATTGGTCCTGGACCACAGGTTTTTAGTTCTTCATGCATATGTGATTGCCACTCAGCAACTGTTACCACCAGACAACAATTTACTTGTGTAATAATGTATATGAACGGTAGTCCCATGACAGCTGCTGCGAGTGGGGTGTCAAGTGTTAGACATTCCATGACAGACAAGGTGGGATGGCCTCTATCCTTACTCTTTGCCTTTCTTTACCTTAACATTACACAGATTGTTTCATGTTCATTGTAATGAGGCTTTCCAAGAGCCACACCAGTTGGGGTGGAAAGGAGAGGGGGGGGGGGGGGGGGGATAGTCTGCCTTTGCTGTAGATTCCTCTTATTTTTGTTCTCCCTTCCAGCAGTTTTCAGATGAGAAAGTCTGTCGTGGGATACCATATCTTCTACTGTTCCACAATACAGCTTGGTTTCCATTGGAAACCTGGGAAATCCCTTCTGCATGTAGAGAGCTTGTTTGCAGCACATGTTTAGTATATTCTGTTGGGCCTGTCCACATAGACACTGAATCCCCAGTCTTGAATTTCTTGTACATGTGGCTGCAGAGTCTGTTGTGTCCAGTACACAGTCTAAACACAGAAGTCTGTTTCTTGTGAGGAGGTTGACACGATCTTCAGGATTGTGTCCTGGAGATAGAAATTGGACTATTGATTGGCAGAAGAGCACAGTGACCACTCTCTGTAGTGTGCTTAGAGTTCTAAATGTTGACATTTGTGTCTTTGTGCAGGGCCTTCTGAAGCTGCATGTGCCTGATGGACAAGAGATCTATCTGCAAGCAGGAGGGACCGAAGACAGAAACAGATGGGCACATGCCTTAGGTGCTGTCATCAGATCACTGAGTACTTCTCAGAAGGTTGGTAATCTAGTTTATGGCTGTAGTGTAATTGAGGTACATTTGGTACTAGTTAAATTAGCTGCATAACCTCTTCTGGACTTCATAAAACAACCCCAGCATTGACTGGTTACTGTATGGTAATTTGCCATTGCTTTCTCAATTGTTCAACATATAAAAATCAATGCAACGCAGTCTGTTACCAAATGACATGCACATGGCTTCAAACTCCAGTTGTGATTGTGAAACTATGCTCACAACTTGTAAATCACAACTGCCAACACATAACTTCACATACACATCATTTGAGTGTGTTGTATTTTATTTTGATTTTTAAAAATGTTCTATTAAAAATACTTTTTATCTTTGACTGGTAAAGATAGCCAGGTAGTCTGTATGGGAGACTGTTTCTTTCACTGAAAGTTTTGGGCTATGGACAAATGAATTTGCTTCTTGGTATGAGTGCAGATCTCTACCAAAGTTTGTAAGGCAAGAAGACAATAGTAACATTGTAACCTACCATACATGATTATAAGATACAACTGGGTAGAGTTGTTGTGAGATAGATGCCTCATCCCTACACATACAAGCAGCATTCTACCTGTCATGACCCTACTTCAGGAGTCTCTGTGACAAAGGGGTCCAGCCTTTTGCCTCATGCTCAGAGGGCCATGGCTTCATTTCATAGCTGCAGCATTTTGTTTATGAGTGCACTTCTTAAGGAGATTGAACGTTGCCAGGGCTATGGAGTTTGTGCTTTGTGTGACACCCAGCAGGTGACTAGCCGTTCTTCAGAGAGAGACAAGGCTAAACTATATGGGATAAAAGCCAATGAAATGAAATCCACCCTCTCAACTTGAACTTTTGACCTAGCAAATATTTTAAAATGAGCAGGCCGAGGGCCTATGTTTTGCTTGAAAAATTGATAGAAAAGATGGTAGCTGAACTGTTTGATCTTGAAGACATGTTTTTTTTTTTTTAAAGAAAGTAAAGGATATTGTTTTTGGCAGTGTCCATGTTAACTAGCATTAACTTATGCACTGTCCTTTCTACAGGTAATTCATGACCAGATGGCATTTCAGAACTTTCGTACACATGCAAATGTGAGGTAAGTACTGAAAAGTATACACAGCTCACAAAACAGTGTTTTCTTATTTTAGTTATGTCCAAATATTTACTTTATGCAAATGGGGTTTCCCAAAATTCAGTGCTTATCAAGTGGAACAGATATGTTCTAGTGTTTTTGATTCTAGCAGTGGGCTTTGAAAAAAAATCATGGGTTCATAAGCAATGTCAGCCAGCATGATATTGACTGTTTCATCCATTGAGTGCTGATTGGTGTATACAAATATGTTGTACCTCTAACAGTGAAATTATTGGTGCTATTCAAGACCCAGATGCTGGCATTGAGTCTGCCAGCCATCTCCGTGGAGGAGTAGTCTTCAAGAACTGTTTTACAGGTTGGTTTCTTCTTTCCTTTATTTATACACTTTGTTGTTGTTGTTGTTGTTGTTGTTATCGATCCAGCGGCGCATGAGCTTTCGCCCTTTGGCCCAATGCCATGTAGTGGAATTTGCATGTTTTCACAAGCTGTTCTTTTCCTCCGTACAAGATGTTCCACTTGTCTGGTCTCGGAGGGAGTAGCTGTTGTGTGCAATCCGAAGATCCACACTACGGACAACCGATAATGAACATAGGGTATGACGAGAGACACAACGTCACTTGCCGACAGGAATTTATTCCAGACAGATGACCGTTGCAAGAAATGTGTTGATGGCCGAGGTTGGAAACCAGTCTTAGATGGATCCGTAGTTGATGCCGCTGTTTGCGGGGAGTTGAGGCTCATTGCTCCGAATTGGAGGAACCGTCGTTTAATATAGTGACTGTACTGTATGCCTTTCAGTGACACCATTTATATCTGTGAGGAATTGTTTAATAAAATTCTTGTATTTGCCTGCCAACGACGTGTTTCTGGAATGTAGCAGTTTTAAAGGGTTGACTTCGTTACGGCGTTTTTCTGCCAGTCGTTGGTTAGTTGACAGTTGTACCCCTAGAATAATTGTTTACTTGGTAGCCCGTACAGAATGGAAAAAGAACCCGTACAGTAGCGTTTTTCTTGTCTCACTGAGTTTTGGTCACTCAAAGAGATGGTGTTCAACAGTTTACTTTGTTGATGGTAAATATTTCCTTAGTAAGGAGTTAGTGATACAGATTTCATTGATGCAAGATTTTTTTTTAAATAATAGTTTCTTTGATACATACTTTTGTAAACATCTATTTAGAACATTAGTCTAAATAGTTTAAATTTTCTTGCACTTGTATTCTGCACTAAAATTAAATATTTATCTGAATAAAACAAAAAAAAATTGTAGCTGGCTTTAAATATTGATCAGTTTGTGAAGTTCTTGAATGGCTGCACATTTTTATCGGAGACATAAGTGGGCTGCACTTAGATGTGATAGTTTGCATATACCACACCATTCATTATTTTATTATTAACAAAAGGCAGCAGGTTAAAAAGAGGCAAATTATGGATAGGTTAAGTCGAGGACATTATTTTACTGGTATGTTCAGTTAAGGACATAGAACCTGTCAAGGAGGGGGTGCAAGTGCCTTCAGAGTGCTGTACATCTTTTTCTGTTTGCATCCAATTAGACAGGAAATGCAGACAAAATCTTTTTCTGTTTGCATCCAACTAGACAGGAAATGCAGACAACGGAGTCCGGTTGCTGTGGAAGCAGAAGTTCATGCCTTGATTTTCGAGAAGGCTCTAGAGGGTGATGCTGTCATTTACACAGATGGTTCTATAATCTGCCATGTTAGAAGCTTGTGGACTTTCACAGCTCAGGCTGGAGGGAAAGTTGTGAAGAAAGATTCTGGAGCTTTTGCCGTAACTACAAGTAGTTGACTATATAGGTCATGGCTGTGACTAAAGCAGTAGCATGGCTAGAGGCACCGACTTTCACTGGAGCATGCTTTCCCAGTGACTCGATGAGTATGCTCAGAAAGATAGAGAAGGGCTGGGTCCAAAGGCAGTGATTGGTGGCTCTACAGAATTCACGGCTGACAAGGATTAGTTTCATTTTTGTGCCAGGACATGTGGGGGTACAAGGAAATGAGCAAGCTGATAGACTTGTAGGTAAGGCTACTGTGAAAGCTGGACAAGCCATGGACCAGTCTGATATACAGAATGCTCTAAGAGAGTTAAGACATTTGCGTGAACCAACTGAGAACTGAATCTACAACCATTGTCAGACTGCAAGAACGGCATGGTAAACAGGGTGTCGCCAAAGAATAATGATAAATCAACACAGAATTTGTGTTGTTAGCCGCTACATGCTGCAGGATTTACAACATTATTATTTCAGTTAAACTGAACCCTTTTCAGCTTGTTTGTGTTTGCATTAAATGTTCTAGTTATTTTAACAAAAATAGTTAAATTAAGATACCTTCATTAAAAAAAATAGTTAATAGTGTAGACATAGCAGATAGAGAGCTATTGTCTAATGTTTATATCTCAAAGACAGACACTATAGCAGACTGTATTTTCAGGGAGGACCATAGTTGACTGGTTGTTGAGATGGTCACTGGTTCGGAATCGAGAAAATGGAGCTGCCATGGGTCAGGCTTTATTAAAACTTGGCCACGTTCAGGAGGTAGACTTGAAAGATGGAACAAGTGGACACAGTCCCAGATTCAATGATACTGATAAGCTGTATAGATTTGTAAGTATAATTCTTGTAACAGCTGGCTATGAATAGCGGTCAATTTGTTTTTTAAACCCAAAAATAAATATCGGCCTTAGCACTGTAAGCATAGAGTGTTGAACTCATGTTTTTTATGGATGAGTCAGCAGTTCAAATGGGTACCAGGTAGAGTCCTGGGAAGTAAAGGTGGTCAGAGTGATGTTGACTGTACCACCCACCAGGTAGAGATTGATTCACCTATTGAATAAATATTGCCCAGCATCAAATGGTTGAAGCACCACTGTTGTGGAAAGGGTTGTTTACTTTATTAAAAAACTGACTTTAAATAAGGACACACACACACCCCCCCCCCCCCCATGTGAGAGAAAAACAAGAATAGACCCACTGACCACTACCAAGCATGACATAAGAGTGGACTAATTCAACATGGTTTCTTTGAAGTCAGAGTGAATCTGCCTGAGAAGTGAGGAACCAATAGTTTGCACAAGAATAAACCAGATCTGTAAAATATATGTGCACGCAGAACTCAGGTTCTGGATCAAGACTAAAGATCAGAAGTGGATGAACAACCAGAAGTTTTCACAGGAAATGACAGTTGGTGAGAAAAAGAAGAATAAATCAGCACTGAATGGGTGATATGGTCAACATGACACCAATTACAAAATGTACTAAAGAAAGTTGTAGTCAGTGAATTAATAAAAGCTGTGAGTTGAAAGCATAGATACAGAATGGAACATCAATTCTCATTTAGAGCTATCCTTATCCAGTCTAGATTTGGTTTGATTTTTAAAGCATCATTTTCCTTGCACATGTCCGTAAGAACTCCATTCTCATTCAGTAGTTCAAACAGGAGTGTCAGCACAGCTCACAAGTAACTGAGTACTGGTGAAAATCTAAAGGTGTATGTACAGCAATCATACATGGCATAAATCTTTGCTGGGAGGCACTACATCAGCTAGTACAGAACAGAGTCGTCATTTTTAAACACAGTAAGAAACCTGCTTAGGTGAACATCCGACCAGCTGTACGTATGTTTAACCTGCAGTGTAGCCAATCTTGAAATGAACAGTGTCTGTGATTTAAATCAGCACCAGCCAGACCCAGTCTGAAATTGGTACCATTTATAAGGTGGCCGGTGTCCTGTTGACTACATTACCCATCAGTGCCGGTTGATCTATGACGATATGGGTCTTGCTTTGTTGTTAGCACTTTTCTATCTTTTCAGGCAGTTATGTTACGTTGTACTATATAAAAGGAGTGAGGGGAATCACAACCTTGTTGCATCAGCGATCGGGTTACCCATTGGCTCTCTGCTAGACGACCTTGTCGCCGGTCAGGACAGCATTTGGGTCTGTCTTGTTTGATTACAGGAGCTAAAGGGTGTGTGCTCTGTGTTTGATTCCATCTTCAGGTGATCATTTCAGAGGTCCTAGGTAGTTACCATCCTTTGGATATTCTTTCCAGGTATGCCAGTGTGTTGGGAAATGAGCAGGCAGATAGACTGGCTTGCTCTGCACCACTTGGGGGTGAATTGATCTATGACAAGTTAGATATTATGAGGGCTCTTTGGAAGCAAGTTAACAGTGCAGAGGCGCAGATAGATCATTACGGTCTAAGGAAAATGGCACTGTGAGGAGTTACCAGGGGATCTGGCCAAGTCTCAACACTCAGGGAAAAGATGAGAAGGATTTACAATCAGACGCTTACTGGTACCATCAGAATTGGAACACTTGGCTTGCTCCTGAAGATGGGGACTGAGCATTTATGGGATGTCACAAGTGCTGTGATGTGGATTCTTAATTCAACATGGTGAATTCAACATTCAGCACTGCAGTAGTCCTTTTCAGGGCTGTTGGTGGCATGCAGTGCTAAGCCCTTTTATATGGGGCACATAACTTAGTCACATATATAACCTAAAGCCACCCCCTACCTTCTTTTTCTCGGGGATGGTGGTTGAAAGTGACAGTTTTTTCCTCTCAGCAAAGCACCACCTACTACAGCCATGGTGTTGGCAAGAGTGACTAGCAAGACCCCCCATCTCCTGTTGAGAAGAGTTCCAGTTCAGGGCCATAGATGAAGTTCATCCTCCCTGTAGCACAGAACCATTATCTGGCACCATGTGCCTAATACATCAGAGGCCTGAAAGTGACCTTTGTCTTTTTTAAAAATTAAACTTAGTTTGAATGTTTTTTCCTCCCAGATTACACTTGTCACTGTTCACACAATACTTGTTTGCTGTGCAATTCCCCAGACTTCCATTAACCTTGGAGCAACAAGAAACAGTTTCTATGATAGCACAGATAGCGACTCCAGCTCTTCTGAAGATGATGATGATATCTGTGATAAAACTGAGCCAAAGACGAAGAAAGGGAAAGTTGTGAAGGAAGCTTTTTTGGCAAAAAGGGTACAGTTTAACTGAACTACATACTATAACTTGAAGAGCCATTGTAGCTTAGTGGCTAGATGCTCTCCTACCGGCATTAAGGCAGATGTTTTCAAGATTTAAATAGCTGCAAGGTTGACCCAGCTTAAAAGGTTATGTTCCGGGAAATAAAAATGTTTACCACATCACCCAATGTATACCAATTGGTCTTTAAAAATATAGGTTTAGCACTATAAGCCAAACCAAGAAGATGGTCAGACCTACAACACTTGGGAGTCACCAACTGGAAGAAGGAGAATCACAGAGATGAATGGAAAAGGTAGGGGGTGGGTGATATCTGCAGAATTGAACCCTAAGGGCTCAGAAGGCTGAGAAAGAATGGAACAAGAGAAAGATAAATAGCAAAATTACTTGACCTCTTGGCAGAATCTGATCTGGAATTCATGGGGGAGATGGTGAACTGCTCATCCATGCTTATTGTCATAACACATGATGATGATGATAGTTAAAATTGTAGATCTAATAGTGTGGAAAACATTTGGAATGTGCAATGTCCACCCTCAGTATCAGAAATTATTGAAAGCTAAATTAATTAGTCTAATTCACATAAATGTCAAATCTTATAATCAGGGGGATTGACTTTATTGCATCGGGTGAATCTTGGTCACCGCTGAATGGCCAGCCACCTGTCCAGAGTGTCACAAAAAGCATGAACTACATAGCTTCAGCGCTGACCCTCTAAGATCTCCATAAAACTGCAGCTGTGAACAACACACCTGGGAAATGCAACTTGACCTTCAAAATGCAAGATAGGCTTGACCACTACACTGCAAAAGCTCCTGGGTATAACATTTGATAGAGGTTTGACGTTTAAAAAACACATAGACCACATTATAGCCACAGCCAAGAAAGGTCTCTAAAAAAATTATGGGAGCTGCAAACTTTGAGCAGCGGCTACTTGTAATGTTATATCGTATCGTGTTCTCTCCACCATTGAATATGCACTGGCCATCATGACACTCAGCACCACACAGATGAACAGACTGGAAAAAAGTTTAAAACGAGGCAGTGAGTATTATTCTTGGATGCACTAAAGACGCCTCCTGTAAATCCTGATACCTCTTGAATTTTCCCACAATGGAAAACAAAATCAAGCTATCCAGGACCGTTGCTTTCCTCAAAGTGAAGTCAGACCCTAAACACTCGCTTCATGAAGAATTATTAAAGCAAAAGAGTAATAGACTTAAACGTGGCACATCATGGATCTTGCTGACACTGCGGTTGCTATGGCTGGTCCAGTACTGGACAGAAGTGATATTATCAGTGTCATGTCCAGCGCTCACAGTGACGATGAGCACACCAAAGGGCATGACTCTGTATCCATGTCTAGACTGATGGACTTGAGGATGCAGTCTGGAGCTGCATGAAATGAACAGTTCACCAAGGGAACAAGTAATTTCATTAACCAACGCAGAACAGGCGTCTTCAGTCATTTTACACTTGTGAATCTTTTGAGAAGGAGATCTGAGCACTATGGATCCCTCCGGAATGCTGTGAAGATAATATTTAATAATCACTACAAAAACTGCTAGAGAAATTTAGATGTAGGCAGAAAATTATTGGGTGTTCAATCAATTATGAGAAAAATCACTTGAAAACTTGTGAAGTTGGCACATTTATTGTGAAAAGTGCAAGTTTACTGTAAACAGTGGTTGCCTGTGCATATCAGCATGACACATAAAGATGATAATGATGACTTTCTTTGACGATATTTGCAGAAATGGGGATGAGTTGTCACTTATTTTTAATTCTTTATCCTACTTCATAAAGTTTGGCTGTGTCAGCAACCTGTTGTATTAAATGAGTTTATTAATATTGCTGTTTGCATCATATCAGTCTTAATCATTGTCTTCTTCTTCTTCTTCTTCTTCTTCTTTTGTTCACTTGAAATAGATTATCTATGTCTGCAATGTTGTCTCTAGTATCAGTCCTAAATGTATCAGTTCATATTCATGTTTCATTGGAGACTCCTTTTTGTTTCTTTCCAGAGAAATATTCGTAAAGGTTGGAAAGTGAAAAAGGTTATAGCCAGGGAAACGCCACCGTCATTACAGTACTACCGGGCAAAGTTTGCTGCCGTAAGTTGCATATTTAAAGAAAATAATAATTTGTCATGAGTCCATCAGTAAATCCATAACCGATACTGTCTGCACAATGAAAGTTAGCCCTTGTTCTCTCTTGTAATCTGGTAGTTACTGTTCCAGCTCCACAACAGACAAGTTACTTTATCAGTGCTCCTATACCAACGGAACCTACACAGACTGTCCATCGCAGATCCCTTATGGAAATGAAATCAGAAACAAGACTGCAGTTTCAGCAAAGCCAGTAGCATGCGTACACATTAAATGCATACTGCTGTTGTCAGAAATGACAACGCAGTCAGGCACTGGACTACTCTACATTCTTTATTTTATGTTACCTTTCAACTTAAACCACTGTGTGCTTCTTGCTCGCCTTTCCTTTAACTTTTTTCTCCAGTATGTTTTTAAAAAAAAGTACATTCTTCAAATGTAGCTGAACTATAAAATTGTCATATTATTTTCTTTACTTGGCTGCCTTTTAATGCCACCTCTCTATAAGCCTGTGTATTTATTTTTGGTTTGTTCCAACAATCAAACTAAATGATTTGATTAAACATCATCTGGAAAAGTGAGTAGGTAGTAAGTAGATTGAATTCCTGCTCAGAGGTTAATAATCTGTAGCCACCTTGTAACTAAAAGATGGCATATTTTAGATTGCTGATCAGTGAATTGAGTCCACATGATCACTGTGAGAGAGTTGCATGAGAATTAAATGAATCATCTTTAGCTTGTGTGAAAGCATTCTGGTTAAAAGTCAGAGTGACTGGAAAAGAACACCACCTTGGGAGAGAATCATCGCCCAATAACAAATTGGCACAGCTAGTCACTGTATGTTGTAGAGAGAGACTGATCTATGTGCAGTCAATCAAGTTCATTCTTTTGAAAATCTCCATGGTAAAGTAATCAGCCTTTGAAGGTCATGAGTGTTTTGTTTTTGGACTGACTGCATTCACTGTTCTCTTTCAAATGCAGTTTTTCTCAGAAATGACTAAATGTCATTTCTGGAACTCCAGAGTTTGTAGTTTGTGCAACACTCTCAGCTGCAGAGAAAAACCAATCCAGATGGGCAGGAACTTGTACACAAGAAAGAAGAAGCTGTTTTATAACCTTTTTTCCTCTCTGGAATATTTAATGAATTATCGCTGAAGCAGCAACAGAGTGTGCGCATTGAGCTTGATACCTTCTCCAGTATAAGGCGGATGTCGTAGGGACAGTCTAGGATCCAGTGGAAAGTGCAGCTGAGTAGACAGAATATGCTGCATACTTCAAAAGAATGATTTAGTAGGAAGTAAGTAGTGTCTAGGTGTTTTGTTTTTTTAAAAACATCCTGAAGAAAAGACAGGTGTACTTTAATCAGGTTAAAGCTGCCACTATCAGTATAGAAACTTTTCTTTGGCTAACAGGGAAATAGACGGAGCGTAAATGGGAATGCCCTGAGTGAAGTCAGTTCTTAATTCATTTATTTATTACTTATGTGTTGAATTGTCTTTATAAATTATCTTTATAAATTGTCTGTTTAGGTTTAGCCAATGGATCAACATCATGGCAGAAAGGGTAACCATAAGTGCTCCATTCTACTTCTGATTAGGCCTGTCTGAAGCATCTCAGCGCAGTGCACGAACTCCACAGCACCGGCATGGATCCTAAAAATACCTTTGGTAGATAAAAATCCACATTTTTCCTGGACAGCGCTGTTAGGCTACTCTTTTTGATTTCCATCTGCACAACAATGCACACAGGCGTTCAATCTTATTACCCAGAGGCCAGGGAAAATTACTAGAAGTCCATGCAAAAAAAAAAAACCCCAGCCTTCACTGGGGTGGGGACCTCCAGTACTCAAGGGAAATGCCATGCCTCGAGACCACGCAGCCCCTGTCTGTGCAAATTGTCTGTACAAATTGTCTGTACAAAATAATGATGTACGTCCTTGTTTCTTTCAGAGCATTGATGATAAATTTCCAGTGAAAACAATACATCTGAACACATGCAAAGTCATAGAAATTATAAAACCTCCATCAGGCACCAAAGGTTTGTATTTCTGGAAGCCGTCATCTGGCAGAACCTAGTCTTCTGTTATATAGAGGGTTTATGAAACAATATCAGTATTTATTCTTCTGCTCCATCATCTTTTTCCCCTCCTTCTTCGCCTTAGAGATTTTTTTTTTTTTTTTTTAACGTATCCAGAAACCATGAGTTGTAAACCCTTTGGCTCGGTACTATGGATATCGCTACCCTTCGGCCTTGATTCCATTATAGGTACCGTTAATCTGGGAGAAATGTGGCTTTTCTGCCTACCCCGGGAGTGAACCCGGACCACAAGGAGTTCGTCACCCGGCCGCCGCGAAAGTCCGGTTTAACCAACTTTGCTAGAGAGCCGGGCTCGCCTCAGAGATAGCCCTGATTATTTCAAGAAAATAACTGAACCAGAGTTTGTTTCCTTAAAGTTTGGCCCTAACTGGAGGGAATGTTTGAAAGAATAATTTTGTCTTTTCTGCATATTTTAGGCTCTCGTTTAGCAGTTGTTTGCCATCTTGTTGCAAATTCCATAGATGCATTCACCAGTGTCTGCAATCTTGAGCTCATCTAACAAGTAGTAGTTCAGTTTGTTAGTCCTGTGTGGAGCCTGAAGATTGCTTGCTGCTTGTTCACCTTAGCTAGGTTGGTAATATGAATCATCTGTTTGATGGCCCACATGCTCTGATTGCAGTTTGGTTCTATAATGGTTCTATAAGTGCTTCTTGACCTTATCCTATTTAATATTTTAACCAGACTGTGATAGTCTTCCATCTTTCTATATCAGTTTGTGAGCTCTTTGTTTCTAGACTGAGAGTCAGCTGTACACACATGTCGTAATTGTAACCAAATCATAGAGCATGTTGAGATAGGCGGAGACTGGTGAGCCCTGTAAAGAGCATCATGGGTAGTTAGCATCCTTTTAATATTTTCTCCAGGTATGCAAATGTTTTAGGAAATGAACAGCACATGATGCTTACAGTTTTCGATATAAAGGTGTGTGGTTGGACAGATGATAGGCATTCTAAATTACTCAATTCCTTGTGTAGGTTCCGGGGCCCTACTATATTGAAAAATAAGAATAGACCTGCTGCCTACCCAACAAGCCTGTCGCAAGAGTCCACTAATTGGGAGCTTCCTTTGAGGTCGAAGTGCATCTGCATGAGAGGCTAGGAACAAACTGTCTGCATATACATGAATCAGATCTGTAAAAGAGGTGTGCATGCAACACTCAATTTCTGGAACAGGACTACAGTCCAGAAGTCAACAAACAGCCAGAACTTTCTGCTGGAGTTTACAGCCGGTTAATGTAAAGAAGAAAGAAAGAACTACCCAGTTAAAAATTTTTCCCAGTGCTGCCATTTGAAGATGCAAATAATGAAAGATAAATGAGAAAGAATGTTGGTTTTTCTCCCTAAAAGTGTGAACATGTTTTCATTTCAGGGAACAGCAGTGGTGCCATAGAAGGAACAGAAGCAAGAACTCCTCGCTTCCGTCTGGTTATTCGCAGTAAAAAGGGGAAGACTTTGACCTTTCAAATGAAAGATGAGCAGGAGAAAGTTGAGTGGTTGACAGTGTTAGGTGACATCTGTAGACAGTGCAGTCAGGAGGACAGCAGTGTTGGCCTGGCAACCTCCTCCAATTAGCATCATCTGTCTGATCTTGTTGTAAGAAGCTTGAAGGTAACAGTTGTGTTGGGTCTGAAGGTTATATCTACATTGATATGAAATGATGAAAAAACCTTCAGGCTGTCAAGGGTATCGGAAAACAAATCATGAATTTTACTGATTCTCATCGAGTAAAAAGTTAAAATAGTGGGAATAGAAGGTAAGGGATCAACTAGAAAACAGTTTGACACTTTTCTCTTTTAATAATAATGAACATTTTCCTTCCATTTTGCTTTTCACCATTTGGTTATCTATGAAACCTTTATGCATTTATATTCCATTGCAGTGTTGAGACACTAGTATACATTTTTTATAGATTCAAGTTTGTTTCCTTCAGAATGGGAGGTGAACAGTTTGTCATCATAGAATAGAAGGTCGTCTGTGTCAGACTTGATTGAAAGCACAAGTACATGAGACAAAAGGTTGTGGATAGACATGCTTTCCAACACCACATGGCATAGACTATAGAAGACACATTGGTGGGTGGGGGGAGTGGGTGACCTGTTGAACTGGTGTAAAGAATAATTCTTCTGCCTTCCCATTTAAAAGGAGAGTTGACACATTGTATTGTGGTTTTAAGCTAGGCTGGAATATCTGTGCCTTTTGGCCCAACACATCGGTTTCAAGAAACCCTTAATTAGTCACCTGTTATGACATGTGGGTCTCTTATTTTGTTTGGCCAACATGTAAGCATAGAACCCACATTTGAAGAATAACTAAATGATCACAAAATACAGTTCTGAACTCAGCAAAAAGAAAGACACAGATGACAGTAGATGATTTTACCAAATTGAGAAAAAATAAATCTATTGTTGATACACTATAAAACATTAACCCCGATGTGGTCAAGGCCTTTTGGGAACAAGCAACGGAATCAGTAGAGAAAGATTTATTATGGCCTTGAGAGAATGAGGCACCTGGGTGTAACCAGAGGGTCTGGCAGGCTGACTACATTCAGAGGAAAGGCAAGACGGACATTTAACCAGATTGTGACCAGTACCATCAGTATTGAAACTCTGCGCTGGCTGCTGAATATGAGGACAGAGCATGCATGGGAATGCCCCGAGTGCTGTGATGTCAATTCTTGACTCAACTCAACTGGTGCCTGATGAGAATAGAAGGTACATTGCCATTTGTTTATGCTACAGTCATGTTGTTAGCAGAGCAGACTGCCTCCACCAGTGTCCTAGTGTATTCCTATATCTGAAAGACAGTGATTACAGTTTTCTAATGTTTCCTTGAGAGTGCATGCCCATTTCTGTTAAAAAGTGAATTATTTGTTTGTCTTTATCTTCATATCTTGTCTTTCAAGTAATTTCTGTTTGCTTAAAAAATTTTCATTTGGTTTTGTATGTTAGTTTTTCCGCAAGATGTTGATGCTTAATAGCTTAAGACAATTTAACAATTATTGCAAAGCTTTTTTTTTTCTCTTGTCTTGGTACAACACCAGGATTTTTTCTCCATCTTGATGTGAAACAACATTCAACAGTTATTGATTCTATCATAAATGTGTAGTGCAACATATCAGACTAATGCGAGATAGATTTTTATTTTCGCAACTAAAGTTAAGTACAGTCATTATAAAGTTGTGGGTACTAAAGTAAAGGTCCCTTTAGGCGTATAGGGCTAGACCTATATTTTTATAGACCAATCGGCACAAGATGGGTGATGTGGGTAGCATCACGTCGGCCGCCCTTATTTCCCGGGACTGCAGCCAGGACCCACTCAAGACTGGGTCGACCTGGGAGTCATGTTGTGGGTAGTCAGTTGATATTTAAATAAAATTTCATTGATCTAAAAGACAAAGGTGTAATGCTGTTTTATTGGAGTGCTGCAGTAGAAAAATAATTGTTGCCTTCCTCCAACCCGAGCAGGTTATTTCTTTAACTCTATTTTTCAAGCAGATTCTACTTTCACCAGTTCGCTATACATATTTTTTTTTTGCTCTGTCCATGCCGACAACTTATTATATTCACCCACTCATAGAGAGCTTAGCATTCACTGATAGTAAACTCCAGCTGATTCTGAAAGTTCTGGTTGTTCGGTAATTTCTCAACTTTGGCCTTGTTCCAGACCCTAAGTTCTGTTTTACAGATCTGACTTACTTGTGTGCAGACTAATGGTTTCTTGCCTCTCAGACAGATTATGGATCATTAGATGTTACTTTGAACTCTTTCTGACCCAGTTGTTTATTACTTTATCCTTCACAGTCATTAATTATACATTAACCCCTTCACTGAAATAAATCTACTAGATCAAAATTATTACTTCTTTTTCTGTGTTCACTAGCTGTTAATTCGAGTGGAGAGTTTTAGTTTGTTCATCTCTGGACTCTTGTTCCAGAACCTGGTTGTTGCTTATACATTCGTTTAAAAATCTGGCTTATTTGTATGAGGACTCTTGGTTCCTTGCCTCTTGGGCAGATGCACTCTGACTTTGAAACATGTTCCTGATTGGTCGACTTTTACGACAGGCATGTTGAGGAGGCAGTGGGTCTATTCTTGCTTCCCCCACAATGGGGCTCCAGAACCCACACAGGGAGAATTATTCTAAAGCCCCTGGATCCTGTACCTTATCAGTTTGTACTTAGGCTACAATTATTTGTTCTGCGTACAGTTCTCACATGATAGTCATTAAATGCAAATAGTTTCCTCGAATGGAAAATATTAATTTTAAAAAATGTACATATGAAATTCTTCCTTCATATTTTCAAGGGAGTGCCGCAAATTTTATTATACATATCTTCAGCTCAGAGATAATTGTAACCCACTTTGTCATTAATTTGTGTGGTTTTCTTTCTTTTGGGGGCCATCGTAGCACAGTTGCTATACTGCTGGCATGAAGATCTTTGGTTTCAATCAAGCATAAAGATGCTTTATAAAGTATACTTAGTACTATAAAATACTAAGTTATATTAAGTAAAAATGTTTGATACAAAAAATAGCCTGACAAAGGATTCTTTTCTATTATTTGAGTTACTTTTAAAAAAAAAACAAATGTTATCCTATGTAATTGGCTCTGTCTATCTACATATGAAATGATACATTATTATTTCCGCTGTTGTAACAAGTTTTGTCTAAGGACAGTTCTCACACTTTCACCTAGCCATTGTTAATCAGTCAATGTAAGATTAAGGCTCTGTTGATATTTTATTGTCCTGTTTTTTTTTTTTTTTACAGTTTTGCTTGACTTGTCTTCATTGATATTTGTTATTTAACACATACACCCAAATAATTTATTAATATATTTTTAAAATAATTGCCCTATGCATGATGGTCATGATTTTTCAGCTATCACTAATCACATTGACACACAAAAAGGCAAAGCTGACCTTTTTTTTAAGTGATAATGTGTTAAGTTATTTATAAATTGTATGAAATTTTCAAGAGATTAATTTTCTAATATTGTAACAAATATATTTTTTGTGGATAATAGAATAAGACATTACATTGCCATGAAAATATGTACAGTGACTTTTCTTTGTCATCATCATCATCTTCTTTTTCGGCAATGGCCCTTAGAAGGGCAGTTGGCATGTTTTGGCGTGTTTACAGCTAGACTGAGACAGCTGCACCTTTTAGCTTCCAGTTTCAACAAACCCCAAATTGGTTGCCTTTAACTATAAGCTAGTTAAGGGGCAGTTGTGTGAATTCATTTTTTTAAACCGCAAAATAGGGGGCCCCAGAACACCCACACAGGGAATACAGTGAACAGCGTAAGAAACAAACAGTGGTTGAACAGCATAAGAAACAAACAGTGGTTGAACAGCATAAGAAACAAACAGTGGTTGAACAATGTAAGAAACAAACTGGTTGAACAATAAGAAACAAACTGGTTGAACAATAAGAAACAAACAGTGGTTGAACAGTATGATAAACAAACAGTGGTTTAACAACGTAAGAAGCAAACTTGGTTGAACAATAAGAAACAAACTGGTTGAACAGCGTAAGAAACAAACAGTCGTTGAACAGTATGATAAACAAACAGTGGTTGAACAACGTAAGAAACAGTGGTTAAACAATAAGAAACAAACTGGTTGAACAGCGTAAGAAACAAACTGGTTGAACAACGTAAGAAACCAACAGTGGTTGAACAACGTCAGAAACTGGTTTAAATCTTTTGTTTGTTAAGAACAAGAGACCCCCCCACCCCACACTTGTGCACTGTTAACCCTTTTGCCGCAGAAGGCAATTTCACGATTAGCCTAAATTTTTGCCGAACAGCATTGGTCAATCCTCGTTATGCCTATATATCGGATTGAATACTGATCGCACCTGCGCAATGCTCAGAATGCTTAGATGTGTTAATTTAAAAAAAACTTAAAATAGCTTCTAGAGGACAGGGTTTTGTGAAGAAATGGGCTTTTTTTAAAGTCCATATGAAGTTTTTAACCTTCAGTGGTCACAGAGTGATGGGTTATGTAAAACAAACAAGTAAAAGTCCCTTTACACACAAGTGGTGCATTGGGCATTTGTGGCTAGACTCGTATTTTTTTTTAACCAATCGGCCCTGGCTGGGTGATGTGGTTAGCGTCAGCACCTAGCAGCTACACCACCTTGGCTCTGAACCATCTGCAAAAATGCGGCTTTGTCAGACTTACGTCAGATAATAGTAAAACTCATTTATTTCTCGTTGTGATCTTATGCAATAGAAATATATACATTTAAAAAAAAAAGGGATTATTATGTACATGTTATGTTCTGTTTGTGGGAAAACTGAGGCTGTTCCAGCATTGTTTTCTACATCTCATTGTTTTTTATATGTATAATTTCACATATTGATTTTGTATTGTTATGATCTTTTTAGTATATGAAATGTCTCCTCTAATATGTTCACAAAATCAGCATATTTCAACCCACAGTTATCATTTCAGTATCCGAAATATCTCATATAAAATGTCAAAATAAACAGCGCCATATTTCAACCCACAGTTATCATTTCAGTATCCGAAATATCTCATATAAAATGTCAAAACAAACAGCGCCATATTTCAACCCACAGTTATCATTTCAGTATCCGAAATATCTCATATAAAATGTCAAAACAAACAGCGCCATATTTCAACCCACAGTTATCATTTCAGTATCCGAAATATCTCATATAAAATGTCAAAACAAACAGCGCCATATTTCAACCCACAGTTATCAATTCAGTATCCAAAATATCTCATATAAAATGTCAAAACAAACAGCGCCATATTTCAACCCACAGTTATCAATTCAGTATCCGAAATATCTCATATAAAATGTCAAAACAAACAGCGCCATATTTCAACCCACAGTTATCAATTCAGTATCCAAAATATCTCATATAAAATGTCAAAACAAACAGCGCCATATTTCAACCCACAGTTATCAATTCAGTATCCGAAATATCTCATATAAAATGTCAAAATAAACAGCGCCATATTTTAACCCAGTCATTTGTGTGAAATGTCCCATTTGATATGTTAACAAACATCATCATACTTTAACCAACAGAAACCCAGCTGTGCCATCAAGCAGTAGTGTTTATTTTAACACTGTTGACTCCTTGTAAATATTGTAAAGTTTGAATATTTGGTTAGGGTAACGCAAATCTCCCCAAATAGAGTAGGTCACTTTTCATTCACAAGTTTGTTGGGCTGGCCGACTTTCCTGAAGGTTACAGGTGTGTCCCTCTGTATTGTTTGCTTTCTATGTAGTCTTGCCTTTACATTTTCATTCCGAGAAAGAGAATGCCTGTGACATAGGTTGTAGCGATCTCTAGGGGGTTTGTATTAGGGCCAGTTGCTCCATGTTCTTGGATCGTTAAAAGCACTGGCGTGCTGAAATATACAACATGCGATATCAACGGTATCGTGGAACACCCCTCTAACCTTGTGCGAAGCTCACGAGGCACCAGTCAGAAGTGACCTAGTGTGTATATAGGCTGGGCGTGGGGAGATTAACGTTTCGTCTTCCAAATATTTTTATTTTGTATTTTTTTGTTTTGAAATACTTCAAGTTTAAATACTACAGTGTTTTATGATACACTTGTATATTTAACTAGTGTTCGAGCAATTCTGATTACTTGTAGATGTAATAATTATTCTTTTCTCTACTCCTGGAATGCCTCGCGGCGTCAGGGCAGGAAGAGATTTATGGAATGGATCCTTCTGTTCGCTTCATATAAAGTAATGTCAGTGTCTTTGATATTTCTTCTGTGTCCATATTCTGTGTGGTCGACCTCTGGGTGTGTTACTGTTGTATCTGTAAAACATTGCTCTCAGGGGGCACTGACTGATGCCAGTCTTGTTACATGGCCAAACCATTTGATTTGTTCAGTATTGGTTCTCCTCCTGATATCATCATTTCTAAGTCGATCTTTCCTTGTTAAACCTAGCATAGTACGTAAACATTTCATTTCTGTTCTGACTGTTTTCCTTCTGTCCTCTGAAGACAGTGTCCATGTTTGACATTGATAGCAGAGAGTTGGTAAGAATATTGTGTTAAACTGTGTTCTTTAAGTGTTTATATTCACATACTTGCAGTTGAAGAGTGGTAAGAATATTGTTTTGAACAGTGTTATTTTAGTGTTCATATTCACATGCTTGCAGTTGAAGATTGGTGTCGATTGGCTTTATTGCGTCTTTGTTGGATTTCTTTAATAATTCTTCTGTCTTCTGAAAAATGCTACCTAGATATATAAAGTCCTTTGACTGGTGTTCATAGGTTTTTACATTGGTGTTTCTTCCTTTTGTGGAGAAAGTCTTCACTTCTGTTTTGTTTACTTAATCTTCATATCAAAATTGTCTCATTATGAGTCGAGTCTAATATGTTCTTGTGGTTGTATTTTGTTTTACATACTTAGGAAATAAGATGATATCTGTAGGGGACTAAGTGGCAGAAATATAACCTAGAATCACACCGGCATCTAGTGCCTTTAACAAACGCTTGAACATCTGGAAGTCAAAAACACTCAGCAATCACACAAAACTTAAGATATTTAACTGTTGGTGCTAACTTATGGATGTGAGAGTTGAAAAGCAGTGGTAGTTCTAAATAATAAAATAGACAGTTTTGAGAACAGATGTCTTAGAAGAATACTAAATCTCCACTGGACAGATTTTAGATCCAATATGTAAATAAGACAAGAGACCAAGCAAGATAGTGTATCCAATTTTAAAAGAAAGCGCTGCTGGAACTAGATCGGCCATACACTCAGAATGCATAAGATAAGACCTCCCCATCAAGCCCACATTTGGACACTTGAAGGGAAAAAGAAAATTGGGAAGACCTAGAGAGAGAGAGAGAGAGAGAGAGACTCTGCTCTCATTTTAATTGTCATTGAACAATTAAGCAAATATTTATTTAGCACTGACTTTGTTTAATACATATCTTTCTTCACATGTTTATAAAAACCACACAATGAAGCCAGTTGGCTGTACCTTGTTCGCCTTAGTTCAACACAGTGTTGTGACGAACTTCTGTGATAGCCAACATGAAATGTTTATGAAAGCAACTGAAATAGAAATGTGTCTGTTTGAAGTCTGAACACTTGAAGTATTAATGTTAAGAGATTCTATCCCATCATTCCTTAACCGTGGTCCAAATATTTGACACTGTATATTCAAAAGAATGTTTTACTGTTGTGAATTAAATTATGAGAGTGCAGCCAATCTGTTGCCCATTTTATTGCCTGGCATTATTGTGCATGTCTCGTTAGTTGCATCACCACAGTTTTACAGCATATATGATGATGCAACAATACATGAATTCTTTCCCCTAAAATACACAGATTACATTGTCTCTTTTTACACTGTTCACATCACCTGACCAGATACAGCAAAATTTGCCAGGCAATAAATTGTACAGTCTGTTGTTGAATGTTGTCATTATTTAAATTCTGTTTAATTTTCTGCTAAATTTGGTAATTCAGTGCACAGTGGCATGGAGTTTTATTCATAATGCCACTGTCATAATTGTAACTCTTTGACTGCCTGTTGAATTTCTTTTTCGTTTTGGGTTGGATATTAATGTGATGGTTTTTCTCTTGTCTTCCACAATATGACTTTTTCTAGACTTAATTCACTTATTTTACTTTTATAGCAGGATTGTTGAATCTATGGCGAACACATTGTGGGGAGCTAGCACAACTAGAGGCTCCAGATCTTCAGAAGAGGGCATCCCTTCGGGGAGCATTTCAGCCCACTCTTTTCTGAACATTCTTTGGATTTGGCCCACCCAGATCATGACGCTTGGTATCTTTATCCAGCTCTACAACTTAACTCTTTGTCGACATAAAACATGTGTTCGGCACCCATGACACGTGTCCCATAATGATCATCGTAATGTTTGCTTACTCAAATGTCACACTGATGAAGGCAGAGCTTATTCAATTGCAACAGCCCTCTGAAACTTAACATTTTCTGGTCACTAGTGTCTTGGTTCACACTTGCACAAATTACCTGGCCATCTGTTTCAAATGCTGGAGTATTCTGCAGGAAATGTTTACCTCCTTTTACCACCTAACTTTGGCTTTTAACTCTGCAAGAATGGAAGTTAATAACTGCTCAGTGATTGTCATGCCAAATTTTGATTGTTTCTGATAGAAGGATACATTTTGTGTTCATAACTTTCTGTAAAAATGACTTAATTCTTGTGAAGGGCAAATGTTTAAATTGCACCATAAAAGAGAAAGAAAATTGGCAGACAGATAAAACACAGGTGCAGAAATCAGGTATAATTTTTTTTGCTGATTTTTTATGTGTCATTTATTTCAGTGGTGATTTTGTGACATAAATTCAGAGCTAAAAGAGGTTTAATAGTGTTTGATGATTATATATATAACCCACACCAACACAAGAGTATGTGAGTTTATATTTGATATCTAATAATTTTATTTAATAATTATGTGACCAAACACTATAATATTAGATGTGATTTGGCATTTGATAGTTATATGATATGAACCTGAACCATTATAAAAAGTATATGCTATTTACGGGACAAAAATCTGTATTCAGTTTTCAGATAGGTCCGATGTAGTTACATTTTCTGCTTTTGGAACCAAATACAAACTTGAATGTCTAATCTAGGATTCATGTAAAATAGACCTCCCATAATAAAAGCATGTCTTTACTGCTCTTATTAAAATCAAGTCAGACTAGACTGTCTTGGTTAAAATTCATATAAAGTAGACCTAAAATAAAAGCATATCTTTAATGCTCTTATTAAAACCAAGTCAGTCTAGACTGTCTTGGTTATAATTCATATAAAGTAGAGCTCCTAAAATAAAAGCATATATTTAATGCTCTTATTAAAATCAAGTCAGTCTAGACTGTCTTGGTTATAATTCATATAAAGCAGACCTCCTAAAATAAAAGAATATATTTAATGCTCTTATTAAAATCAAGTCAGTCTACACTGTCTTGGTTATAATTCATATAAAGTAGACCTAAAATAAAAGCATATATTTAATGCTCTTATTAAAATCAAGTCAGTCTAGACTGTCTTGGTTATAAATCATATAAAGTAGACCTAAAATAAAAGCATATATTTAATGCTCTTATTAAAACCAAGTCAGTCTAGACTGTCTTGGTTATAATTCATATAAAGTAGAGCTCCTAAAATAAAAGCATATCTTTAATGCTCTTATTAAAACCAAGTCAGTCTAGACTGTCTTGGTTAGAATGTGTCTTAGTAGACCTAGTACAGAATTAACTCTTTTACACCCAAGCAATGTATCGTGCATACTAAACCACACACAGTGTGTTCTGACATCTTTGATTAGAAAACGACTCAAGATTTTTGGCTAGATATTTCAGCAGGCAATCTCACTTGATGTTTATGCAAAGATTTACACATATTGCCTCTTTGAAAGTCATTTTTTTTGGTTACCATAGTGACTGTTACCTTTTTCTGGTACTGAAAGGGTTAGGTAAGTTACAGACTAGACTCTTATATAAAACTAAGCAGAATCGACTTCTCTACATGGGAACAATATTGATCTAATTAAAATTTTTAGTCACCAACATAATCACAAATGGGAAATTAGTTACTCAGTAAAACTTTAAAATTAGACTGACAGAATCCATTAGTACTGGCTGATCATGCCTGCTTTATTTGTCTAGTTTGGTTGAATATCAATTCAGTTTGTGGACCTGTATAGTATACTTCACACAAAAATAAGAGTGTTATAAAGTAACATTTCCTTCCTAGTCACTTCAGTGCAAAAATACTGTGTATATTTTTTAATAACCAACAGAAGTGTGATGTTACATTTGCATGTACTCCCCTTTTTTTGGGCGTTATAATTTATCAACTTATAATTGCATGTGATGTATTTCCATTTATGTGACTTTGTAAATGTCCTCAGCATATGCCCCGGCTCTTTTATTCTCTTTCACATTGGCGTATCCTAGTGTGTACGACCAATATATTTTTTTCAGGCAGGGCTAGTGGATGGCATCAACCCATTTAAATCGGGGTTTGCCAGTTTGAATCTTTTTAAGCATGCTCATTAGGTCTGTCACTATCAGTGCGTTAGTTGCTTTCTGTTCCGCCAGCCATGCACCTGCTCCAGTGACAGCCGCTATGGCATATTAGAATTATGTGAACTGAATACCTGACGTTTTTCTCTTAGTGTCTTACCATTCACCTGCACTGTGTATGTCCACCCAGACTGCACTTCTTGAATCACTGAGCCATCTGTGCAGACGATGTCACCTGGTCGAGTGTGTGTGTGAATTATTACCTATATGGATAACACTTTCTCGTTGTGACTTGATTTTGCTCTAGGCATATTCTGTACAAGTTTTATATGTCTGTTATAACTATTTATTTTAGTATAACCCACCCTGGTGTGATCTGTCCTGATGTAATCTATCAATCTGATATGTGTTCTGACTCTAGATCTATACCCAGAGATCATATATGCATTGAAAGGTAAAGGTGGACACAGGAAACTAGACACCTTTGCATTAAAGTGCATGGTGTTTGGGAATTGGGTAAGAAACATTGGTGAGTCAAAATAAAAGCCATGTTGCTTCAGTAGCACAATTTGAATTTAAGATGTAACAAATGAGTATGGTTGTTTCTTTTTATTGTTATAGTCTAGAACATAACTAGCCATGTGGCCCTAAATCTTCAGTCTTTGGGAGCCCCAGACTACACTTCAGAACTGGTAAATATAAAGGTTAATGGCAGTTTTATTAGTCTTCAACTTTGCCACACTATCTCTGAACTTCACCTTGTATCACTGTGTATGTTTTAATCATATTACACCTCATTTCACTTAAAACACATTTTTCTCTATACTACTGACTGATTAGGTCAAATTGAGTTGAAAACTATATGCATTTATATTCCATTGCATTGTTGATAATCTAAATGTTAACTTTTATAACTGCATGTGTATTTTTCATTAAATTGTATTATTCTGTAATATTTTTTAGATTTTGTAATAAATTATTTTTTATACGTAATATCTATTTTTTCATATCACTAATTTTCATATCTGGGTAGATTTAAAATCATCTGCCACAGGAGTATGGATGCAAGCTAAAGTAGATTTCATGATTACTTGTATGAATTTGTGCTCTGAAATGTCTATATGTAGTTCTTAATTTACAGAATGTTGGTAAAATTGCTAATGTTAGAATTTAGTTCACAGATAAATTGTGATATCTGCACTTTTTGGTCAATACACACCCCTTTACAGCATACAGAAGCCCCGTCACATGGATAGGACAGACATACTGACTGCACTGTGTTTCAGAGAGTTTGAGATAAATGAGTGAGTGATAGTGAACCACCTGATGAAAAGGAGGACAGGCAAAGAAAACAAGCCAGTCCACTCTTACTGGGTACAGTGAGCATGGAGACACTGAGATAGCTGCTGCATAGGAGGATGGAGCGCATCTGGGTCTGACTAGGATGCTGATACAGATAACAAATATGTCTTTTTAAGAACAAAGTTACATTAGCATGGCTTCTTTGATCCTTGTGGTTGTATGGCTTAGAGGTTAGTGAGAATGTTTCATAATCCTTGATATACCATGGTTCTGCTTCTGCACCCAGCAGTTAAGAAAAAAGTGTTTTTATGAAGCAAGGGTTGCACCGTTGAATAGATTCTAACCTCACCATGTAATGTTCCTAAAAATAACTATGGATGCACAACATTCACAGCAGCCAGGCTCAGTTGTGAAGATGGAACAATATTTTTATTCTTTTCTACTAGCCAGATGGTGGGGGCATCTTGCAGGCAGTGTAGATGAAACCAAGACATTTAGAAAAAATTATATTCAAACTCATAATTGTTTAAATGTAATCATATTGCGAGCCTCACTGCATTTTTTAAGCATAAAATATCGTAATTGTGTTCAGTTTGGTTAATTGTAGCTTGTCTTTCTTGCTTTGTTTTATTAAGTACTTTTAGAGGCTTATTTGAGGTAACATTTTCAACATTCTACAGGAGAGCTATGTTTTCTTGCATGCAGTTCCATTTCATATCGTTACCTCATAGATTGTCTTGTCTTATACATGGATAAATAACAATGCTTAGGTGGTCGGTGAACATGAACAAAATATTTTATCAATTATTTGTTGTATTTTGTTGTAGCTTCCAGTTGCAATAATCTTAAAATGAATGATGAACAACAGTCAGTACTAGTATTATGATGTTTAGTGATGTATTTCCTCAGCCTTTCCAGAATTTCACTCATGATGGGTTTTAAAAAGTAACTATACACTTGCTGTTAGCAGGTTTAAAAAAAGGTAACTATACACTTGCTGTTTGCAGGTTTAAAAAAAGGTAACTATACACTTGCTGTTTGCAGGTTTAAAAAAAAGTAACTATACACTTGCCGTTTGCAGGTTTAAAAAAGGTAACTATACACTTATTATCCGCAGTTTTAATAATTATACACTACTGCAGTTTAAAAATCACACACATCATTAAAGACCTGTTATCCAAGGTTTGAAAGCTTTACACCTGCTAGCTACAGGTGTCAAAAGTAACCGTGTGCTATGTGCACAAACTATTTACAGCAGAACTTTCAAAACTTTTCACGATGTTACATAAATATATATATATATATAAACAGTAATTGTTTTGGACTGTTATCTAACAGAATTGTAGATTAAATAACTAAAACCAGCTCCATAACACATTGTCAGAACAATAGTGGGATTCTTGAAGCAATCAGAACCCAGAAGTCTATATAATAGGTATCGTTAGACTCTCATCTGAAATAACAGATAATATTGAAAGAAGTAGAATTGTACACAAAATTGGACAGCAGTAGAATTGTACACAAAATTGGACAGCAGTAGAAATGTACACAAAATTGGACAGCAGTAGAATTGTACACACAATTTTACAGCAGTAGAATTGTACAGAAAATTGGACAGCAGTAGAATTGTACAGAAAATTGGACAGCAGTAGAATATTAAAATAAAACTATAGACACACATTAAAATAACAATAAATGATGAAGAAATTAAACTTCAAATATCCATGCTCTCTAGTAAACAGCAATATAATCTTGGACAGAAGGCAAAAGGAAGATGGCCATAGCAATACAAAGATAAAACAGCATAAAGGCCTGTGGTTAAGCACTAGCAAGGAAATCAAGGTCAACAATTTGAGGGCTTGCATGTTCCCAGTAGCAACATTTGGATGTAAGTCGTGGACTTTCTCAGTCCTCAAGGAAGAAAATGGGGACTTTTGAGGTGAAATGATATAGATAGATTCTCAGAATATGATAAACAAACAAAAAATACATACTGACATCCTGAAAGATCTGAACATCAAAGAAGTTTGGCTAATAAACAACATCTTGTTTTGGAAGCTGAAATATTTTGGCCATATCAAGCGCCACGGTGGAGTAGGAAAAAAATAATTGCAGAAGACATGGTACCAGAAAGGAGAAACAGAAGCTGACCAGCATGAAGATGGCTACAGAATATAAGTGACTGCTTGGCATGAAAGTGCATGTAACAGCAAAGCCAACGAGGGACCAAGTTTCTTTCGGGCAGACTGATGAGAGCGATGCTCTCCAAAGGACCTGCTACATCAGGGCTATTGAACTTGCGACCTGCGGGCTGTATCTTGCTGCGGGGGCCTCATTAGAGGCCATCATTGCCAGTTGTATTCTATTATTGATCTTCCTGTGCTGGGGCTCAGGCCTCTGACCCGTAACCATCCCCCTTGTCCCAATTTTGTCCCCTGTGTTAAATAGCCCTATGCTACCTGATGATGTTGGACACATTTATTCAAAACGATTGAATTTTCTTACTGTAAAAATTTTTTTTTTATTATTATAACAATTATTTTGTGTTTGAAAGCAAAACTTTTGTATTAAACCAAATTTATTTTCCCCTGTGCAGATTCTAAGCGCCATTCTAAGAGAGAAGAAAAATTAGATGCCACCACTTAAGAGGCTTCAGTAGAAGATGACAGTTTGCTGTAATTAGATGAAGAAATGATAATTAAATGCATTAAAAAAAAAAAAAACTATTGCCTAAGAAAAGTGGTTAAAAAAAATGGGATGAAATGAAAAAAGGTGAAGAAATAAATATCTTAACAACCGCTGGTATCAGCTGTATTGGACATGTCTAGTAAAGAAACCAGCAGAGAATTGCAAAGTAGGCATTGGAATGGGAAAAGGAATTAAGGAGGCGAGGATGCCCTAAAGAAACCCTAAAATGAACATTAATGAGAGAGGCCAAAGCTGCTGGACTGGATTCTATCTATGATACTGAACTAATTGCACAGTATAGTATGTAATAGATGAATAAACTGCAAGCCCTATGTGACATAATGGCACAACAGAACAATGAGTGAATGAATGTAATCAGATGTGTTTACTGGGTGATGCAGATATCACAGTCTAGCTGTAAACCACAGCCTTCAAACTGCCCTTTAAGGACAAACAAAGAAGAAGCATTTGATGTACTTATTTAATTTACAAGCATGCTGGTAAGATAACATGGTTGTATATACAGTCTGCTTATTACATCTACTTCATGCAAGAAAACTGTTGTTGAAGAAAGCCTTGCTTGGCTTCAGTAGGACTATCTTGTTGTTTGAAGGAAGTCTTGCTTGGCTTCAGTAGACTATCTTCTTTTTTGAAGAAACCCTTGCTTGGCTTCAGTAGACTATTATGTTGTTTGACATAAGTCCTGCTTGGCTTCAGTAGACTGTCTTGTTGTTTAAAGAAAGCCTTGCTTGTCTTCAGTAAACTATCTTGTTGTTTAAAGAAAGCCTTGCTTAGCTTCAGTAAACTATCTTGTTGTTTAAAGAAAGCCTTGCTTAGCTTCAGTAGACTGTCTTGTTGTTTAAAGAAAACCTTACTTGGCTTCAGTAGACTATCTTGTTGTTTAAAGAAAGCCTTGCTTGTCTTCAGTAGACTATCTTTTTGTTTAAAGAAAGCCTTACTTGGCTTAAGTAGACTATCTTGATTGAAGAAAGCCTTGCTTGGCTTCAGTAGACTATCTTATTTGAAGAAAGCCTTACTTGGCTTGAGTAGACTGTCTTGTTGATTAGTGTAGTCTATGTCAATTGCTTAGGTGATTCTTATGGGAACATGACGTATATGTTTTGGTATAAGTGTATCCATTAGTATAGAGGAGCAACTTGATGATAGTTGGGCTGTCATGCAAGAGATGTGGGTTCAGCCCTCAGTAAGGAAGGCCACTTTTTTCAGCCCCCCCCCCCCCCCCCCCCCCCTTGTTTTCCCCTTCAAAATTTCAGTTCCATGCCCACATCTATCTTGTCATACATCAGTTCACCACCTAGTGGTTGATGCTCCTACATGATGTTCCAAGCAATGCTTGCGGTTCTTAATTTATAACGTACCCCAAACACAAAATTCCCGTGGGAAATCCACAGCTGACCTGACAGTCCATTATTTCAAAGGGTGCAAGTGTGCTGTTGGGTGGTGTTTTGTTTGAGTGTTCATCTAGTGTCTTCTAACCCTAACCCTAAACTTGGCTGTAGAGAAATCGTGAGAAACTACAACCTGAACACCCTAGAATTTATTGGGAATGTCTCCTGTGACGTCAGGGGTATGTTATAAATTAAGTACCATGCTTGCTACTCTAAACTAAACTGGAAAGAAGCACACATTTTTTATGAAAATAGGTCTGAAATTACTAGATACTATCTGAACTCTGCCTTCATCGGTTACAGTTGAAAGGCAGCAGACTTGTAAAGTTTGGCGTTATTTGATACATCTGTGTATTTTGTAAAAGCAGATCAGTCTTGTTTCAGTAGAAGTAATTTTGTTACAGTATATATGTATATCTAATCGAAGGTTCTGTCATGCATGGTTGCATATTGTCTGATCCCAGAAGTGCATTTATATGTGTCAATCATAATGTTAACTTTTGCAACCATAGAACAGGAAACTAAGGATAAATACCAGTGTGTTCATTGATACATTACATGTGTTCAAGGCTTTTGGGTGGCTTTGTGTAAAGTATTAGTCTTTGACTCCCAAGCAAAGTAACTTTGAAATTATAAATTTTTTTATTAACATGTCTGGTTAAACATACAGCTAATATGGACAGCATAATATATATTAATATCCACACATGGTGGTTAAACAAAACCTCAGCTACATAAACATGTGTGTCACATTATTATTTACACATGTAAGGTTAAGCAAGCAGGTTATATACAGTAACACACACACATGTTCATATTTACAAAAGTAAAGTTCAGTAAACACCTCACATGTGTGTTCTGTTTCTGAATAAGGCTTGGAGTTTTTTAAATTTTGTTTTTGGTCTGATCATCATCATCGGCAGCAGCTTCATATCCACACACATATGTTTAACAGAACTACATATAGAGTGATATGCTTATATGTGCGTATGTTATATCAGTATCCAGTTTACTCATGAACTTTTGTGCTCATTCAATAACAGTATTCAGATTTTAACGTAACGTTTCTGTAAAAGTACTAGGGTGAGTACACATACAGGAGCAAAAGGTTGAGTATTTCACTGTTCACAACCCCCCCAAAAAATAAGCATTTACAGTAAATTGTTCACATATAATTACGTACACCTAATATGCTATGTGTCTGCAATGTTGGAAATGCTTTATGTAGTACTTATACAGACCTTGTGTGCATACACATAGATTCTAGACACACGCATGCACACAGACATACAATCCTTACGTATATTGCATCGCCTTATTATGGTTTTTCCAAATCAGCATATTAATTGAATGTATCTGTGAGAATGTATGTTAATGCGGACACTATATTATGCGGGGGTGGCATGGTGACCTGTCAACCTGACAGTCTTGTGTTTGAAACCCCCCTCAATGTGGTCTTTTCACAACTTGACCTGGGCTCAGAGATTGACATAGCCAAATACAGAGACTAGGAAAAGCTTTAGGAAATAAAAGCAACCAGTGCAGTAATGACCACATCATACATTGACTTTCATTTGTACTTAAACAATGGTGGGGGCTATGGCACTATTTGGCCAAATGCCTAACTGCATTTTTAAAAAATCTTTTAAATTATGTCATTTTGCATGTTTAAGTACACTGCATATTTTATTTCCTATAAAAATGCCAGCATTCAAAGTGCACCAGCCTAGCAACATGATGTGCCTTGTATGTACATGCAGAGTCTGCCATCAGCTCTTGTATATTTAATATTAACAGTACTGATGTGATTTTTCCCGGCATAAGAAATTATTGTGGCGTTGAATGATGCTAGATTTGGTATTGTTTTTCCTAAGACTCAAACAGTTTATTGCCTGGGGTGTTTCTCTGTATGTCAGCAGGTGCTGTTTTATTCAACACTGAATGAAAACAAGCAAAACAGTGTAAAACGCTGGTGCACAGTTAAGAAGAAAAAAAAAATAGTTTGCAGTGTAAAAGAAAACACTAGTGTGCATTGAAAAAGTAAACAATAGATCACAATATAAAAATAAACACGGGCATTCAACATAGAAATAAAAGTAAAAAGTGCAAACTGGTCAACATTAAAACAAGAAAACACTGGTACCAAATATAAAGAAGTAAACACTAGTGCACAACATAATAGTAACACACACACACACACACAAAAGTACAAGCTGGTGTACAACATATGGAGTAAACACTGTGCACAATACAGCAGATATCTTTATTCAACAGAAACCTCAGTTTAAAGGTTATTTTCATTGAAGGTAACATTGACAAATGTGAGGCAGAACCTGAGACAAGTATCAGCAGATTTATTCTTTAGCAGTCAGTCTTGTAAACATGATTGAATGTAAATTATTTTCTCATAAAAATGAATCATTCAAATATGTTGTGTAAGTATATCTTTTTATATGTTTGCTTTTCTTTTCTCAAAACATGCATATTTTTATATTTCTGTGCTTGAATTTGCTAACATCACCTTTTTGCTGATGAAACAAAAATATTGATATCTTGATATTTAACTTATTTATTTATATCAAGTAGTTGTGTGACTCATAGCGAAGTTTACTTTTATTGTTTCCCGTTTCTAACTTCAATAAAATCTTGCACAGTTTCTGAACTGCTTTAATGTGAGCTTTATGTTCTGTTAAATATTTGACTGGTACGTGTGGTTATTTATATCAGATGCTTTAGTGTGGGCTTTATGTTATGTTGAGTATTTGACTGGTACATGTGGTTATTTATATCAGATGCTTTAGTGTGGGCTTTATGTTCTGTTGAATATTTGACCGGTACGTGTGGTTATTTGTATCTGATGCTTTAGTGTGGGCTTTATGTTCTGTTGAATATTTGACCGGTACGTGTGGTTATTTGTATCTGATGCTTTAGTGTGGGCTTTATGTTCTGTTGAGTATTTGACCGGTACGTGTGGTTATTTGTATCTGATGCTTTAGTGTGGGCTTTATGTTCTGTTGAATATTTGACTGATGCGTATGGTTATTTGTATCTCATGCTTTAGTGTGGGCTTTATGTTATGTTGAGTATTTGACTGGTACATGTGGTTATTTATATCAGATGCTTTAGTGTGGGCTTTATGTTCTGTTGAATATTTGACTGGTACGTGTGGTTATTTGTATCTGATGCTTTAGTGTGGGCTTTATGTTCTGTTGAATATTTGACTGGTACGTGTGGTTATTTGTATCAGATGCTTTAGTGTGGCCTTTATGTTCTGTTGAATATTTGACTGGTATGTGTGGTTGTGTGTATCAGATGCTTTAGTGTGGCCTTTATGTTCTGTTGAATATTTGACTGGTATGTGTGGTTGTGTGTATCAGATGCTTTAGTGTGGGCTTTATGTACTGTTGAATATTTGACCGGTACATGTTGTTATTTGTATCTGATGCTTTAGTGTGGGCTTTATGTTCTGTTGAATATTTGACTGGTACATGAGGTTATTTGTATCTGATGCTTTAGTGTGGGCTTTATGTTCTGTTGAATATTTGACCGGTACGTGTGGTTATTTGTATCTGATGCTTTAGTGTGGGCTTTATGTTCTGTTGAATATTTGACCGGTACGTGTGGTTATTTGTATCTGATGCTTTAGTGTGGGCTTTATGTTCTGTTGAATATTTGACCGGTAAGTGTGGTTATTTGTATCAGAAAAATAGTCCATCAGAAGTCCACCATCTTTAGGCAAGTTTTACAAAGAGGAAACACTGGAATATGTCATAACAGGACAGTCAAAGGGAAAGAGAGGGAGTACGTCATAACAGGACAGTCAAAGGGGAAGAGGGAGTACGTCATAACAGGACAGTCAAGGGGGAAGAGAGGGAGTACGTCATAACAGGACAGTCAAAGGGGAAGAGAGAGAGTACGTCATAACACACAATCGAAGGGGAAGAAAGGGAGTACGTTATAACAGTATACTTGAAGGGGATAAGAGGCAGTCCGTCATAACAGGACAGTCAGAGAGGAAGTATGTCATGACAGGACAGTCAAAGGGGAAGAGAGGGAGTACGTCATAACAGGACAGTCAAAGGGGAAGAAAGAGAGTACGTCATAACAGGACAGTCAAAGGGGAAGAAAGGGAGTACATCATAACAGGGCGGTCAAAGGGGAAGAAAGGGAGTACATCATAACACAAGAAAGGGAGTACGTCATAACAGGACAGTCAGAGGGAAAGAGAGGGAATACGTCGTAACACACAGTTGAAGGGGAAGAGAGGCAGTACGTCATAACAGGACAGTCAGAGAGGAAGAGGGAGTACATCATGACAGGACAGTCAAAGGGGAAGAGAGGGAGTACATCATAAAACGACAGTAAAAGGGGAAGAGAGAGAGTACGTCATAACAGGACAGTCAAAGGGGAAGCAAGGGAGTACATCATAACAGGACGGTCGAAGGGGAAGAAAGGTAGTACGTCATAACAGGATGGTCAAACGGGAAGAAAGGGAGTAGGTCATAACAGGACAGTCGAAGTGGAAGAGAGGCAGTACGTCATAACAGGAAAGTCAAAGGGGAAGAGAGGCAGTACGTCACAACAGGACAGTCAAAGGGGAAGAGAAGCAATACGTCATAACAGGACTGTCAAAGGGGAAGAGGGGCAGTACGTCATAACAGGACAGTCAAAGAGGAAGAATGAACAAACTTTAGTTTTTAAAGTGACACAAGTTGAGTTCGCTGTCTGACATCAGACCATTGAAAGAATTTATCTTTCACAATATAATTGTTCTTTAATGAACAATGTAGCTTCGGCTTATATACCAAGGTGCGTAATACATAATATGAATATTAACTAGGCACAAAAGAGAGGACGTTGTACAGTCTGGCACCATGAATTGGAAGACAATCTCTAACTGAAATGAATGACTAACTGAGACAGAAGACTGGGATTTAAACATGATTGCCAATGCCACATGATAATGATAGAAGAGGAAGGAGTTAAAAAACTAAGAAGAAAAGTAGTAGTTCACAAATAAATACAAACATTAAATGTACCCACAGACATATAAATATAGTTTTAGACAAAGAAAAAGGCTTAAAATATCCTAGAGTCAAATTATTAATCTAAATGTGTTTGTGTGTGTGCGTGCGTGCGTGCGAGCGAACGGGAGAGAGGGAGAGAGAGAGAGATAGAAATATCCGGCATCATTATCAGGTAACCACGGGAGCAACGTGGCTAGCATCATTATTAAAAAATGTTTTAAATTTATATGAGCTCACATCTCAAAGCAAATGGGGCTTGCACCGTATACCTGACATACACCAGAAAATATGTTCAGCACACGTAAAACCATCTTAGCAATATTTAATCTGCCTAGCAAATGTCAAACAATCCTTACAACATGCACCAGACACTCTGTCTGGTGCACGTCAAACAACTTCCGAACATACATCATTCAATTTGTCCAGCAAACTTGTTAAAACATCTTCACAACATACAGAAGGCAATCAGACGGCAAAATATCTTCCCAAAATAACATCATCAATCTGCATCTAGGGCTTCGAAAAATCGTTGCCACACACATAAGCAATCTATCTGTCCAGCAGATGTGAACAAATATTCCCAACATACATCAAACAAATATTCCCAACACACATCAAACAATTTGCCAAGGAATCTCCCCAACATTCATCGAACAATCTGCCCAGCAGAAATTAAGCAAAATCCTCTCAATATAAACCTTAGAATCGTCCCAGTCCAAACCAGATAGCAGTTCTAAAAATCCTGCAAATACGAGTTAATATGTGGTTACTAAAACTATGATTCACTAAAAGTGTCAGAACACTTATGTATTTATTGATGGACATATCTGTAACATTACGATGACTACCCAAGTTCGAAATTCTAAGTCAAAGAAGTGGCACCACAATTCTGGTTCCTGCAAGAACTATTATTGATTAATATGTACACGAAGTAGTCACTGGCTTTATTTACTCGCATCCACTAGTTTACATTTTTATGTCGAAATCTAACAGAGAAACGGCACATATTTACACATTTGTCTTTCGATAATGTTTTACGATTACCTGAAACTCACGGTGCGCAACGAAACATAATTTTGTTGCCACAAATGTTACGTACATTCATTTAACAATTAAGTGATATCATTCAATAGTACCGGTCAATATACGATGAAGTGTATCAAAGGGAAACACGATAACGAAATTACTGAGTAAATAGTTCTGCGAGACTCAATCTATTTGTCCCACTAAAAAGAAAAAAAATGAATATAATGTAAGTTGTTAAATTTTGCAGATCTGCAAAGATACAAACTAATTAAGGTTTTTCCCCCATTGAATCGTCTGCATGCAGTAGACGTATTATGTATTTGAAAGTATACCTCCCTGTAGCATGATAAATACATTGACAGATATTAATGAACACTAACAGAAATAGAGGAACAATACAAAGATTTGGGGAGACAGGAGATTACGTAGACATTTAAAACTCCACAAACAGTACAGGATTTCCAACCGTTCGCCTCCAAATGACAACCTGGTAGTTAGTCGAGATTCCAGCATCATCGTTGATGGTTCATCTTATAACCGCTCCGCTGTGATTCTGAAAGAGAGTGTTATCCTAATTAGCCAGGTTGAGCCACAACCTTAGCTCATACTTACAGAACATCAGCGTAATTTGTGTTTAGCCATTTAAGTAGCTAGATTTAAGACATTTACAGTAGCCAAGCATATGACAAATTTTGATTGTTTGTTGTTTGTTTGGCCCTGTTCAAGAACTTGAATTTAGTATGTACTTTTTTGACAGATCTGGGTTACTTGTGTGCAGACTGTTAGTATATTGCATATCAGGCAGATGCACCCCGACTTCGAAGCAAACGTAGGATGACTGTAGCCAGTCTAAACCTTTGCTGTTCAGTAGGACTCAGTTTAAAGTCATGTGGGTCACTTTTAGGAGACTCGGCCAGCGGATGTCACTCACCTTCCCATCAGTTCCAAACAGGCATTATACCACATGCGTTAAAAAAAAAAGTAAGGGCGGGAGTGGGTGGCATGCTGGTGTCCGCGGTTTTCTGAACACCGCACCTTTGGGGCCACTGCCTCAGAGATTCCCTGCCATCTCCGTTGAGACCGACATAAGCCATTATCATGTGGCAAACGATGGGCACGTGAAGCAAGAGTCCTGCATGAGGTTTGTAAAACCAGCATAGAGAATCCTGGCGTCAAAGGTGAGGTACGGGGTATCACCTTGTAGATCACACCACAGCGTTAATGTCCCCCACATATTTTAACGAGAGAGAGAGAGAGAGAGAGAGAGAGAGAGAGAGAGAGAGAGAGAGAGAGCGGAGAGAGAGGGGAGGGAGATAACGGTCTTTAGTGCCTACCGCACGATTGTTTATCCATAAGCAGCATAGGACATATATATATATATTTCTAGCATGTCTCTGGGTTTGTTAAAAACATTGTACCATCATTTAAAAATGTAATGGGAAATGTTCGGGAAAAAATCCAACAGTGAACAATACTTAACTCATCTCATTGCGTCACGGAGTAGCATATCTAATCATTTACTACATCATACAATAACTGCAGGATTTGCACGACCTACCCGAACTTTCGGCCATACGCTGTCGACATGAAATCCTTATTTGAGAAAATATTTTCGTTTATTTTCTCTCTATCTGCATTTCTACCGCTATTATAATTTTACGTCTTACATTTTTTTACCTTAAAACAGAAAGGATCATTGTCACGCCACAGTGGTTAGAAAAATACATCTAAAACGTGCAGACAGTTTGTGAGGTCATTGTTTACATGTCCGATTGATTAGAGTCGTCTTGTAGAGTGATTGTTTGTAGTAATAATAATAATAGAAAAACCACGACCGACAGACCACGTGTGCCTGCTCATATTGCAAAAAATGTCTTGATGCAAAACGTGCGATGTCTTTATAGTCGCAGCGTGCTTAATCAGCTCATGGCCAGGGTAAGGCACCAGAGGGTTAGAGGTAGGACAGGGATAAACCAAGCCCTAAACTGGGCACCAGATGGTTAGAGGTAGGACAGGGATAAACCAAGCCCTAAACTGGGCACCAGATGGTTAGAGGTAGGACAGGGATAAACCAAGCCCTAAACTGGGCACCAGATGGTTAGAGGTAGGACAGGGATAAACCAAGCCCTAAACTGGGCACCAGATGGTTAGAGGTAGGACAGGGATAAACCAAGCCCTAAATTGGGCACCAGAGGGTTAGAGGTAGGACAGGGATAAACCAAGCCCTAAATTGGGCACCAGAGGGTTAGAGGTAGGACAGGGATAAACCAAGCCCTAAATTGGGCACCAGAGGGTTAGAGGTAGGACAGGGATAAACCAAGCCCTAAATTGGGCACCAGAGGGTTAGAGGTAGGACAGGGATAAACCAAGCCCTAAATTGGGCACCAGAGGGTTAGAGGTAGGACAGGGATAAACCAAGCCCTAAATTGGGCACCAGAGGGTTAGAGGTAGGACAGGGATAAACCAAGCCCTAAATTGGGCACCAGAGGGTTAGAGGTAGGACAGGGATAAACCAAGCCCTAAATTGGGCACCAGAGGGTTAGAGGTAGGACAGGGATAAACCAAGCCCTAAACTGGGCACCAGAGGGTTAGAGGTAGGACAGGGATAAACCAAGCCCTAAACTGGGCACCAGAGGGTTAGAGGTAGGACAGGGATAAACCAAGCCCTAAACTGGGCACCAGAGGGTTAGAGGTAGGACAGGGATAAACCAAGCCCTAAACTGGGCACCAGAGGGTTAGAGGTAGGACAGGGATAAACCAAGCCCTAAACTGGGCACCAGAGGGTTAGAGGTAGGACAGGGATAAACCAAGCCCTAAACTGGGCACCAGATGGTTAGAGGTAGGACAGGGATAAACCAAGCCCTAAATTGGGCACCAGAGGGTTAGAGGTAGGACAGGGATAAACCAAGCCCTAAACTGGGCACCAGAGGGTTAGAGGTAGGACAGGGATAAACCAAGCCCTAAACTGGGCACCAGAGGGTTAGAGGTAGGACAGGGATAAACCAAGCCCTAAACTGGGCACCAGAGGGTTAGAGGTAGGACAGGGATAAACCAAGCCCTAAACTGGGCACCAGATGGTTAGAGGTAGGACAGGGATAAACCAAGCCCTAAATTGGGCACCAGAGGGTTAGAGGTAGGACAGGGATAAACCAAGCCCTAAACTGGGCACCAGAGGGTTAGAGGTAGGATAGGGATAAACCAAGCCCTAAACTGGGCACCAGATGGTTAGAGGTAGGACAGGGATAAACCAAGCCCTAAACTGGGCACCAGAGGGTTAGAGGTAGGACAGGGATAAACCAAGCCCTAAACTGGGCACCAGATGGTTAGAGGTAGGACAGGGATAAACCAAGCCCTAAACTGGGCACCAGATGGTTAGAGGTAGGACAGGGATAAACCAAGCCCTAAATTGGGCACCAGAGGGTTAGAGGTAGGACAGGGATAAACCAAGCCCTAAACTGGGCACCAGAGGGTTAGAGGTAGGACAGGGATAAACCAAGCCCTAAACTGGGCACCAGATGGTTAGAGGTAGGACAGGGATAAACCAAGCCCTAAATTGGGCACCAGAGGGTTAGAGGTAGGACAGGGATAAACCAAGCCCTAAACTGGGCACCAGATGGTTAGAGGTAGGACGGAGATAAACCAAGCCCTAAACTGGGCACCAGATGGTTAGAGGAAGGATAGGGATAAACCAAGCCCTAAACTGGGCACCAGATGGTTAGAGGAAGGATAGGGATAAACCAAGCCCTAAACTGGGCACCAGATGGTTAGAGGTAGGATAGGGATAAACCAAGCCCTAAACTGGGCACCAGATGGTTAGAGGTAGGACAGGGATAAACCAAGCCCTAAACTGGGCACCAGATGGTTAGAGGTAGGACAGGGATAAACCAAGCCCTAAACTGGGCACCAGACGGTTAGAGGTAGGACAGGGATAAACCAAGCCCTAAACTGGGCACCAGACGGTTAGAGGTAGGACAGGGATAAACCAAGTCCTAAACTGCACTTCTAAGATACCTGTCTATACATGATTATTCCAAATTTGTGTGCGCCGAAGTTGGGAGCTCCGTCTAGAGCTGTGTTTCACAAACTGTTCTAAGTCGCGGCGCGTCAAAGTCCTTACGTCCTTTTCAGGACGTAATTTTTTGTTATTTGAAGCCCCACTCTGGCTTTTGCCAGGGGCCGCAATATAGGCAGGCCATAAAAATGGCCAAATGTCTGAACGCGGTTTCTGGGACCTATCCATATGGTGGCACTTTGTGTCATCGGGTGTTTATCGCTAGTGTGATGTCCTAGTGGGGTAGAAAGTCACTCACTCACTTAGTCGTGGCGCGTTTTTTTCAATTACAATTTTTTTTTTCCACGTCGCTCTAACCTATGTAAAAGTCTGACTATTCGTATGTAAGAGATAGAATAATAATTAAACTCGTGTATCTTTGAATATTTCGCGGCGCCCCTGTCAAGAGGTCGCGGCTCCCCGGGGCGCCGCGGCGCACAGTTTGGGAATCAATGGTCTCGAGGATTGTCCTAGATTCATATATTTTATTGAACTATCGAAGAATCGATGAGCGACGTGGGGAAACATCGCTCCTGCCGCTTATATCGGATTCCAGCTGAAGATCTTCAGGTCGGCCAACAAAGCGCTGGACACTGTGTTACAGCGCTCTATGACTTCATCTTTCCTCAGGAAAATTACTGTGATTCAAAGACAACCGACCTTAGATCACCCGCTAAGATTGTTATGGAGGGTTTGTCTGTGTATAAAACAATCAGTGATGCTATTGAAAGCTTCCTACCCTAAAAAATATCCTCACTACCACACAACTGCCGCAGCCACAACCACCTTCACTATCACCTAAGGCTGTTGTTCTTCATGCTGTCGTTCCATAGTTTGCATTATCTTCCCCTTGCTCTGTGTTCATTATATTTCTTCACTGTGTCTCTCACTGTGGCAGTTGGTACCAGGACATTCTAGTTACAAGACAAAACCATCTCAACTGTTCCTCTTTAATTAATTGAATTCTTACTCTTCTGCGTTTACCCTGAAAAAAAAAAAGTGGTTGGCATGTTAGTCGTATTTTACAGCTAGGCTGCGATAGATACCCTAGGACTTTTGTTACTGACAACTCCGCCGCCATTAAACACGTTAAACTAAAGCCCGCAAAACAATCACAATCAGTAATACTTTGTATCCAGCGAAAGTTACAAAGTGAAACGTTTATCTGCAGACTGTTCGCCAAGTATTTTCTAACGATGGCGACCGGATCTGTGTCGTGTCTTCGAACAACACAGCAGTCATTGTCTGTTTCTGCCAGAGAAGTCACAATTTTCCCACCAAACGAAGTTTTCACTGATGTAATGTACCACTACTTTGAGCTCTCCATGTTTTTCATTTTTGGCAGCGTGATCGCGGTCTTTGGAATTGTCTCAAACGTGATCAATGTTGTTGTTTATTGCAGACAAGGAGTTAAAGACAGCGTGACAGTCACGTTTATAGCCTTATCTTTATGGGATTTCGGAAACTGTTTTACTTCATTACTTTCAATCATTTGCTTTATTATCGAAAGCCACTTTCCGATTCCAACCGTGAACTTTTTGGCTATCCAGTATGTTTACTTTGGCTACACTCGAGGATTCACTTATATCTTGTCAACTATTGTCACCATGCATTTGTCTATAGAGAGATGTATTTGTTTAATAGTTCCGTTTAAAGTCAAAGAGGTATTTACAAAGTCTAGGTCCATCTTGATCAACGCGGCAATCGTTATATTTAGCTGTGCATGTTTTTGCCCAGCTTGGGCCACGCAAGGGCTGCAATGGGAGTTTGATGGACGGTTCAATAACTCACGACTGGTTCTGTGGATATCGATAAACAGAAGAGACGTCGACGTTTTCGTGGACATGTTTAACGGCGTGGTTATACCAACCATCGCCCAGATCGTCATCACCATCAGCGCCGTTTTCATGTTATCAGCAGTCAAAACTTCGGCCAAGTTCAGACTCAGGTCGACAGGAATGTCTGCTGTAAATGAGGGACAATCTGGCACACAGGTCGCAGTTGATTCAAAAACAGATAAGAAGCCAAATACAAAAGACAAAACCATGAGTACTAAAGACTCCAAACTGGCAAAGGTTGTAATAATGGTCGCCGTCATTTTCTTTGTTTGTAATTTACCAGTGTTAATTGTAGCAGTTGCGAGAGCTTTGGTACCCAAGCTAGATATTGGTAAGACGTATAATAATCTTTACCATGTGGCTTACATTCTAGTCTACGACTTTGGCCTGGTCAATTCCAGCGTCAACATCATTGTTTACTATTTAGTGAGTAGCAAGTTCAAAGAGGTTTTTCTTTCATTGTTTACCAGCAACAGAAAGCCATGTACGAGCTAAACTACAGTCCAAATACAATTCGACGTGACAAAGACTTACCTACTAGGTGGCAATCTAGATACAATGATTTTTCCTAGATATCAATCATGTAGCAGGTCCTTTGCAGAACGTCGCTCTTATGACAGTCTGTCTGAAAGAAACTCGGTCTCTCGCCAGCTCTCCCGCGTCTTGTACTTTTATACTCAAGGAGTCACTTATATCCTGTGCCCATCTTCGTATCGGTCGGCCCCTGTCCTTCCTTTCTGGTACCATGCCTTCTGCTATAATAGTTTCCAATCCGTCGTGGCGCTTGACATGACGAAAATATTTGAGCTTCTGAGACAGGATGCTGTTTATTAGCCAATATTCCTTGATGTTTAGGTCTTTCAAGATGTCAATTTTTCTCCACTTCTTTGTCCAAGATGTTCTGAGAATCTTTTTACAGTATTTCAGCTCAAAAGCCCCTATTCTCTTTCTTAAGGACTGGTTGATAGTCCACGATTCACATCCGTGTGTTGCTACAGGGAAGATGCATGCTCTCCTATTTCTTATTTTGATCTCCTTGCTAGTGCTTAACCAAAGACTTTTAAGGCTGTTTAATCTTTGCATTGCTATGGCTATCCTCCTTTTAGTTTTTGTCAAACAATCTCCATTTCTATTTATTATAGAGACCTTAGATACTCAAAGTTTGTGACATTTTCAATTTATTTATCATTTACTTTTATTTTTGGATGGCAGCCAGTTTTGTATGTGGACATTATTTTCGTGTTCTTTAAATTCAAGATTTTGATCTTCACTGTGCTTTTGGACAGACAATATTAAATTTTATATTTCCTTTATGCTGTTCGAAAGGAGGACTGTGTCATCTGCATAGCGAAGTTTCGGAATAGGGTTGCCACCTGGAATTGACAAGCGGATCATAATTGTTGTCACAAGTCTTGTCAGTTTTGACATTTCTCGTTATATTTTCTGCGTATATATTGAATAGGTCTGGTGAGAGAATGCACACCCGCCTCAACCCCTTGTGCACCACGAACCAATCCGAAGTTTCACCAGCTGCTCTGATGGCTGCTTGTTGTTAGTGAAAGATTTTAATTATATGCACTGAATGCGATGGAAATCCCATACTTCTCATAATAGTCAACAATTTCTGATGTTGGACATAATCAAATGCCTTGCAATAATTAATGAAACAGGCTTGAAGATCTACGTTACATTCTCTGCATTTTTCAAAAATTATTCTCGTGGTAAATATGTGATTTTATAGTTCCTCTACCTTGTCTGAAACCCGCTCGTACTTCATGTAGTTCATATTGTAATTTCCTTTCAATCCTCTTTGTGAAAATTCGTAAGAAAATATTGCTAGCATGACTTATTAATGTGATTGTACGGTAGTTGGAGCAGTTTCAGATTTCCTTTCTTTGGGAGAGAGATATAGATTGTTCTTTTGCACGCTTTAGGCCAAATGCCACTGTTCCAGATCTTCGTACATAGTGAATGGTAGATTCGGACGATGGCCTCTCCCCCTGCTTGAATTAGTTTTGCTGGTATTTCGTCGCTAACTGGTGACTTTCATTTCTTCAGGCTGTCTATTGCTGATCGAACCTCCTCCTGTAAAGACTCTGGTTTTTTTCATAGCTTTCATAAGTTGTTTTGAATAACTTGTCAGACCCCCATTCATTTCTCTGCACTATTCTTTCCATCTTTCTAATATGTCTTTGTTCTCCATTAAAGTGTTACATAAAAAAGAAGGCCTGGATTCGCCATTAAATGTTTTAATTTCTTTAAACAAGTCTCTGTCTCTTGCATCTGTAGTTTTTCAATTCTTTTACAGGTATTAATAATAAATTTTTTTTAAAATCTCATGTGATAGCTCTTCTGATTTCTTTCATGTAGTTCCTATATACATGGCTATTTGTTTCTGTCCCTACTTGCTTTAAATTTCTTCTTTGTTCTATCAGCTTGAAAGTTAATTCTATAATGTAAATCTGTTTCTTGTGTCGTTTTTTTTTTTTTTTAAGGAATCATGTGCTGAGTTGTTGTGATGATGTTTCTTGCTGTTGTGGACACTAGGCGACTGTTCAGTTGTGGAGACTGGAGAACTGTTCAGTTGTGGAGACTGGGCGACTGTTCAGTTGTGGACACTGGGCGACTGTTCAGTTGTGGAGACTGGGCGACTGTTCAGTTGTGGAGACTGGGCGAACTGTTCAGTTGTGGACGCTGGAGAACTGTTCAGTTGTGGACACTGGAGAACTGTTCAGTTGTGGAAACTGGGCGACTGTTCAGTTGTGGTGGACTCTGAGAACTGGACGCTGGAAAAACTGTTCACTGTTGTGGAGACTGGAGAACTGTTCAGTTGTGTGGACTGTTCACTGGGGCGACTGTTCAGTTGTGGAGACTGGAGAACTGTCCAGTTGTGGACACTGGGCGACTGTTCAGTTGTGGACACTGGAGAACTGTTCAGTTGTGGACACTGGGCGACTGTTCAGTTGTGGAGACTGGAGAACTGTTCAGTTGTGGACACTGGGCGACTGTTCAGTTGTGGACTCTGGAGAACTGTTCAGTTGTGGAAACTGGGAGACTGTTCAGTTGTGGACGCTGGAAAACTGTTCAGTTGTGGACGCTGGAGAACTGTTCAGTTGTGGACGCTGGAGAAGTGTTCAGTTGTGGAAACTGGAAAACTGTTCAGTTGAGAAGTCTGGGGAACTGTTCAGTTATGGAGACTGGTGAACCGTTTAGTTTTGGAGACTTGGGAACTATTCAGTTGTGGAGCCCGGGGAAATTTTCAGTCGTGGAGTCCAGGGAACTGTTCAGTTGTGGAGACTGGGGAACTGTTAGGACATTGTGCCAGCATATTTTTCTTTTTTCAGATGTTGTAAGGATGTTGCCATGGGCAGTTTTTGGAGTTGCTAGATATAGCTGGTTGTGTAGTGTCTTTAAGACATCTTGCAGTCGCTAAGTTGGGCGTATATCACACGTTTACGCTTACTTTGAAGATTGAAGAGGGTTCTACGATTGTTCTACACGAGGTACAGCTCTGGGGAGGAGTAGTATCGCAGGTCCATAACCAGTTCCAAGAACTGCCTGTGCTCATAGTAATGACTTGTGTTGCTGGTATCAGAAACCAGACTAATTGACTAGCAGGGCATACTTTGACTGATTTGTGAGTTTTCTTATGCAGTAGCTGGGGTTCTCAGTAGACGAACTAGTGTTAAAACCACAAAGGAATTGGCCTAACGAGATCATAAATTCTAAACACTGGTAAACTACGAGGCGTACATTCACACGCTGAGTATATGCTAACTTGTGGACAGAGTTTTGTATGTAAATCTTTTAGAGAAACTGAAACGTTAAGAGAGAGAGAGAGAGAGACGTAGTCTTGTTGTCATAACATAAACAGCCTGTGTCCTGATAGCGACAAGTCAGGAACAAATACAGGAATTAATAGATACGGCGGTGGTAGAAAGTGATAAAATGGGCCTCAGTTTGAATAATAGGAATACAGAAGTAATGGGCGATTTCCCAAAAAATAATAGGGCCTAAATGTTTAATAAAGGTCAAAGGCGTTATTTAAGCACAAGTACAGAAAATTAAGTATCTTGGCACATAGACAACATCCGATGGAAGATGTATCACAGAGTTAAAGAATAAAACAGGACAGGCCAAAACTTCATTTTTGAAATTAAGAACACTTTATGCAATAAATACTTGTCATTGGAGGTACAGATAAGAATTCTCGTAAGCTATATAGAACCAGTTTTAACATATAGCTGTGGGTCCTGGACAATTAGTAAACAAGCCGAGAAATATCTTGAGACCTCGGAGACGTGATTTTACAAAAGAAACCTTACTATTCCTTGGACAGCCCAGAAGAGCAGCCCAGATGTTTTGAAAGAGGTGAATACTCGAAGACAATTTATCACAAACATCAGACAGAGACAGCAATCATGTTTTGCTCATCTTATGAGAAGAGGGAAACTAGAACATGTTGTGACCACTGAAAAAATCTTCTGAAAGAGAGATAGAGAAAGACAGTACGAGAATATTCTTGACTGTCTATTGTCATGACATGAAGGGGTGTCAACACACTAACTGATATACACAGATTGTGGAGAGGCATTATCGCCCACGTGAGTCGGCAAGGCACTTGACGATGAAGTCGTGTTGAGACCAGCTGTTTGTGCTGGATTTTCACTGGCAAGGATAATAAACAACAAAGAGTATATTTGTCCCTATTCAACACAATTGTGATGGGGACAAGGGCAAGATGGAAAGACATCAGAGAAACTAGAACAGTACCATGTATCTATCCATCCATTCATTTATGAGAAACAAAACAAAAAATCTAACAAGTTTGACCTACTGTGAGCAGCATCAGTTATAACTGTGGTTCGGTTTCTTTGTGTCAATTTTTTTTGGGCAAAGAAATGTATATTGCACCAAAATTAGTGGCTTTGAGTTCTACTCTAGTATCTGATGAGAGCTGTTGGGGAGCGGCTAGTATGCACTATACACCCCCCCCCCCACACACACACTTGTATATATATGTATATATATGTATATATATATATATATATATATAATATATATATATATATATATATATATATATATATTATATTAGGGCTGTACCGAATAGTGATTTTCACTATTCGGCCGAATATGAATAGTGCGACTATTCGGCCGAATACGAATACGAATAGTATATTATCATCATCGGGTACCTTGCCGGCTGGCGTGGGCGATTATGCCCCACCACAATCTGTGATCTCCTGCAGCATGTATCAGTTCGTATGCTGACACACCTCCATGCCATACAAAAAGACTGCCAAGAATCTTCTATCGGTGTCTTCCTCTATCCCTCCTTCCACAGATCTTTCCAGTGGTCACTGCCACCTCTTTCAAAACCATCGTTCGCTCGGCCGTTCGTTCGATGTAATTTATTCTAGGGCTGTACCGAAAAGTGATTTTTGTAAACGGGACCAACTATTCCGCCGAATACGAATAGTGTATAGTGTATAAAATATATCTTTAAAAAAAAACATTTACAATGTCAAATGTACGCTGAACTTTTACTTCACATAAAGTAGCACAGAATAGTCATCTTCTTCTTTAGCATTCTGAGCCCTTGAGGTTTACTGATGCAGATATCACTCGTCTCCATTCATCTCTCTGGCTGGCCTTATCTTCACAATTTGTGACACTAGTTGTTTGCATGTATGGCTGGACATTATCTCTCGAACTTCTTTTTTTGTTTGTTTGTCTGCCAACATGATAATCGTATCACACACAGAATGTTGATCTGTCAAATAATATGATACAGGCAACAAATACCCAATAAGCCACATAGTGTAACAAGGAGTCCAACAACATACTTCTACTTCTTCTTCAGCATTCCGATCCCTTGAGGTTCATTGCTGCAGATATCACCCACCTCCACTCATCTCTCTGGTTAGCCTTCTCTTTCCAGTTGGTAACACCAAGTGTTTGCAGGTCTGTCTGGATATTATCTTTCCATCGTTTTCCTGGTCTCCCTTGTGATCTACGCCCACCCTCTGTCATGTGTATACATTCTTTCAATATACCCCAACCATTTTAGTCTGTTAGCTCTCATGATGCCAGTGATCAATGGTGATTTAAACATATTATGTGTTACGTTGTTGCTTCTCACTCTCCATTTCCCGCTGTTAGCATCTTCCAAAGATTTGTCTTAAGACTGTTTTCGAAAACCTGTAATAAGGCCTCATCTCTTTTATTTCTGCTTCAAGTTTCACAGCCATATAAAACGACTGGTCTTATCAACGTTTTATATATTTTGATCTTGGTGTTGCGAGACAAACACTTTGACTTTAGCAAATGTTGAAGGGCATAGTATACTTTATTTCTAGATTGTATTCTAGATTGTATTTCTTCTCTCAGCAGTTGGAGCAGTTGAAGTTTGCACCCAAGTAGTTATATGTTTCCGTTCGTTTGTTTTCATATTATCGACTTCGATGTGGCCGGAGTTTATATTCTTTTCATGTCTAGTTAGTATTCGTACAGAATAGTAAACATTTGAAAACATTTTATGTTTTGCATCCTGCAGTTGGTCTGTGGTAACTAATAACTAGGAATGAAAGAATCCTAAGTATTATAACAAGTAACTAAACTTGGAAATTGTCAATGACAGTTTAGTTAATGCAGGAAAGCTGCACCAGCTTTCAAGAAAACCAATAGTTCTATGTTGTCAGCATTAAGGCATGAAGAAGCGGGTGTAAAGTAACTACTATTCGTATTCGGCCCGACCGCTACTATTCGGCCGAATACCGAATAGTCAATAGGTCCACTATTCGGCCCCGAAGCGAATACGAAGCGAATATTCGGTACAGCCCTACTTAATAGTGCTCTTGACAAAGCTCATCAACGAACATTACACACCCCCCCCCCATCCCCCGACACTTCGATGAGGTACAAGGTGGAAGAGAAAAAGAAGAAGAAGAGGAAGCCTATGATAATAAAAAACAAACCGTGGTTAGATAACGGTAGAAAACTACAGGGACAACTAAAGCAATATTACAGGTTCCCAACTGGTGCTCAGCGCCGCGTAGAGACCTTGAGCTTCCATGGATTCCAAATTATTATAATACAAGTAAATGAAGTAGGATTTGGACCACCCTCCCACCTTTTCCAATCACATGGGTAGAATCTACTGCCACTAGCTTCAAAACAGTAAAGTACGCATTCCTCTACTGCCACTAGCTTCAAAACAGTAAAGTACGCAAACAGTAAAGCCACTAGCTTCAAAACGCATTCGTCGTCTACTGCCACTAGCTTCAAAACAGTAAAGTACGCATTCGTCTACTGCCACTAGCTTCAAAACAGTAAAGTACGCATTCGTCTACTGCCACTAGCTTCAAAACAGTAAAGTACGCATTCTTCGCGCGTATTGGGCGTAGAGAGCTAGATCTATATTTTTTTTTACCAATCGCCACTGCGTGGGTGATGTGGACAACATCCCATTGGCCCCCTTTACTTCCCAGGGCGTTACCTGGTACGTATTTCAGGCTGTGTCTACCCTCGCACCAAGTTCACCTTTTGGACGAAAGAAATCCTCTTTGATGTTTTATTTGAAATGAAGACTTCCCGGCCAGCAGGCGGGCGAGCGTCTAGCGCGCTATACAACAGTAGCTCCTATGTACAGCAACATTTGCCAAATAGGATTTCTGCTAGCCACGTCAAATAACCCAACACAGCATTCAGCATCTAATCAATTAACGATTATTTACATTATGCATAGACAAGTTTTCGCATCCAGTGCTAAATGATTGCGTAAAGTATACTTCTCTGGTTTCAGAATCACTACACTAGTACCGCTCTTTTCATTAGTACTTTGGATCTATTTACAAACACTTTACTGAGTCAATAAATACTTCTGCACAGGCAGCGGACTTCAATACGCAGAATTGATCAGACAATTAAACACGTCAAAAGCCTGCCTAGGTCGTATAAATATCGCCGCTCTTTGATCAGACCTCCATATTTTGTTTTGGTAATTATTTCGTATAAAATAATTGTCCTACTATCTGTAAAAAGGTTTGCAAACCATCTTCCAGAACTTGAAATGTGCTTGTAAGTATAAATTTTGTTTTGTTTTGTTTCTTGTATCGCGCGGTTAGTAGTTGGTTTGCATGAATATTATAGGACTCTTGGAAAGAAAAGTGTTGGACTCGCTGGACACGTTTGCAGAATCGATATTCTGTCTGTTCTAATTGTGTTTGAAGTAATCAACAAAAAACACATATTTAGTTAATTTGGGAGGTTTGCGTCACGTTTCTGTATGACATATTTTTACAAATGATGACATATATTTTGAGAAAGACGGTACGGTAACGGCACACAGATCTGACCGTTGTATTATGACTTCCAGCCATGTAAATTTATCAGGAACACACACGCAAACACACACATACACACACACGCGCGCGCGCTCACCATATGCACCCGTTCGCACTCACACAGACATGCTTGGAAACAAGTGATTGTAACAATCCTGTCTCATCTTCTAGCAAAGAAAAGAGTCAGACCCTGATTTCGTACAAGACGTGACACAGCGACCCCACAGTTTATTGGCTGTGTGTGGTTTTACGTTCACTACTTTGCCTTTGCTTCCTGAACACTTTCACGCTCAAAATGTTCTCAAAATCAGCGTAAAGCTGTCTGCTGTTAGTTTTGGTATGTCAGACTTATGAGACGGTGTAGAAACCCCTTAAATCACAGACATTTAGTTTACGGTTGGTTACGTTCTGCAAAATCAGACACAATTTATTTGGTTCACCTGTCTGTTATCATGTAAAATCACAAGTTAAACAAAGGTAACGTTGTGACATATCAAGCGTGTCGTAAAGGTGTGATTAAGGCGGTTTGGCAGCTGCAACTAATGTGTGTAATCAAACAATGGCGCAAACTATCTCCACTGTTGACACACAAGCAGATACTCCGGAGTACTGAAGTGAATCTTGACAACAGAGGTTAAATGCCTTAGAAGAACTGCTGGAGTTTTACTGGAAAGACAGAACACGAAATCACAAAATCATAGGGATACTAGGGATAAAGCTAGACCTTTAGATCATCAAGGAACAACGAATGAAGTGGTTTTGAAACCTAACAAGAATACCCTGGTACTATCTAACACAGCGAGCCACACTGAAACTTTACAACGGGTATAGAGAGGGGAAGAGCTCGGAAAATATGGAGTGATGGAACAAAGAACAGCATGACAGAAATTAACATCATTCTTAATAGGGCTTTGAAATAACTCATCAACGAACGTAGATCTACCCCACCCCCTTTTCCTCCCCTCTTAACCCTGCCCCCTTTTTGTCTGATGTACTAGGTGGAAGAAAAGAAAAAGAAGAAGATGACCGTATCACACAGCTGTGTCTGCTATTTTCTTTAAAAAAAAAAAAAACTGTTGGCTGGTATGTTTGTTCTGAATTCTCTTAACAAAAACTGTATTTTAACTCAGGTCTAGGGAATTCGCATCAAATTCTGGCTCTAAAAAGGGTTTACATCTGTCGAAATAAAGTTGGTTCGAAGATCTTTGACGAGACCGGCGCTAAGTTACTATTTTGGCAGGACATGTACTGCACAGCTCATCGGTGCTGGATTGGATCGCATTCACGATATTGAAGCAATTACACAGAGTAGAACAGAGTCGAAGAGTGAACTATGAGTGCATCACTTGATTATGTTATTGAACAGTGACTAAAACTAAACACTGAACCTTCCAACTAATTCGGTGATGACTAGTTCCATATAAGTTCGCTGACTGTTAAGCACGTCACAATTAAATCTTCTTAAATATTATTATTATGGCCAACAGGGCATGCATGTGTTTGAGACAAACGAAAAGAAATATATTGGTAATTTAAAGATCATCTCCATCACACATCGGACATGACCATAAGTGGTCCAGTCTCCTTTTAAGTATGTCTCCAAGTGTTTTTAGGATAACACCTCCTATTCTGTTCTTTTTGATATAACGACCGGTGGCTCCCATATGGTGTTTCCTGTCTTGCTGCACTGGAGCCCGGAGAGTTTGGCGAAAAACCGAGCGTCTTGGATTAAAGCAGATTAGAGTGGGTTACTGGAACTGTCGTAGTGCCAAGCAGAGAGGACATGTACTGGAGAGACTGATTTGTGACTTTGATATCATTATGTTGCAGGAATTAAACATTGATAGATATGAGTGTCATGGATACACTAGTTATTTAAAGCCTATCGCACAGGGAAGGCATGGGCAGTGTCTGCTGGTGAAGAATGGGGTGAAACCTGTGGTTCTTGACTTAGGCCAGTGGAATTATAGTACACTACAGGTTCAAGGAATACATATAGATAATGGGGGCACAACCTGGAATAAAGTAAATGTTTACGTTGCAGTTACCTCTCTTGTCACAACGGAACATTGGGACTGGCTCAAAGAGTTTGAGAAAATTCCTGGTAATAGGCTTCTCGTTTGTGAGGATTTCATTGCGCGGAACAGATCATGGGACAGTAGTGGAGAACATAGACAAGGAAATCCTTTAGCGGAGTCTATGGTGGATGCTTACGCAGTCTGTATAAATAATGGTGGGCCAGCTAGAATTGCAACTGGACCTGGTGATGTATACGCGGCTATTGATTTGGTGTTTGTTACCCAGTCGGCAGTGCTGGACACAAAATGGAGTGTCCTATGCGATCATGGAAGTGACCATATGCCCTGCTCAATCTTGATTTCCAAAACTTGCAAGGTCAGGGCTGTAAGAATGCGCAGCACTTTTAAGTACGATAGGGCCAGTACCCTTCTTGGACTATTTCGACTGAAGGTTCAGCAATACTACCACCGCTGCTTTTGTGCAGGCTTCATGGTGGACCCAAGAAGTAGAACAGGCACGGAGAGCAAAGCAAGCAGTAGTTAAACAATGACAGAAAGTTCGAAAGGCACCTAACAGGTTACAAGAGGATGTAGAGAAGCTAGACAAAGTTAGAAAAGTAAAAGTAGAAGAGTTGTTCAACAGATGCAAGAGGCTAAATGGGAACATTTTATGAGCGAAATTGGAGAGGATAAATCCCTTTGGTATAAAGTAAAAGTAAAGATCCCTGTTTGCGCCTGTTGGCGTATCGCGTATATGGAAAGAGCACCCATATTTTTACAGACCATCGGCACTAGGTGGGTAATTTGATCAGCGTACGCTGGCCGACTTTACTTCCTCAGGACAGTCATCCTGGTACCCATTTTTAGGCTGGGTCGACCTGCGACGCCCCATACCATGATAAAAATCCTCGCAAATCACTGGGTAGGTTTTGGAAACTGTACAGACAAATGCAAAGGAATGATTGGCCTATCACAATAGGGCTTATATACACTGACTATGGTATACCAATGACAACAGACAAAGAGAAAGGGGACGCATTTTTGAAGAGATTTATAACCCAAACTGATTCTAATAAGTTTTTCTAAAACAATTAGAGATAATCTGAATAACACTATAAAGGATAATTATTTTCAGGATATCATTAGGGTGGAGAATATAAAATGAGTTGCAAAAATCAAAAGATACTGCGCCGGGGCCAGACGGAGCAGCGAGGTATGCCCACATGAAGAACATGAGTGATGAAAACTTGAAAGTGATAGCATTTTACTTCAACCAGAGCGTTAGAACAGCGTCAGTACCCCAGGATTGGATACACAGCTGCCTGATTCCCCTTCCAAAAACAGGCAAAGATAATTCAAAACTCAGGGGTTTCAGAATTATCACCCTAAAAAAAAAAAACAACTTATGGCAAGGTGCTAAATAATATTATTGCCTTTAAACTACAAATGTTTTTTTGGAAAGGGAACAGCTCCTGCCAAAGGGTTTGGATAGTTACCGGCAACGGAAAGATACGTGCCCCGCCTGGATCTTCTGCAGCATGCTCATTGAGTCACTGAGAAAGCATGCACTAGTGAATTCCCAAGCTTTCAGAATTAAAAAAAAAAATTTAAGTTTTCAACGCCATGGCGCAAGGAAAAACACATAATAATAAGGGTGATCATACGTGCCGTTGTCACTGGGCCAGTCCAGTTTGGGTGTGTCCCGGTAGCCCCTGTGGCTACTCAGATTGTCAAAAGTTCGCTCGGGAATAGAACACAGTTATAGTTAAGGTATTACTGGAGACCTTATCAGATTTCATAGTTTTAAAAACTTAATGCCTGAAATGTGTTGATGGGAATTTTCATTGTAGCAAGTGTTTCAGTGCAGGTAAAGAGCATGTTATATAATTAATTTCTTGGCGACAATAGTTTGTGGTTTAATACCGTTGTCGAACAAGTAATGAACATATTCACGTCGGTGATCTAGAAAAAGAGGCGGTGGAGTAAAACTGTTTCATTTGAAGTGTCCCATTTTCAGCTCAAAATATCAGTGGGATGTCCCGTTTTCAGCTCAAAATATCAGTGGGGTGTCCCGTTTTCAGCTCACGATATTAGGGTCACCCTAATATTAACTCTTCAAGCAGGCGTCTTCCGTCTTTAAAAATAATTACCAAGCAGCAGCAGACAAAATGTTATTAAAGTATCATTACCTGTTTTTTTTTTGTTTGTTTGCAGTTTCACCAAATGAATAGCAAGCACATCACAGACAACTACCTACGCTGTCTTGATGCATTAAAGTCAAACTACAACATTGCCTTCTGTTCTAAGTCCAGATGAAGCCGCCATTGTAAAACTTTACAGAAGCTTCATGATGTATTCAACATGGGGCATTATACTTATTGGCCCAGGAAGTTTTGACAACATACATTCAAACTGAAAGATAACCTACACCAGTCACAGCACGTATCTTCCTTTGAGAGGTTAAACAATCATAAATGACCAACTCTTCAGAAGCCTGCAAGATCTATATCAGCCAGTGCCCTTTCGTTGAGTACAGGAAGTGTTCACAACAAATGATGATAGTGTGAGATAACCACAGTTAAAATATCACGAATCTGTTAATTTCTCTGAGATTAGTATACATAGGAAATAGTGATTTTAGAGGCCAGTTGTCTTTAGTATGTTCTGGCCAAAAGTAAAATGTAAAGGAATCCATTAAGTAATTTGTGGGATTCAAGAGGAAGAAATTATCGGCATCTTGCTTTGTTTGGGACACAACTGAAGACAGACCGAGTACAATTGAAGAAGCAGCAGCAGAAGAAGAAGAAGAAGAAGAAAAAGAAGAAGAAGAAGAAGAAGAAGAAGAAGAAGAAGAAGAAGAAGAAGAAGAAGAAGAAGAAGAAGAAGAAGAAGAAGAAGAAGAAGAAAGAAGAAGAAGAAGAAGAAGAAGAAGAAGAAGAAGAAGAAGAAGAAGAAGAAGAAGACGCAAAGAAGTAGAAGCGACGGACTACAATTCCCATACTGCGATGTACAAAGAAAAATAAAATATTTTAGCAACTGAAACACGACGATGGGTTCATCAAATGCTTCTGTTAATGATAGGGATGAACTAATTCATGTGTTTAATTCTACAACCAAACCTTTGACCACATTACAGCTGATCTTCATCAGCGACCAGGCTTCTCTGTACACTCATATAGCTGTTTCTATAGTGTTCGGCGGGTTCCTGTCCATTGCCGGCATCGTATCCAACACCATCAATGTCATCATCTTCCACAAGCAAGGAATCAAGGACAGTGTCACCGTCTCTTATGCTTCGCTTTCATTTTGGGATGGATGTTTGTGCCTTATGACGCTGATGATTATCGTTCTGTTGACTATCGAGAAGATGTTTCCCATGAGGCAGATTGACTTCTCGGCGGTTAGTTACGTCTACATCGCCTACGCCAGGTCAGTGACTCACATAATGTCCACACTAATTACTGTCTACGTATCTATTGAGTTGTGTATCTGCTTTATGATACCACTGAAAGTGAAATTAATCTTCACAAAGACGCGTGCTGTTATGACACATTTGGCCATGTTTGTTTTTACAGTTGCTTGTAACTGTCCAGCTTGGGCAACACAAGATTTACGATGGAAATTCGACCCCAGATTTAACAGTAGCCGCCTGGGGTTATGGTTGGCCAAAGAAAGACCTGCTGTTGAAATATTTTTGGCTATTTTCACAGGTAACGTAATTCAAGTTACAGCTCAGACAGTGTCTGTTGTCTGCGCAGTTCTTCTCATTTCTGGCATACAAAAGTCGACAAGATTCAGAAATCAGTCAGCACATAACTCGATAAAGATTAAAGAGAGTGTTGCGTCGAAATCGTCTGATAGTCTTCCAACAGTCTCATCCATTGTTGTGACTAAACAATCTTCTTCAAGGAAAAAGGTAAAGAGTAAACAATACACAAAACTAGCAAGAATGACCGTTGTGATAACAATTTTATTTCTAGTGTTCAACGTTCCGGTGATGGTAGTGTCTTTGTCCAGAACCATTGTACCCGATCTCAGCAAGAACACAAACCTGTTTAGTCTCCTCTATATTGTCGTTTATGCCAGTACTCTTATAAACGCCAACACAAGTATATGCGTGTACTATAAAGGCAGTAGCAGATTCAGGAATCTATTTCGGGCAATAATGTTTACCAGAAGCCGGACATAGCTTTTAGCATGTAGTTTAAATTTATAGATACTTGTGGGTAATTAAGATGCTTGGATGAGAACAAACTTGCTGACAGACTAGTCCGTGACTACAAATTACAATAAGCGATCCCCTGCGAGGTCTAGCACACTGGTAGGGATTTGGTTTGTGCGTTCTATTGTTATTAGAAGTGCTAATGAATTTTAAAGGTCAGAGCTAAGCATCCAATGACTGACTGCAAACTGTTCCTCTCCACCCTGCTTAACGCGACAGTATAAGATGACGATGAATGAGGGTGATATCAGAGAATATTATCGTCTTGTCACAGATTCTAAAAAAGATCGTGGTACTGTCTTGTCACAGATCTTTAAAACATTTTACTACTGTCTTGTCACAATTTTGTAAAACAGCGCACAGCTGTCTTGTCACAGAGTCTTACAACATCGTACTACTGTCTGGTTATGCTTAAAGCATAACACTACTGTCTTGTCATAATTTTTAAGGCATTGTATTACTGTCTTATCACAGATCCTTAAAACATTGTATTACTGTTCTATCACATATATTTAAAACATCGTATTACTGTCTTGTCACAGATACTTAAAACATCATAATACGGTTTAGTCTAAAAAATGGCATGTTTCAAACAACATCTATTGAAGAGCATGTCCTCCAAATTTCTTTGAATTTGGCCCAATAGTTTTGAAATTATCCTGATAACAGTAACACATTTTTTAACATTTTGAGAAAACGGCCTTTAAAGTTTTAACATACTGAAAATGTCAGTCAGTCCATCCTATCAGGCACATAAGCTATTTATATAATTTGTGTGATGTCCCAAGATGTGAACTATGAAGTAAAATTAACCTGGATTACTCATGAGCACCAGCAAGGTAAAAAATCCTTTTTGTCTTTTTCATGCATGACAGCCAGTATTCTCCTCGCTTGCCGTACACTCAGTGATAATTTTGTAGCTGCTGAGTTTATTCTTGTTCGATCCAGCTCACTGAAACAAAGTCTGGTATAGAGTCCACTAGACATCCCTAGATTCTCAAATATAGGTATCCTACCCCTCTCACCATCTATGAAACAAAGTCTGGTATAGAGTCCACTAGGCATCCCTAGATTCTCAAATATAGGTATCCTACCCCTCTCACCATCTATGAAACAAAGTCTGGTATAGAGTCCACTAGACATCCCTAGATTCGCAAATATAGGTAACCTCCCCCTCTCACCATCTATGAAACAAAGTCTGGTATAGAGTCCACTAGACATCCCTAGATTCGCAAATATAGGTAACCTCCCCCTCTCACCATCTATGAAACAAAGTCTGGTATAGAGTCCACTAGACATCCCTAGATTCTTAAATATAGGTTTCCTACCCCTCTCACCATCATTAAAAACCACAGTAGCATCATAAACTGCAAGAGTTAGTCTAGGCCTTCCAACAAAACCAGTCTTTGGGCAGCTCTGCCAAATGGAATTATGAAAACTCTCATTTGTATTTTGTGTCCCTCCATGTGCACACTGGTGAGTGTTTCAAAGACAGGTCTGATGGCCTCACACACATAGGGAGGGAAAGCATTTCTGTCAGGATCTGCTGCAGGCTGATTCTTGGAAGGGCACCAATCTTCACAATTGATGTGTTCATGGTTTCTGTGCTGCCATATGGCCCAGATTTCTCTTCGCATCTGAGGCACATTGTTGGTGTTTCTTCGAATAGCAGCACCGTAGTGTCCTTGAATCTTTAGGATTGACTTTTTCGTCAGACAACCCCTCCCACCAATTCCTCGAACACTCTCGCCATTGTGCATAAACGTCTCCTTCTTCAGTTCATTGACTTTATTTGTAAGGTGTCGCCCCATTCTCTTCTGCACATGCCCACAACATTCTAGTTTTGCAATATCAACATCAGTATACACAGGTGGTTCTGCATTTGCAACTGAAGTGAATGATTTACTGTCTCCGTCTCCAAGAAAGGAAACATAGCGCAGACCATACAACTGCTCACTTCGCCTGAACATTTTCAATGCTCCAGTTGGTTCCATGCTACCTGCACATCCACCATGATTCTTATCACAATTCTGAGCATGAGAAAGCTTCCATGCCTGCAACTCTGCCTCAGTTTTAGTCTTCTTATGTTTTGCACAAGGGTTGCAATAATTACTGAGAACTTCAGTGTCAAGAACTTTTGAGTTTGGCCCATCCACGGTGAGAAGAGTGACCACACCATTTTTGCTCTGGAATCCCCTTCTCTGCCATGTGCCATCACAGGAGACTGTTAAGGCTTCTCCTTTCTTTTCCTTGATCTCAGCTGCAACTCTCTGCATACTTGTGCGTGCAACAGTCTCTGTAGCATGAAGAATTTTCTTCTTGTGAATAGACCAACTGCTCTTATGCATACTTGTTGGTATGTTCATATTGCCAAGAAATTTCTTGCCATGCATATAGTTCCTTCCTATAGCAAAAAGAGCAAGTGTATACCTTCTGTTGACTTCATAAGTCTTCCCACATTTTGCAGAGGACATCAATGACACTTTTTGTTGACACTGACAGTGGAAAGTGAACGTCGAGGCAAGCGAGCTTCTTTCTTCAGTTACAAAGGACTTGTTCTCGCCCAGAGGTTGCCCACACTGACTGCACAATAAAGTATTCATAAAGTTAATAAGAAGCTGAACGTCAACAAATCGAAAACCAGTCAGCTCTTCCGCTGTATCAAACTCAGTCTGCGGGGTTTGAGGTCCTAGTTTAATTTTAGAAGCAGACGTAGATGGTTGGTTTTTAATCATCCAAACCACTAATTTCATTACTTCAAGCTTCTTGTTCGTGTTTGTCAGAGTACTGATTGCCGTGAAAAGAACGTTTTCTTGGTCTGTAGCTTCTGTTTATCGTTGACGTTGACGTTGAGAAATGAAAAAAAAAAAAAAAAACTCGGACGGCTTCAACCTGCCTCTAGGGCTTGGTTTTATTTGCGTCCTGAGTTCTTTGCGGTTTTGATTTCTTTGTTTATATGTGACGTTGTCTTACGTCTTGTTGGTTTTCCTTGCTGTTTTGCAACACAGGCTTGGGTTGAAAATGGGCGGTTTACTAGTCCTGAGAAGGACTAGTTTGAGGAGGACTAGTAGAGTATGCCTGGCACGGCCTGTGTGGGGGTGGGTGGGAGTTGATCTGGCTGTCGTGCAGTCATGCCTGGCTGGTTTTTCGCAAGTGGGCTTTCCGGTCCGGTGAGCTGGGTTTGGCAGGTGTCATGGCGGCTTGGTCAGTTCTGGTTGGCTGATCGCTTTGAGTACATCGGTCGGTTCGTCTGCTGGGTTTGGTTGGGTTAGAGCTGATGGCAGTCTCGTCTATTTAGTCGTTCCTTGGGGATCTTGTTCTGCTTTGACTTACAGAGTTGTGCATGGGCTGCGTTGAGCTCGTCGCGCATTACTAGGAAACTCAGGCGTCTGGGTCCAAGTGGCCCGACTGGTATTCGGCCCTCCTTTGCCATTGTTTCCCTGCAGTACTGTATCCTGTATTCGCCCTGGACAAACGCGATTCCGTGTGAATGCATGACTTTATTGAATTTTTGGAGCATTGCTTGGATGCTGGCCTCGTTGACTTCTTTCTCCTCTGCAGCTTCTGCATTCTCTTCCTCTCGTTCTCCCTGATTCTTGGGTACACTTTCCTGGATTTTTGCCGCTTGAATTTGCTTTCTTCTTGCCGCTTTCTTCCTCGCCTCCTCTCTAGCTTCAATCACTATATTTGTGGATGCTAGGTCCGTTTCCACTTGTTCATTTGCTTTGCTGACTTTGGTAATCTTTGCTTTTGTTTCTGTCAGGTCTTTCTTGATGGTGGAGACCTCGGACAGTAGGCTTTTCTGGCTGTCTTCCAGTTCTTTTGCGGATGCGGCATTTGCTTCTTTCATCTTCTTGAGGCCGGTTAGATTTGCCATCAAGTCGATTTTAAATGTCGCCATTTCTGCAGTTTCCTTCTCTAGCCTCCCCTGGGTCTCAAGTGATGCCTGCAGGATGCTTCTCAGGTCAATCATCTCATCCCTATCTTGAGTCCTGAGTGAATTGATTCTTGCGTTCTCTTTACACAGGGACTGTTTTTCTTCTCTTAGCTGTGTAATTTCGTTATTGTTAACAACTGTCGGCCTGGGTGCCTGTGGTCTTCGTATCGGCTCTGGGTTGTGTGTGGTCCTGGTAGTGGAATTCGCCATCGCTCTCTTGACTTCTTTCAAGTATGGGCAACCCATGTACCTAGCGCTGTGTGCTCCGGAGCAATTAGAGCACCTTCTGCTTGCGTTGGGCTTCTTAAAGTCTGGATCCACTTTTGCCAGAGGGCATTCCTTGAATAGATGTGAGCCGGAACAGTAACGGCACGACGGGCTGTTGCGACATGACGAAGCAGAGTGCCACGCCTTGTTACAGCGTGATCACTGCAGGATCTCAGTGCTGTGGGTTCCCGGTCGCTGCTGCTGCCTGCGTGGGTGGGTGTTGGTGGCTCCCTGCACCACGACTGGGGCGACTTCAGAGTATACTGGTGCCTCGATAGGGGCTACATCCAGGGCTGGCGGCGTCTGGGTGAGTGAGGCTAGCGTCTCTTCAGGATCGTCAGCCGTTTCTGGCATCGTCGGCACCGCTGGGGCTGGTGCGGCGGCGATTGCTTCCTCCTTTTTGGCTGAGATCGACCTGGTATCTCTGTCGGAATCTTCTTGCCACGGGCCATGGTTTCGTGTGGCTGTAGCTGGCAAAAGCGGTACTTCTCAGGCTGCTATCGAAAGCTCGATCCCTGCAGAGTCAACAAGGCTTGTTAAGTGAAGTGAAAAGTACACCAAGCGTGTTTTCTCCGCAGTTCACGAGACAATCGTTCACAAATGGATGCTACAAATGGCTCCTCAACAATGGCGTGCTCACGGGCTGCTAATCACCCAAACGCGGACAACACCGATAGCGTAGTCGAGACAAACTCAGCCGAAAATCAAGCGAGTATTGTCCAGTATCTAGCTATCGATAATCAGGCTACGATTGGATAGTTAGCGGGAGGCGTTTTGTATGAGACGAGTGCTCTGATTGGCTGGATAAAGCATTTCCTCAAGAAACGGGCCAATGAAAATTTGTCTTATGTGCTGTGAGCCATGAAAATTGGATGTATAGGTCTCATAAAACGGAACAATTTACAACTAGATGAAGTCTCTAAGTCAACTACAAGTCGAGATACAATTTTTCAAAGTTTTTGCATAAGTAATGAGCTGTAAAACATAGATAAATAAGTTAGATATGCTTCAGCAAATGCAGAAATAGAGCTTTAAAACACAATCCTTTTTCAACCCCGTTTGCACAGCTGTTTTCTAATGTGGATAATTGCGAATTGTGTATGAAAATCCAAAATGGTCAAAATTTACGATTTTCATCTTAGACCCTCCCCTTAAAACAACGTATTACTGTTTGTCACATATATTTAAAACTTCGTATTACTGTCTTGTCTCATATAGGTAATATATCATGATAATGATTAGTTAAAGATACTTAAAATATCGTATTACTGTCTGGTCATGTCTGGTCACAGATACTTTGTATTACTGTTTTCACAAAATCCTCGGAACACCATATTACTGTCACCAATTCTTAAAGATGGTATATTTATACAGTAAAGTTTGCCTACTTGTCATAGGGTGATTTTTTAAATCTAAGTCAATAAATATTTGTTAAATGTTGAATGTTGAATCGACATTATAGCACTCGGGACACTCCTATAAGTGCTCCGTGTCTATCTTCAGCAAGTAAAGAGTTCCAGTTGCGATTGTGCCAATAACTTGCCCTTCCCTTGAGTGTTGAGCGTCGGACAGATCCCCTGGTAACTCCCCGCAGAGCCGTTCTCCTCAGACCGTAATAATCTTTATGTTCCTACTCACTGTTCACTCGCTCCCACATCTAACTTGTCATACATAACTTCACCACCAAGTGGTGCATGACCAAACAGTTTATCTTCCTACTTATCTCCCAACACACCGGCATGACCTGGAGAGAATATTCAAGAAACACTAACTACCCGGGACCTCTGAAATAATATTTGCCACTCTGCACATAGCATGCCTGTCTCGATTTTTTCTTTAACACACTCTTGAGTCAGTAACAATCAAGGCATGTGTGTAAGCTGATTCTTAGGCCAGCGGAATGCAGCATTGATTGCCGCCACCTCCATTCTCAAACTAGACGTTGTGTTATCATATGCCGCACTTTGTTGCACTAAGCGACGTCCATTTGCTTTTGCTATGAACCCACATCCACTTCGTCTACCTCTCAACACAGTGCTATCTGTATAAATAATCACATAACTTGGGCAGGAATTGTCATGAATCATTTGTTTAACTACTGATTCTGCAGCACCAGCTGGCCAGTCCATGCACTCACGACCTAAAATGATAAGAACCCTACACAAGTTTGAAACTTGCTCAAAGACTTTGACCCACTTCTCTCCTCGCCCAAATTTATCAAGCCTGCATACATGTCTAACTGTGACTTCAGCTTGCCCACCAAAGACCTTCCTCTTTTCAGTATGTGACCATTATTTCTACCAAAGGCTTCACGCAGAAGGTGCTTCTTGTCTGCACTACGCTGAGATAAGACTTTGCTTGCAGAACTTTTAGCCTATCAGCAATAGTAGGCAGTGCAAGTAAAAAAAAAACTGTTAAAATACATAGACCATGATTTTCTAATTTCCCCATGAAATGACTACTTTCGTTGAGTTTATATAATTATAGATTTTATTATAGAATTACGCACCTAAAACTTTATTCACCTATTTAAAACATGTTTAGCATATTCTACTGTTCATTTATGGAACCATCTTCCACTTGATCTCATAAATTTGAAAAAAAAATAAAAATAAATTAAGAGTTCCTATTCATTTAACTGTAAATATTTTTAACTTCCAAGCGCTTACAAGTGATTATTTGCCACCTTAAATGTAGTTATTAATCCATATTGCACAATCAGTTTATAATTTAATAAGGCGTACATAATATTTATGAATGCGTAAGCATGACATGTATATGTGTGGTTTGTATTAGTGTATGTGTAGGCGTGTTTATGTATGTATGATTTTCTGTACGTATAAGTGCGTCTATTGATATTTGTAAAGATTTTGTGTGTGTGTGTATGTGTATGTATGTATGTATGTATGTATGTATGTATGTATGTATGTATGTATGTATGTATGTCTGTCTGTCTGTCTGTGTGTCTGTCTGTCTGTCTGTCTGTCTGTCTGTCTGTCTGTCTGTCTGTCTGTCTGTCTGTCTGTCTGTCTGTCTGTCTGTCTGTCTGTCTGTCTGTCTGTCTGTCTGTCTGTCTGTCTGTCTGTCTGTCTGTCTGTATTTAGCTAGACCTATATTTTGTAGGACAAACGGCACTTGGTGGGCGATGTTGTCAGCATCGCGCCGGCTGCCTTTACTTCTAGGACTGCAACTGGTACCCACTCAAGGCTGGGTCGACCTGGCAGAGGAAAGCCCGGTTTCGTCAGAAACGACCTCCGATCCGTAGGCCAGTGTCTAGTAGCTACACCACGGCGACTACTATTTCCCGAAAGATGTGATGGAAAATTGGGTTTTGAGATAGGAACTTTTCGAGATACGGACCTCAGTCAGGAACTGACTGGGTTGGTTAGTCTAAGTAAACTGTTTGTCTGTAGTTGTTTTTAATGTTTCAGCTACATAACACAGCATTGATTTGACATTATAATTTAACATTTCCATGATTCATAGAGGAACAAAATTAAGGAGTAATGAAAAAAGGGTGTTGGTGCGATGGGGCAATGTTAGGTGCGGTCGCTTAGTAACGGGGTCAAGTTGTGTCAGCTAGTTTACATGACGGGTTTAAGGGTTCAATGAGGGGTCACTGCGTTTGGTACTTTGACATTTATAGAGGGGGAAAAAAAGTATGGCAAAAGAGACGGTGTAGTCTCATAGTTTTTAGGTACAGTGATTAAGTCAAATTTCCATGTCAGCTACATATCATGTGAGGGTTTAGGGATTATTGAAGGGTATATACATGGTGCTATAACTTTTTATAGAGAAAAAATAAAAAATTATGGGAAAGTGGTGGTGTCGCGGTACAATATTAGGTAACGGTGACTCAACTGGGAGGGTGGGGAGGGAGTTGTGGGGGTCAAGAACGTAAAAATAGCAGTGGTTGATTAGTTTTCAAAATACATGAAAACATGTTCCAACCAATCAGATTAATCTTTCTCATTAAAGAATATGTTATTCTTTAGTTTTGTTGTTATATTCTCATAAACCAACTGAATGGAAGGATGGTCTGAGCTGAAATATCTACAAAGGAACAGTTACTCACGACATGTATTTTTGAATAATAGACTTTCTGTACCAAGAATTTGACAACATTTAAATAGGTAACATCTTCATCTTTATTTAACGACTGCTTTAGCTGTTCAATCAGTAAAGGAGTCTCCCATAGCAGCGTAAAAGAGCCAAGTCTCTTCATGATTCACGTAACTGGCATTGTAGAATACTGTCACTAGAACTATTCTTAAACAGTCTGCCTTAACCAGACCTATACAGAACCAATAGTCATCGATGACTTTGTTGTTTAGACGGCCACTGGAAATACGACAACAGCCTCCTGTCCGCTTTCAAAATTCAGTGACTCTAACACTTAAAAAAAATGAACACCAAAGTAAGAAGAACATTGGAACAATATTGTTTCTCTCATCTCCACAAAACAATAATATATTTAATGTTGAAAAATCAATCAATATCGCCCCTCCCACCCCTCCCCCCTTTAACTAAAAAGAATAACAACATTCAATCAAAACTAACATAAAGACTCTCTTTAATGAAATCAAAACCTCAATGGAACATACTGGGAAGCTGGTACAAAAACGTTAAAGTTAGCCTGCATCGGAGCAGGTAGACTTTTCATTAAATACACCTCAATCGTTTGAACTGAAGCAGGGAAAACAAAGTTGTAAAATCTATATGAGTTTCAAAATATGGGCTTAAGAATAAAATATAAATCAATCAATAAGGACCCTTGTCTTCTTCTTAAAATCAGTGCCGTGTGGCGTTGGTAGTCATGTCTATTCACAACGTGCAACGTTCTGTCCCGTGTACTTTCAACCAAATCTGATACAAATGCTTCCCTTATGCCATGATGTCAAACTGTCCAGCACTTTTTCTCTCGATATCTCTGTGCTCCCTTCCCCTCCAACTTTCTTACTATCACGATGTACTCCAGTTTTCTCCTTCTCATAGCATTACAAAAGAATGTAAATATTCTTTTTCGTGTGTCAGTTTCTTTCAAGACATCTTCATTACTCTTAATATTTGTCCAGTGTATTCTCGTCATTCGTCTATAAAACCACATCGTTGGTCTGTAAAACCACTGGTCTAGAGAAAAGAAGATTGTTACTTTGATTTAAAATTGTCAGTTCCCCAACCTAGCATGGACCTCATAATTTGTTTGTACTTAGTGCTTGTGTTCCAATAAACGCAACAATGGAAACTGGGACTGATGACCGTACATAGATATAGTGTGCTGTAGCAAATGTCAAAAACCTTACTGTGTGTTTTCATCCGGTCCTGCAGCAGAACTTTGGCGAAAAATGTAATCACAAATGGTAAATTACAAATAACATATTGAATAGTTATCCATATTACAGTCTTTGTTTTCTTCATGTATTTTTGGTTCGTTTTAATATTTTCTGTATTCTGCTCGTGTTTCTCTGTTTGATTAGAATGTGGTTTGCCACAAACAAACATGTTCTCCTTTTTGGTTCGAGTAGCGTCAGGCATCCCGCTTGTCTAAATTTGAGTGACGATTTCACGTGAGAAGTAAAAGCCCCACCTTGTCTAAACTTGAGTGACGATTTCATGTGAGAAGTTAATGTCAAGGCAGTTACTATAGAAACAACCTGCCCTAAAAAGGGTATAATAACGTTAGGCAAAATAGTTAAAAATATTTCAGTATCATTAGAAATTAACATACGTAGACGAGTATTGTTGAACTGAGAGTAAAAGCCAGATTTTAAAGATATAATAGTCCAAACAGGGAAATACAAGACCAGACAAAGCACAAATAAAACCAGATTAAACTTAACAGATCTAGTCTTGGTGAATAGGGACTTGACATTGAAAGGTGCCATGACACAGAGACAGGTTTCCACTGACAAGAGCATAATGACACAGGTGGACAGACAGTAGACAAAGCTACGACCGCTGCCAATATAGGTGTAAACTTCATCACGCATGTTTACACGACGCATCCGATAGAATTGATCAATATATGAGTACAGACAGACTAGAAAAGTAGCCAGACACACACCGAATTGCCAAATAGAAAGCACAAAATAAGAAACAGTAATGCTATATTTGATTCTGTGTTTATAAAAGACTATGATGTTAAGAACGTTAGTGACAGTTCCAAACAAAGAAATCAATCCAGTAATTGCCATGGCGAAAGTTGTGTAGATGATTTCATGATTGTTATCAGCACTTGTAAACTGGCGCTGCTGGCTGCTGTTGCTTTCTGCCAGGTTGAGCATTTTCCGCACACACAAAAAAGGGAAGATAGTCCAAACAAGTATGATACTTTGTGAAGATAGTCCAAACAAGTATGATACTTTGTAAAGATAGTCCAAACAAGTATGATACTTTGTGAAGATAGTCCAAACAAGTATGATACTTTGTGAAGATAGTCCAAACAAGTATGATACTTTGTGAAGATAGTCCAAACAAGTATGATACTTTGTGAAGATAGTCCAAACAAGTATGATACTTTGTGAAGATAGTCCAAACAAGTATGATACTTTGTGAAGATAGTCCAAACAAGTATGATACTTTGTGAAGATAGTCCAAACAAGTATGATACTTTGTGAAGATAGTCCAAACAAGTATGATACTTTGTGAAGATAGTCCCAAACAAGTATGATACTTTGTGAAGATAGTCCAAACAAGTATGATACTTTGTGAAGATAGTCCAAACAAGTATGATACTTTGTGAAGATAGTCCAAACAAGTATGATACTTTGTGAAGTGTTACATTAATTCATTTATACATTTTAAAAATAAATTGTATCCTAGTATAATTAGTCAAAAAGATCTTCTCATAGTATATACAGTTAAATACAGTCTCCGAGCATTTTAAAATCGAATAAATATTCTCTAATTATGTAAAGCTAAATAAACATTGTTTAAGTATAATTATTCAAATAAGTATTCTCCAAGTATATTTAGTTAAGTAGACATTCTCCAAGTATAAAAACAATTTTAAAGTTATTCTCCAAATATGTATAGTTAAATAAACATTCTCCGAATGTAAAAACATTCAAATAAGATACTCTCCAAGTATATATAGTTAAATAGACATTCTCCGAGTATTAAAAATAAATCATATAGTTATTCTCCAAGTATATGTAGTTAAACAGACATTCTCCACGTATAAACAAAATCAAATAGATATTCTCTGAGCATAAATAGTTATAACAAGAGATGCTCCGAGTGTACATATTCAAATGGATTTACTGGTATAAACAGTCACAAAGATTCTCTCCTCGCATAAACTGTTAGTTATTTTTTTTTTCCTTTTCCCCTGTCAGCTATATATTCTTTTACCACCAGATTCAACTATAGCACACGCGGGAACTTAGTCAATAAAACACTGTGTAATAAATCAGAATAATGTAAATGTTCACATGTCGTTTGATACAAAATTCTTGTTATCGGATTTCGTGTGAAATTATCAGTTTTGCAGAAATTTGGTCTTGAATTCTCTGAGTCCTGTAATCAGCAACAGCGTGTTCATCTCTTGGACTTATCTGGAAAACTCGTGATCACTTCGGGGATCGTAATCTGTCAAGTAAGTAAGTAAGTATAGGACCCTTTTCACGCCTTCAGCTGTATTGCGCATATAGGGCTTGCTCTATATTTTATATATATAGATGGTCATTTAGTGGGTCACACGATCAGCATCGCCCCGACCGCCGTTACGTCCCATGAATTTATCTGAAATCCATTTGAAGTTCGATCTGGGAAGCAGGGATATTTTTGACTATAGAACAATTTTCTGTGGAGAACAAAACCACGAAAGGGATTGTCAGCATAATTATTGAAGAAGAAAAGGCTAAATCAATCACATGATAAACAGCATTATCAGAATAGATCTTAGTGGTTTAAGTAGTAAATTGGTCGATTTTAATATTATACAAGTCTAGTCACTGATGGCGGACATCTTAGAGGAAGAAAGGAATGATTTTTTTCAAACGACTCAGTATACTTTTGGCACAGTGTAAAAAAAAAAAAAAAAACTAAGCAGCTTCAGAGCAAGGGGAATTTTATGCAAAGGTTTGGCAAGAACGAGATGAAAAAATAAATGGTGGATATGGTCTTGAGGAGAGAAATGGGAGAGGAGAAAAAAAAATTGGTTCAACTATCTGGGGACACATAAAATGATAATTATAAATACTCACTTTAAACAACATCCTAGATACCTGTGGACTTGGAAAATCTCTGGAAACAATCTTCGGAACCAGATTGATTACATAAAAACAGCTAATTCAAAAAGTTCACTGTCAACAAAAACATGACTAAGTGCAGACTGTAACAGTGACCATGTGCCAGTCATTGGAAAACCGAGGATAAAGCTGAAGAAAATAATAATGGATCTGACAAATCGCAAGCCGGATTTTGGAATGCTTAACGCAGATCAAGAATTGAATGAGAGATATGCCATCACTGTACAAAATATATGCAATGCTATTGAGAAGATAAGCAGTATAGATGGACAAATTGAAAATTCTGATAGGTTCATTACAACAGTCACTTAAGGGATAATATTAGAAGTAAAGATGACAGCGAAGGAGAAATGGATGACAGAGGAAAGTTGTATTGTTTACATCTGACGAAGATTAAAATTGAAAAATTAAAAAGAAAGTAAAGACAACCAATAAATAAAAATATTATACTGTTAAAAAAAAAAAAAAAAGAAACGCATAGTTGTCCAATGGCGCGCTTTTATTATTATGCAAATAAAATATCGTACTCAGGTATGTGAAAAGCAGACTCAAATTTTGTTTACTGTGTCCAGTGGACATGTTGGCGTGAAATGCTTGGTTTTTTGTAATCGTTACAAGGTAGTGGTCCAATGTGTTAAAGACCATATTTGTGAGCCTAGCTCACGATGCAGGCTTGAGAAAACAACACAATTTGCGGTGAACGCTTACGCAATTTAAACCCTATAAAAGGATAACGCTACAACAAAACAATCACTTCATTTTCAAGCAGTCATGAGTGGCGCCTCTATCGATAAATTTAAGGAATATTGCTACTGGCCGATTGCAGGAGAAAGTCGAAGGCGGGTTACCTGGCATCTAAACGTGAATCAGAGTACCATCAGTCGACTTTGGTACCGGTTCCAAGAAACTGGTTTAGTTGAAGACCAACATTGCAGTGGACGACCCAGAGTGACAACAACAGCGGAAAATCGCTTTATTCGGCTTCGTAACCTCAGAGAAAGGTTTACAACAGCTTCCTCAACTGCACAGGCATTGCCTCCAGGACGTCATGTGTCTGATCAAACTGTTTGGAACAGACTGCATGATGTTGGACTTTGGGTTTGACAATCACACCGATGACCTGTCGCCACCGCCAAAATCGACTTCTTTGGGACAACCAACATCGTCCCTGGGCAAGTGAGAATCAGTGGAGACGTGTCTGTTTCAGTGACGAATCTTTCTTTTTGTTGCAGTGTCATGATAGACGGCGTAGGGTCTACCGTAGACGAAACTAAGGTTTAGCCCAAAATTGTGTTGATGAAGCTCTGCTGCACGGTGTTGGAGGTGTAATGGAATGGGGAATGATAAGTTTCAACAGAAGGAGTCAATAGGTACACATTGAAGGAAGCTTGAATACACAACGATACGTCCATGAGATTCTTCAACCACATGTCCTTCCATTTTGGGATGCCAACAGATATCTTTTTCAACAGGACAACGCCAGACCCCATTCTGCACAGCTGACCACGCAGTTCCTGGCTGCCAATAACATTCAAACCCTTCCCTGACCATCCTCGTCTGTAGACATGAGTCCGATTGAGCACCTGTGGGATGAGCTGCAAAGACGTGTTTGTCGCCGAAACGTTGTTCCAGCCAATAGTCGTCATCTGTTCCAGGCACTCCAGGAAGAGTGGGCAGCCATCCCACAGGCAGCCATCAAACATCTGATTGCATTCATGCCCAGGAGATGGCAGTCACTGATCCACGCAAGAGAAGGCCACACGCCATACTAATGGGAAAGGCCTACGCTTAAAAACTGTCGTGACCCAGACGGAAAAAAAAAATGTCAATTGACTGGCGAAACCCTAATGTATTCTTGTGTATAATTTGAGTAATTTCACTTACTGCATTACAAAGATGCAGAATGTCAAAATTGTGAGTATGTTTGTTCCTTTCAGTAACTATGCGTGTTTTTTTTTTTCAGCAGTAGACTTACACACAGTACATAAATGAAATGCAGCAACAAGCTTGGCTAAATAATAAATAAAAAGACATTAGAGATCAAAAAGTTAACACAAAGGACATGTACACACAAGAACTATCAGGTGTGAGAAAATATACCGCATCAAGTTGCTTGAGAACTAAAGAAGATGACATGTTAATGGATAAAGATAATGAAAATAAAACGGGACAGCTTTTAAAAGAGCTAAACGATGATAACAGCAGACCAGATATAGAGCCAAAAAGGACCGTTAATTTTGAAAGCAGAAGTAGAAGATGCGATACATCATATGAAGAAATGTAAATCTCCAGGGCCAGATAACATCACCATTGAACAATACAAAGCTGGGGGTAAATAGGGTATTGTGATGGTGAAAAAAAGTTGTAGTATTTTTTATAACAGTGGATCTACACAAGTTGTCATTTATAATATTTGTCATAAATTTGATAAAAACACACGGTGCACTAGATTGTGGAGAACATCAGACATTTAGCCTAATGAATCATATAACTAAAACATTTGTGCGAATTAAAATGAGATGAAAATTTCTGTGAAAGGGGATTTTATGTATCAAGACTACATGATTCGTCCTGTTGTGCCATTACACGCTACATAGGGCTGGCTGTTTATTTCTTCATTCAGCTTTTTCGTATGCAATTAGATGAACAAGGTGTTAAATGAAGCCACAAATTGAAGAAGAGTAGCACGGCTTTGTTGAATAAGGCACAAGCAGCGCTCTATTTATTTTGAGAATCATTTGATAAAGTGAAAAATTAATAAATTATTTGAATTTTGAAAACCTGAAGCATTGTTGGTAAAGATATGAGAATAACAAAAGGAAAAAAAGTGTCACAAGAAGTAACCATAAGAATCGACAACCACGTTGGAACTTTTTAAATATTAAACATAGCATTAGAGAGGTATGTGTACTGTCGCCCGATTTATTCATTTTGTACAGTGAAATAATAATTATATCTTTACATGGTATGCCAGGAATATCGGTTGATGGGCATATTGTTCACAGTCTGCGATTTGTTTTGTTTGCTGACAATAAAACACAACTGCAAGAAATTATGGACATAATTGTAGCAGAGAGTCAAAACAAAGGTTTTAACTTGAACAGCAGAAAAATAGAAGTAAAAGTTATTACAACAAAAAAAGTTAACACGAAAGGCAGCATCAGTGTAAATTAGACAAATATCAGCAAGTTGATATATTTAAGCACTTAGGTAACCTGGTAACAGCAGATGGAAGATGAATTCGAGAAATTAAATGTCGAATAGTTCAAGCAAAGACATCATGCTACAAAATAAAGATATTCTATACAATCTTTCTTGGTTAACAGAGACGATAAAGAACATTCACAAGAGCAATTTAAAAACGATAATGATATAGGAAGTAAATCATGAGCTTGGAAAGATTGGGTTAAAAAAACAGTATCTATACTATTTGGTCTTGTCAAAAGAAAGAGAAAACTGGAATACATGGTGATGATGGGAGCATTTGGAAAGGATGAGAGGTAGAGGGAGACCAATAGAGAAGATGCTGGACAGTTTAACATCAAACATGGACGATCATCTGTGTCAGAATTTATTTAAAGTACACGAGACAAAAGGTCGTTGATAGACATGACCACAAGCATTATACTGCATGAGCTATAGGAAGAAGACACGAGGCATACAATTGTGGGTAGAGAGGACTACAAACGTCCTACTGCATGAACAAAAGGAAGAAGACACGAGGCATAAGGTTGGAGATAGACATGACTACCAATGCTACACTGCATGAACATTAGGAAGAAGACACAAGACAGAAGGTTGTGGATATACATGACTACCAACGTCAAATTGCATGAACTATAAGGAAAAAATTCTTGTGTGATTCCAGTACTAACCTATGGATGCGAGAGCTGGAAATCAACGAAAACTCTAGACACAAAATTAGACAGTTTTGAAAATAAATGCCTTAGAAGAATACTAAATTTCAAATGGTCAGATTTCCGAACAAATGCACAAATAAGGCAAGAATCCAGGCAAGAGTATGTGTCTAATTTTATACGAAAACGCCGCTGGAACTATGTCGGCCACGCCCTTAGAATGGATAAATCAAGACTTCCTTACCAAGCCCTCATTTGGACACCACAGGGGAAAAGATCTCGTGGAAGACCAAGGGAAACCCTACGTAGAACTATCATCAGGGAAGGCTCGCTCATGGGCCACTCAAACATCCAAGACCTACAACGGATTGCAGCGAACCGCCATGCATGGAGAGTCATGACCTCTGCCCTATGTGCCGCACTCGACACAAGAGGAAAGACTAACTAATAAGGAAAAACACGAGACAGAAGGTTACGGATAGACATGACAACCAATGCCACATGGCTTAGACTATAGGAAGAGAACACGTCTCAGTTTAGTGTCTCAGTTGACAAAGAAAGATTGCATAAAATATTCTTCAATTTGTAAAATGCTGCCTTTGCTTGAGCTATTCGACATTTTACCTCTTTAACACATTTTTCATCTGTTGTTATCAGGGAACCCAAATTTTTAAGCATACCAGCTAGTTTAAGATTTGTTCCATGTAATTTGATGTTGCATTTAAGAGGGTCGGTTTTCTTTGTAATTATGATTGCTTCTGTTTTTTTTCCGCTGTTCAAGCTAAGACCCTTGTTTTAACTTTATGCTAGACTTATGTCTATAATTTCTTGCAGTTGTGTTCATTTTCCGCGATCAAAACCATATCGTTAGCATATCGCAGGTTGTTAATAATATGATCACCAACCGATATTTCTGGCATACTATGTATGTATCAAATTATTATTTCACTGTACAGACTGAATAAAAAGGGTGATCGTACCAAGACGCAGTCAGCATGTAAGAGAGACCTGCCACTTTCATGTAACTGCTGTTCATTTATTATCACCATATAGATTAAAAGACAATGAAGAACGTTTCGGCAATCCTGGACAGGTGGTTATCGGTTCTGATGACCAACAACCACATTTGAATAACCACGAGTTTCTGAAAAGTGCTATGACTACCCAGCAGATGATAAAGGGAGACAATTCCAGTCGAAGCATGTGCACCGGTAGTCAAATGGGACTCTGGTGTACGCATCCCCTTAAGTCTAGCGCGGCTGTAGATGTCACTACTCTCATCTGAAAACCTTCACAGACTTCACAGACGAAAACTGTTGCACTGATCCATGTATCTTTGCTACGCCTGTATCCTCCAAGTGTGGATGGCAAAACCTACCATGTTATTCCATCGGCGAGTTTGCTTGCTACATTTGGCTCAGTAAGCTTGCCTTCAGTGTTCTGCATGGCAAAGTTTATTCAGGCTATCATCATCTAGTCATCCCCTTGTGGGGTGCAATTTTTAGTTATTTGAAGCCCTACCCTGGCTCTTGCCAGGGGCCGTAATATAGCCTGGCCATAAGTATGGCTTAATAGCTGAACGCGGTTTCTGATACCTCTCCACTGGTGATCCTCATCCACATGGTGGCACTCTGTGTCATCGGGTGTTTATCGCTTGTGTGATGTCCTGGTGGGGATAAGGAAGAAAAAAAAAAAAGTTATTTGGGTATCCTTTGAGATGTTGAAAAAACCAGCCCCAGCAATTTTTGTATGTTGTGGTTTTTCTTGGCAAATTTGTGTTAAGTAGTTTGCCATTGCTGGACGGTCAGGTCTCGGTACCAATGTGGGAACCAACGCAAGAAGGCCTACTGCCAAATCGCCTGTAGCTGGGATCAAACCCAGCGTCCCTGCATTTCGAAGCGCGTTTGCAGCGCCCAAGCCGCTTACGCCGACTCTGCATGGCAGGAATATAGTTATATTATGTTACGCTACGGTTACGAATTAATCTGTTACCAGTTTTTGATCTAAGGTGATGTTTAACATTGTATTCAACAAACTGTAAGCCCGTTCTTAACCGTCCTGGGTCCTGTTTTAACGGTTTTTAATCCTGTGACTACAGTCCTGGAGTGAAACACTTTACCTGGCTACCGTCTAATACAGCTGGAAGCTTCAGTAAGGGATAGACAATAATTAGATTTGTCCATAGATATGTTTATACACAATTTAAACATGCCTTCTTTTAGCTTCCGTAACTGTTTAGTTAGTTTATCATTTCTGTGTGACGACGTTAAACAGCACTGACTCAATTATCCAGCCTGCAAACATAACTTGGTTTATCCAAGAATCGATCAATAACCAATTTGTATCAGTTTCCACACTTCATTTTAAAAAAAACATGTCATTTTATTGCAAATATTTACACATGGATTAGGATCTTGCTTCACCCTCTATTTCACTAATTGAACTCAAACATTATTATACATATTAAAAAAAAAATAGTTCTAATGAAAACAGATAATTAAGACCATCAGAATAAGCAGTAGAAAACTCCTATTGTATTATATTGAAAATTACGTCTACATGCCTATGTGTCACATTTTAATGAGCGAAATATAGACGTATTTAAACAAAAGCTTTAATCGATATGAACTTGAAGGAATGTCGATTATCTCTTGATAAAATTATTCTTTTGTTTAGAATATCTGATCTGCTATCATGGAACCACTCTTCCGTGTTCACTCTTTGTTGATGTTAGTGTTTAGTGACGTTGGTACGATATACTACTACTTTTACTAACACCATCACTACTATTACTACTAAATCTACTACTAATACTACTACTACTACTACTACTGCTACTACTACTACTACTACTACTACTACTACTACTACTACTACTACTACTACTACTACTACTACTACTACTACCACCACCACCACTACTACTACTACTACTACTACTACTACTACTACTACTACTACTACTACTACTACTACTACTACTACTACTACTACTACTACTACTACTACTACTACTACTAATTCTAATACTACTACTGCTACTACCACTGGTATTATTCCATCCTTCATCTTTTTCTGTCCCTCCTCATAATCTCCTCCAATCTTTCTTTTCTGTCTCCGCCTACGTCCTCTTTTTCTCTTTCTCTGCTCCTCTTTCTTCTTTTTCTCTACCGTTCCTCCTCTCCTCCCTCCTCTTTCTTCTAATTCTTCTTCTTCCTACTTCGTTCTTCTTTCGTCTTTTCTTCCCTTCTTCTTCTTCTTCTTCTTCTTCTTTCTTCTTCTTCTTCTTCTTCTTCTTCTTCTTCTTTCTTCTTCTTCTTCTTCTTCTTCTTCTTCTTCTTCTTCTTCTTTTCTTCTTCTTCTTCTTCTTCTTCTTCTTCTTCTTCTTCTTTGTTATTATTATTATTATTATTATTATATTATTATTATTATTATTATTGTTTTTATTATTATTATTATTATTATTATTATTGTTATTATTATTATTATTATTATTATTATTATTATTATTATTATTATTATTATTATTATTATTATTATTATTATGGTCATTTGTTTACCCTTCCTATGCTGGTTTTCTCTCCTGTGTTGGAAATCCCTTTAATCTCTCATTTCTTTAGATTGTCTCGATAAATATTGTGTGGGTTAAGTACAGCGAAAACGTTCTACGGTAAAGTTTTGCATCCCAAACCAACCTTTCTAGGGTATTCATCAGAGTTAGTCTCCCTACTCTTGCTTCTCTCAACCGCAGCACAGTTTCTTCAAAGTCTCTGGACAAAACTAAGAGTTTTGTGTGGCTCGTTCGAGCACCAGGGTGCACTTCAAATGACGTAAATCCCTGACACTGATCCAGGTAATCAACACGATACCCAGGCACTCAGTTATTAATTTACAAAAGACAAAACCTACAGTTGATTATTTTAAAAAAAAATTAGAAGATGGCATGGCACCTGGTAAGAGGCGCAGGGACAGACCACCACGAAGATGGCACAGGATATAAGAGACACACTGGGTAGGAAAGTGTATGAGCGGAGAGCTGACGATGGACTAGGTTTCTCTCAGGCAAACTATGATGGGAGCGACGTTTAATGAAGAACATGCTACAGGATGATGATGAAAGTAGACGATGGACGCAAATACAAAAATACACGACCAGTGACGCCTTTTTTAACACTAGAAAATATGTAAAAGGTAACAAGAACCAAATATAAATCCCCACTTATTAGGTTCAACTCTTCCCGTGTGTGTTCTGCGGTCCCATTGTGGGGAAAACAACCATGTCGTAAGATTCGACTAACAAAAAGTTTTTCCTTTGAAGTCAGAGTACATCTGCCTGATAGGCAAGAGGTTAGCAGTCTGCATACAAATAGGCAAGATCTGTAAAACGGATGTGGACGCAACACATATGTTCCAGGACAAGGCTAAAGTCCAAAGGTGGACGAACAACCAGAACTTTCTGCCTGAGTTTACATCAAGTGAGCGCATAGAAGAAGAAGAAAAAATATATTAACTCTAAACCATTTCAACAACCCTGTAATTAGTGCCGTTTAATGACACGCGTGTTAAGTGCCAGTACTTTACTCCCCCTCCTTCCTCCCTTGTTAAGTGGTAGTACTTCTACTCCGCCTCCTTCCTTGCTTGTTAAGTGGTAGTACTTCTACTCCGCCTCCTTCCTTGCTTGTTAAGTGGTAGTACTTCTACTCCTGCTCCTTCCTCCCTTGTTAAAGAACATTACTTTACTCCTCCTCCTTCCTCCCTTGTTAAGTGGCAGTACTTCTACTCCCCCTCCTTCCTCCCTTGTTAAGTGGTAGTACTTCTACTCCTCCTCCTTCCTCGCTTGTTAAGTGGTAGTACTTCTACTTCTTCTTTCCTTCTACTCCTCCTCCTTCCTCGTGTTAAGGGCACTTTACTCCTTCCTTCCTCCCCTACCTCCTCCTTCCTCCCTTGTTAAGTGGCAGTACTTCTACTCCCCCTCCTTCCTCTCTTGTTAAGTGGCAGTACTTCTACTCCCCCTCCTTCCTCCCTTGTTAAGTGGCAGTACTTCTACTCCCCCTCCTTCCTCTCTTGTTAAGTGGCAGTACTTCTACTCCCTCCTTCTTCCTCTCTTGTTAAGTGGAACTACTTCTACTCCCCCTCCTTCCTCCCTAGTTAAGTGGCAGTACTTCTACTGCCCCCTGCTTCCTCCCTTACATAAAAGGGAGTCCACGGAGGAAGATATACCTTGTTTAAACCACCAAAGAAGTGACAAATGCACACCCTATACGGTCCTCCTACAGTCCTGTGGGGATCGGTATATTATTAGTCATATTTCCTTCATTCTGGTAATGTCTCCTCGGCACCGGATACCTAAAGGGTTGACTACTTTGAGTTGATTAAATATCAGGGTAGTTGGCAAGCCAACTGGGCAAATCTCGTTCAGCCTTTAAAAAAGTTATACACGAGATATTTGTAACGCTTACAGCAGGCTACTGTAACATGCAGTCCTGGGTGGGTGAGTGTCAAATACCTTGTGACTGAGGTTAATCTGTGCATCAAATGCACCTTCTAAACATTGAGTACTGCGTACAAAATACGATCAGATATTCAAGCAACAGAAGCACTTGGACCTCAAAAAATCTGTATACTGTAAATGTGTCCGCGTCTGTGGCTTAGGCGTTGCTAACAAAAATTTGAGATACAAACAATACATTGCACAATTTATTGCCAGGCATATTTCGCTGTATCTCATCAGGTGCGTTACTACAGAGTTACATCATCATAAAAATAAAGCACAAAACTGAATAAATTCAACTGAAATGCGAAGTTTCTTTGATACATTGTCTCTCTTACATGGCCGCCGGAAGCTCACCGTAGTCACTGACTACCACGGTAACTTCAAATGTACGATAAATTCCGTCTGCTTACAAAGCAGGGGGTTGTTGATTTTTATTGTTATGGCTTCTGCGATTCTCAAAAGTCTCCTGTTCAGAGTGTGGTAAACCACATGGAAAGCACTGTCTGTGTCAATTATGTGTCCGGAATTAGGTAGTTGACATCCTATGGAAGAAGCGGGTTCTTTCCTCTTGACTGGTCTCGACACCCTAGAAGAATCACTGAACTGTGAATGTAGCCATTTGGGTATGTGCTCTGCCACTCTATTTCCAAGCTGTCTCTCCGTTCGACCGATGTAATTCAACTGGCGCTCACATGTAAATTGGTAAATACAATTAGATTTGGTGTACGGAGAAAGGAGCTGTTTAATAGGTGGGGTTGGGATAGGAGTGGTCTTGTACCTCACTACTGGAAAAGCCGCAAAGAATGTTTGGCCAACTGCTGTTTTCAGTCGGTCCTGCCGACGCTGCATGATGTCATTACCTCGATAAGTAAGTTGGATATATACTCGTTGTTTTGATACTGTAATTTCGTTCGGGGTAGGGTTGGGTGGGGTGCAATGACGTTTGATGAAACCTGTGGGGTACCGATTCAGTAGTAAAGTTAAATTGAGAGTTTTAATTTCTGCAGCCAGTGTGTCTTCAGTGCAAATCTTTCTGGCCCGTAACTCTGTAACTCTGTAGTAACGCACCTGATGAGATAGAGCGAAAAATGCCTGGCAATAAATTGTGCAATGTATTGTTTGTATCCGCATAATTCAAATTTGAGATAGTCTTTTTCAAAATATACTTTACTATAAAGTGTTAACTTCCTTTTGCAAGAGAGTATTGTGTTTGTATGTATGTATGTATGTATGTATGTATGTATGTATGTATGTATGTATGTATGTATGTATGTATGTATGTATGTATGTATGTATGTATGTATGTATGTATGTATGTATGTATGTATGTATGTATGTATGTATGTATGTATGTATGTATGTATGTATGTATGTATGTATGTATGTATGTATGTATGTATGTATGTATGTATGTATGTATGTATGTATGTATGTATGTATGTATGTATGTATGTATGTATGTATGTATGTATGTATGTATGTATGTATGTATGTATGTATGTATGTATGTATGTATGTATGTATGTATGTATGTATGTATGTATGTATGTATGTATGTATGTATGTATGTATGTATGTATGTATGTATGTATGTATGTATGTATGTATGTATGTATGTATGTACGTACGTATGTAAGTATGTATGTATGTATGTATGTATGTATGTATGTATGTATGTATGTATGTATGTATGTATGTATGTATGTATGTATGTATGTATGTATGTATGTATGTATGTATGTATGTATGTATGTATGTATGTATGTACGTACGTACGTATGTAGTATGTATGTATGTATGTATGTATGTATGTATGTATAGGTATGTATGTATGTATGTATGTATGTATGTATGTATGTATGTATGTATGTATGTATGTATGTATGTATGTATGTATGTATGTATGTATGTATGTATGTATGTATGTATGTATGTATGTATGTATGTATGTATGTATGTATGTATGTATGTATGTATGTATGTATGTATGTATGTATGTATGTATGTATGTATGTATGTATGTATGTATGTATGTATGTATGTATGTATGTATGTATGTATGTATGTATGTATGTATGTATGTATGTATGTATGTATGTATGTATGTATGTATGTATGTATGTATGTATGTATGTATGTATGTATGTATGTATGTATGTATGTATGTATGTATGTATGTATGTATGTATGTATGTATGTATGTATGTATGTATGTATGTATGTATGTATGTATGTATGTATGTATGTATGTATGTATGTATGTATGTATGTATGTATGTATGTATGTATGTATGTATGTATGTATGTATGTATGTATGTATGTATGTATGTATGTATGTATGTATGTGTGTGTGTGTGTGTGTGTGTGTGTGTGTGTGTGTGTGTGTGTGTGTGTGTGTGTGTGTGTGTGTGTGTGTGTGTGTGTGTGTGTGTGTGTGTGTGTGTGTGTGTGTGTGTGTGTGTGTGTGTGTGTGTGTGTGTGTGTGTGTGTGTGTGTGTGTGTGTGTGTGTGTGTGTGTGTGTGTGTGTGTGTGTGTGTGTGTGTGTGTATGTATGTATGTATGTATGTATGTATGTATGTATGTATGTATGTATGTATGTATGTATGTATGTATGTATGTATGTATGTATGTATGTATGTATGTATGTATGTATGTATGTATGTATGTATGTATGTATGTATGTATGTATGTATGTATGTATGTATGTATGTATGTATGTATGTATGTATGTATGTATGTATGTATGTATGTATGTATGTATGTATGTATGTATGTATGTATGTATGTATGTATGTATGTATGTATGTATGTATGTATGTATGTATGTATGTATGTATGTATGTATGTATGTATGTATGTATGTATGTATGTATGTATGTATGTATGTATGTATGTATGTATGTATGTATGTATGTATGTATGTATGTATGTATGTATGTATGTATGTATGTATGTATGTATGTATGTATGTATGTATGTATGTATGTATGTATGTATGTATGTATGTATGTATGTATGTATGTATGTATGTATGTATGTATGTATGTATGTATGTATGTATGTATGTATGTATGTATGTATGTATGTATGTATGTATGTATGTATGTATGTATGTATGTATGTATGTATGTATGTATGTATGTATGTATGTATGTATGTATGTATGTATGTATGTATGTATGTATGTATGTATGTATGTATGTATGTATGTATGTATGTATGTATGTATGTATGTATGTATGTATGTATGTATGTATGTATGTATGTATGTATGTATGTATGTATGTATGTATGTATGTATGTATGTATGTATGTATGAATGTATGTATGTATGAATGTATGTATGTATGTATGTATGTATGTATGTATGAATGTATGTATGTATGTATGTATGTATGTATGTATGTATGTATGTATGTATGTATGTATGTATGTATGTATGTATGTATGTATGTATGTATGTATGTATGTATGTATGTATGTATGTATGTATGTATGTATGTATGTATGTATGTATGTATGTATGTATGTATGTATGTATGTATGTATGTATGTATGTATGTATGTATGTATGTATGTATGTATGTATGTATGTATGTATGTATGTATGTATGTATGTATGTATGTATGTATGTATGTATGTATGTATGTATGTATGTATGTATGTATGTATGTATGTATGTATGTATGTATGTATGTATGTATGTATGTATGTATGTATGTATGTATGTATGTATGTATGTATGTATGTATGTATGTATGTATGTATGTATGTATGTATGTATGTATGTATGTATGTATGTATGTATGTATGTATGTATGTATGTATGTATGTATGTATGTATGTATGTATGTATGTATGTATGTATGTATGTATGTATGTATGTATGTATGTATGTATGTATGTATGTATGTATGTATGTATGTATGTATGTATGTATGTATGTATGTATGTATGTATGTATGTATGTATGTATGTATGTATGTATGTATGTATGTATGTATGTATGTATGTATGTATGTATGTATGTATGTATGTATGTATGTATGTATGTATGTATGTATGTATGTATGTATGTATGTATGTATGTATGTATGTATGTATGTATGTATGTATGTATGTATGTATGTATGTATGTATGTATGTATGTATGTATGTATGTATGTATGTATGTATGTATGTATGTACGTACGTACGTACGTACGTACGCACGTACGTATGTATGTATGTATGTATGTATGTATGTATGTATGTATGTATGTATGTGTGTGTGTATGTATGTATGTATGTATGTATGTATGCATGTACTGTAACGTGCAAGTTTTAACTAGGGTCCTAACAATCATTGACTTTTTTGTACATAATTAATGATTGCAGAGGCCATGTTTGCTGTGGTTAATCGTTATCAGAACAGTTGTTCGAAGGTGTGAGGCCCAACGGCATTGCGCTTTAATTTGATTGATCCGTCTCAGTCTCGGTCTAAACAGCAGCTTGTCGCCTACCTAGAAGGTGGCACAAAGAAAGCATGTTACAACTCACCATGGATTTTTTGGGAAAAGCTGTACTCGTGAATGGAGCGATGTAGACGAGCACGAACTAGACCTTCAAAGCACAAGCCAAACGACTTGACCAGTTCTCTAAGGCCACTAGCCTGTTGGTTATGGAAAACACATCGCTGATAAAAGAGTTTGAGCTTGCTTACCGCTTGTGAGAGGCGCAGCGACATGCGAGGCATCTAGAAAAAGGGACAGCTAAACAACGAAGACAGTCTAAAAATGTATGTATGTATGTATAAGTGGTCCTTCATCTACTGACACTGTTCGTTGTCCACATTGTCCCAGTTCCGCCTGGGCCCGTGTTGGGAATAGGTGGCAAAATATGCAGACGCAGAGGTTCAATAGGTACGGAGGACAACTCAAGAGGAGGAGATGTGATTGCATACACTGATGGATCAAGGGCAAGAAGTAGATAGAGTGAACATTTCATCCTAAAGCATGGAAGAGAAAGGTGATCGAGGAAAGCTAGTCACACATTACCACATTTTGCTTGAGAATGGAGATTGAGGCGGTGACTGGCGTTTTGATATGTTGAGAAAATCGTAAGCATACTCAGGACATTGGAGTCAGGTTTTCTTCGAGTGGCATGGTCTCATCAGTCTAGAGGTTGTTGTTGGTGAGAATTATCGATATTTCGCCGGGTCTATCTAGGCATGTTTATGAATGACCGGGCACACAGGTTGGCTGCTGGCCCCACTGAAGGGTAACTGCAACTGCACATGGCAGCGGTGATCTCTCGCCTGTGTGGCGTGGTAACAAGTAAAATGGAAGATACTGAAAACCCGACCCGGACAGAATGATGCAATGGGGAGTGTCTGTGGGCTCTGGGCGCTACTCAACCTTGGGAGAAAAGGCAAGACAAGTAGTTAACCGGATGACAACTGGCAGTATGGAGACTCTTCGCTGGCTGTTGAGGACGAAGACACCGGTAATAGAGACTTGTCCTGAATGCTATGATGCTGAATCCTTACTCAAATGATCTAGACAAAAGCGTTGGTTTTAATCCTGAGCTTTCTGTTCTCCTAAAATCTTCTCGCTGATCTGAACTGGTTGTTGCTGCTTTACTTATTCTTGATCCAGTGATAGTTTGTTATTAACTGTTTAACCAAGATACATAAAATTGCCCACTGTCTCTCGCTTTTTAGCATCAATCAGAAGGGGTAAATGGGGTGGATGGGTGAACCTTTGAAAGGACAGGTAAATCTGGCAACAAACATTTGGAAATGCATGGCTCTTCAAGGCAATAACACAGCGACTCTACTCTTGAGTGGTGTTTGCATCAATAGATTTGATACCACGCTAAGACGCACACTCATTTTTATGTTTTGCTTTTATTTTATGATTGTTAAAATGTTACAGCTTAAAAAACAAGTCGTTTAGTTCGACGTTAGTCTCCCCAAATAGAGTAGGTCACTTTTCATTCACAAGTTCGTTAGGCTGGTCGACTTTCATAAAGATTACTGGTGTGTCCCGATTTGTTGTCTGGTCGCTGCGGCGTCTTGCATTTACGTTTTCATTCTAAGAAAGAGAATGCCTGTGACATAGGTTGCAGCACTCTCTAGGGAATTAGTGTTGGACCAAGTTTCTCCATGTTTTTGGAGTGTTAAACGCGCTGGCGTGCTGAAACATACAAAATGCGAGATCAACGGCGTTTCAGAACTCGCCCGTAGCCGTGTGCGAAGGTCACGGGCTCAAGAGCTACCAATCAGAAGTGAGCTAGTGCGTATATGGGGCGTCTGGGAAGACTAACGTCGAACTAACTAACAAATCAAGTGAGAAGCAGTCTCGAAGGACAATATGCGAGAGCGGGACTAGCAAGAGGCAGATATATAAAACATTTAGTTGTCATCAAATGGGGCAAGAACTTTGGGGAGTGGGGGAGGGGAGGGGGCAGACGCTCTGAGTCTCCCTACACCATGGGGAGGGATGGAGCCAACCTACGCAGACAATTACAGACGTGGGGAAGGGGCATGGGGGGGGGGGGGGGGAATAAGTGGACACACTGACCATATACAAACGTTTTCTTTCTGAGTATTGTTTTCTTAAATCTTGTTTTGAATTTATAAAAAAAATTAATAGGGCTCACGGCTTTTTAAACTCCCCCCCCCCCCCCTCCCCACCCACAGAGTATTCTCAAAAGCCTGAGACCACACCTCATCTCTCCAATATCTTTATGCCAGCGGGTGGTGGCTCTGAACAAGACAGTTATTTATGCTGAACACACGAAGGCCAAACGTTTTTTTTTTCATCAGCTAGCGACAAGGTTGCCATTTTAGCGTTTGTGACCCCAGATTCCACAAATGTGGCGTTTTTTTAAATTCAGCTAGCTCAAGACAATGAGCTGGCCTATTTTGACGCATTTTGATTTTTCCTGGCTTTTCTAAACAAGACGTGCTCACATTTTCTTCGTGGTTACTCCGTGAAAAACACGCAGATTTACTAAAAGCATTGCAGGCTTACAGTTAACATCTCTATTTCAGTTTGACTTTGTTGTGATGTCCTGGTACGGACTAACAGAGATTCGCGCCATGTCTTTTTGTATGATATCTTGTTGTCTTCCTAAACGGATCGTGACTGCGATAAACTAAGGCCCTCTCTAATGTATGGCAATTTACTAGAATAAAAGCGGGATATAAAACTAAAACCCTCAACATATACCAAGGGATTCAGATTGTTAAGTAACTACTTGAGGATAGAAATAGAGATAATATAGACCTAGTTCTATCTGTGATAGATTTTAGTAATTTTACCAAAGGCCACGTCATAAAAAAATGGACAGCAGCCTATGACAGCAATAGCAAATATAATAGTAATTGGGAGAAAACATACCCATGGCTCAAAAGATCTTCAGACGGATCAGAGGCAGCTTATAGAAAACTGTGTCAGAGCACTGTTGCACCAAGAATTAGTGAGATATCGAATCAAAAAAAAAAAAAAAACACCGCTTGAAAACTCCGTAAAAAAAAAACCAGTCACAGTTTTTTACAAGAAGGTAATGATAAAGCAGCACAGTTGCAACTTGTTGTAAGCATTACCTGCTATTGTAAAATACGCACAAGTGATCATTAAGTGAAATCATGAGAGCGTATGGTCGGGAGAGTAAACTGGAGCACAAACAGTTACATAGAACTAAATGTTCATGCATAATAAAAAAAAAAATCATATTGCCTGCACTTAAGACTGACCTTATTGATGACTTTGAGAACAGGAAATATGCCATCATTATAGATGTCTACTGACGTTTCCACCCAAAAAGCACTTGTGCATTATAGTTCGTTTATTCAGTGATAGACAAAACGAAATGTTTACTGGATTTCTTACTTTAATTTCCTTGCAAGTGGAACAGGAAAAAACATATCTAATTAAATTGATATGCAAATCACAAATGTGGCCAGTCTTAAACATTGCATTGGGTTTGCAAGAGCTCAGATTGGTCTAGAATTGAAGATGCGTCTTATTTTTGCATACAGCTCAAATACATTTGTCATTCACTAGCACTCTACACTTGTAATGCAGTTGCCAAGCTGTCATCAAATATTTTTTTTTTTTACTCTTTACGTTTTTACTTCAGCAGAACCCAGCTTTAATGACTGACCCGAGTAAAAAATAAGGCTATGAGACTCATAATTGGCCACACAAAAGACACCCCCTTCAACGCCATGCGTCATGTCCTGGGTTTACCGACGATGGCTAACAGACCCAAAGTCGCACAGGTTAAGGCGTACATGAGGGTATCGACAGATTTTAACCACCCACTGCACAAAGCTTTAAGTTAAGTTAGTTGCGTATCCTTTACAGGACGTTGCAGAACCAACCCTAACAGCCCCTGGCTGTTGTGTGGTTTCTCTAGGCAATTTACATCCAGTAGTTTGCCATTGCTTTCTGGACGTTCGGCTTTCTTGATACCACTGTCGAAACCAACGCAAGACGCATTGCCCGCAGCTGGGATCGAACCTGGCATCCCGGCATTACGAAGCGAAGCGTTCGCATCGACTTAGCCACAGAGCCGACGCACAAAGCTTTACAGGACACAAAAGGAACGCGTCTCAAAAGAGGCCGCTTCTGGGTGTCCAAGTCTGAAGATTTAATCCAGCAGGGATGTGACCTAGACGACACCAGTGACGAAAAGAATGGACGAATACACCAGTAGATATGCACTGCATCCTTAAGGTTGTCATTTCACTGGGAAGTTACTGCAGGGATCAGATTCCTGCGGCCGCAGACACACAGGTAAGGACACTGATGTTTTTTTTTGGTTTGTTTTAGTATCCAGAAGCCATGAGTTGTTAACCCTTAGGCTCGGTATTTGGATATCGCAACCTTTCGGCCTTGATTCCATTGTAAATACCGTAAATCTGGGAGAAAATGTGGCTTTCCTGCCTACTCTGGGGATTGAACCCGGACCACAAGGAGTTTGTCACCCCGTCTCCGCGCAATCCGGTTTAGCCAACTACGCTAGAGAGCCTGGCTAAGGGCACTGATAGATCAGCATTCAGACCCAAAAGATATCATCTACACAGATGGATCCGTGAAGCGCGGGTCAAGGTCAGCATGGGCATACACAGCGCAAAGAATGGCGAAAACAATACAAGAGGACAGCGGCATTGTCAAGCATGACAATGGAGATAGCCGCTGCTTCCAGACCGCTTGCCTGGGTAACAGAACAAACGGTCACATATGTGATTTTAGTTTCAAACCAGGCAACTACGTCAAGCATGACCATGGAGATAGCCGCTGCTTCTATCGCACTAGCATGGGCAGCAGAGCAAACAGGCAATAGTTGTCCCAGACTTTATGAACATGCTTCAGAAGCTAGCATCAGGTGGTATGCGCTCTGACTGGGTGGAAACCATTTTAAAATCGTACTTTACCTTCCCGCCTGCATCTACACACCTGTTCAGTCTGGCGTAAAGGGTAATAAGCAAGCGCAGTAACTTGCAAGCAATGCTCCAAAGCATGTAGGAAGAAGCTTGCACAGAGCAAATATAGTCAACGCTGTACGCACTGAGCTGATGGATAATGACGAATCTCTGACACTAAGGCGACTGCGTGACATGGGAGTAAAGCATGGTGAAGAATATCTACGCCGACTTCAAGTTCGAGAAAGGAGACATTATAATCAACTTCTCAAGGGAACAATTGGTAGAAGTACCTTGGAGTAGCTGTTGCATGGAAGTTTTGAGCACGCATAAGAATGCCCAGTGTGCAGTGACGTCGATTGTGATAACATAACTTTTATTCTGAACTGTAGTTTCATTGTAAAAATATTTAATTTCCAATACTTTTATCTTCAACATCCTTGCCATAATTATAGCTTTACTTTTAGTTTTGATAGAATTTCCTAGCATACGCCATACTCTAAATTGAGACCAATTTACTTGGACTAATCTATACGCATTATAAAGTCAATGCTCAAATTGATTAACAGAAACTGTGATTTAAGATAGCATCGTAACGTATTCCTCGATAATTTAGGTTTATAACACGTTTGCCAATCGTTTGCCTAGCCTTGCCTAGGATATCGTATCTTTATATAATGCGATGACTTTTCTCATTCTATTGTCTTAGCAAATAAAAAATTTACATTTGTGGGTTTTATCACGAAAATCAGTACAACCCATTACATCAAATTGCTCAGAAAAAAAACCCTGAATTTATTGTTAAACTGTTTGCAGATGCCCATGATCACAAGTTCGAAGTTTGGCCTCAAAAACGCTATTCCGGTAGGTAATGTCACACCAAAGCACACCAGAAATGATTCATTACATTTATTTCACAGTCATAAAACGGTTATTTTGCAAGTGTCTGTACTAAGTAAAGCAGTAATTAGTCTCTGGGTTGTCATGCAAAGACAAAGGCCAGATTTCAGTCACCAGCAGAGAAAAGGATAGTCCCTCCAGACCACTGCGATCCTGGCGTTGTAAGTAAAAGTAAAGGACCCTTTCCACGCCTTTAGGCGTATAGGGCATATAGGGCTAGACCTATATTTTTATAGACCAACGGCACAAGATGGGTGATGTGGTCAGCATCACGCCGGCCGCCTCTACTTCCCGGGATTGCACTCGGTACCCACTCAAGGCTGGGTCGACCTGGGAGCCAAGGTCATTTTTGAAGAAAAGTCCGTCTCCACCAGGGAGCGAACCCACGACCTTCCGATCCGCGGAGCGCGTCTAGCCGCTCTGCCACGGCGACTCCCGATCCTGGCGTTGACCCAGTCTCAAAACAATGGATGTCAATTTCCCTAATGTTTGGGCTATTGTTTGTGAAAGAAAGGCGACCATGTATGGAATCTATTTTACACTGCATGTCTTGGTCTTCAACTTATTAATGTCTGAAGCTTCAGCACCAACAATAGAACAGCCTTTTGTATTTCCTCTAAGTTTACCGCTTTTGTTTGGGTAAAGAGACTTGTCTGAATTTGCTGCTGTTATTTATTTTTATTTATTTTCTTTAAAGCAACTTGATTTAATTCAGTTGTCCACCCATGACTGTTTCATAATGGTTCTATCATCATTATCATTACCATCACCACCACCACTACCACTACGACCACCACCACCACCATCACCACCACCACTACAACAATCATTTGTCATTAACTTGAGGCATGCTGATAATCGTAGCGATAAAGATTTTTTCTCTTAGGGCACATGTTACCAGTACAGGCTTCTTTCTTTAAACATGTCTTAGCGCTGCTGCAAATAAACACTTTGTGGTGAGTACAAGAACCTTTTTCTTACTTGAAACACAAAACACGTCCTAATAGGGAGTCAAAAACTCTATTTGATATGATCACCAGTGCTGTGGATCAGTACTGTGTTCATTTTAAATGCTCAATTCATTTTAAATGGCCAAACCATCGGGGTATGTCTTTCTTTCTGACTATTTTCCTTCAAGTCTGCCTATTGTCACTCCATTTTCAAGTTTTTTTTCTCCTCATAACATGTCTAACTTCATCATCATCATCATCATCATCATCATCATCATCATCATCATCATCATCATCATCATCATCATCATCATCATTGTTGAAAGGATCTTTTGTAGATACAATATAGCAAAATTGAATACTTGGCAAAAGATGACATATTGAACATATTTTATATGTAAACCACCATTTCATTCTGAGATTTTGTCTGATCTTTGAAATAAATTATTGGACAAATATGGAGCTGTGTAAACAAGAGCACACCACCGCGACCGGATACGGTTGGGGGCAATTCTGCAATGAAACAATGCAAGTTAATCATAATCATTATCTGCTGGATATTTTAACGCACATTTGCACAACGCTGATCATCTTATTCTCTGTGTTGGGAGTGGCAACGAACGTCCTCAACACAGCTGTGTACTGTCAAATGGGGATTAGAGAAACAGTGAACATTACGTTCATAGCTCTTTCTATATGGGACCTAATCGCTTGCCTGAGTTCGTGTTTAACTCTGGTATGCACATTCTGGGAAATTTACTTCCCTTTTGCAGACGTGAACCTGCTGTCGGTTCAGTACGTCTACATAGGATACACCCGAGGTCTTATGTACGACCTGTCAACTATAGATACTGTGTATCTGACAATAGAGAGATCTGTCTGTATAATGATTCCCTTCAAGGTAAAAGATATTTTCACCACTAGCCGTGTTTGTATCATTAACGTAATTATTGTCATGTTTTGTGTGGCTTGCTTCTCGCCAGCTTGGGCAACGCAAGGACTTCAGTGGGTGTTTGATCCTGTTTATAACAAGACTCGATTGTCTCTATGGCTGTCTTATAATAGACGCAGTATTGATTTGTTTATTGACATCTTTAATGGCATGGTATTGCCTGTTTTGGCTCAAGTCCTTATTACAGTCAGTGCTGTTTTCATGATTCGGGGAGTCAATAATTCATCAAAATTCCGTCTCCAAGCTGCAAATTTAACAAAGACAAAAGACACATTTTTGACTGAACAGACAACGGCGTCAAAAACATTGCCATCAAGCCATCATAGCAAAAATAACATTACACTAAACAAAGACTTAAAACTGACCAAAGTTGTTATATTGCTAGCAATGATATTTTTTGTTTGCAATTCTTCCGTGTTTATTGTTGCTTTTGTTAGAGTTTTAATTCCAGAGATAGACATAGGCAAACACCAGTACCAGCTGTACACGCTACTTTACGCTTTGGTTTTTCTGTCTGGCATGGTCAATGCAACAGTTAACATCATTGTTTACTATACCGTCAGTACAAAGTACAAAAAGCAGATTATGCGTCTCTTTCGCCGGGCGGAGACAAGCTGAAGTACATAAGACTGACTGCAGCAGATTTGATAATATTAAATATAAATGCAACCCAGACTCTGTCTATCTAGCTCAAACTGTTGTTATCCAACTCAGATTGTGGCTATCCAGTTCAAACTGTAGCTATCCAGTTCAAACTGTGGCTATCTAACTCAAACTGTGGCTATCCAGCTCAGACTGTGGCTATCTAACTTAAACTGTGGCTATCCAGTTCAAACTGTTGTTATCCAACTCAGACTGTGGCTATCCAACTTAGACTGTGGCTATCCAACTCAGACATGTCCTTCCAACACAAACTTTGGCTATCATCTAACTCAAACTATGGCTATCAAACTCAAACTGTGGCTATCAAACTTAGACTGTTTTTATCCAACTCATACTGTTGCTATCCATCTAAAACTGTGGTTTTCCAACTCAAACAGTGGTTATCCACCTTAAACCGTGGCTATCCAACTCAAACGGTAGCTATCCAAATCAAACTAGTTATCCAACTCAAATTGTGGTTATCCAACTCAAACTGTTGTTATCCAAATCAAACTGTTGTTGTCCAACTCAGACTGTGGCTATCCAACTGTGGCTATCCAACTCAAACTGTTTTTATCCATCTCAGACTGTGGTTATCCACTCAAACTGTTTTTATCCATCTCAGACTGTGGTTATCCACTCAAACTGTTTTTATCCATCTCAGACTGTGGTTATCCACTCAAACTGATGTTATCAAATTTAAACTGTTGCTATCCATCTCAAAGAACAAGACGACTAAGCTTCCTAGTGTTGGTTGTGTGTTCTCAATTGGAGGAAGGAGGAAGGTGACACTGGGTAAACAACCGAAAACGTCAACATAGGAATTTTTTTTTTTTTTTACTATCGTTAAAAACAATGGTTCAATGTTCGGTTGTATTTGTGCAGTCTTTCCTTTGTCTCCTTTGAAATTTCTTGTCAAAGTCTGTTTTGTGATGAGCAACTTCTTGACATCAACTTGATTACTTTAGCGCCTATCTGTATCTGGCTTACGGTGGATTAAATGCAAATGCCACATAATATCCTGCTATAAGCTACTTTATATAGAATGAAACAGCCGGTCCATAGCCGACATATCCGTTGGTTTAATAATAGTGTTAAGCCAGGGTTTCCCTCACTAGGCGCTACGGCCGCCGGTATCTGTACGGTCCAGGGGCGGTAGTAGCTTCGAGTGCAGTTCAGAGAGGGGCTTGAATAAACGGAAGGCGGCCGTACACAGACACACACACACACAGACACACACACATACACACAGAGTGAGAGAGAGAAAGAGAGAGAGAGAGAGAGCAAGAGAGAGAGAGATATAGATAGAGATAGAGAGAGAGAGAGAGAGAGAGAGAGAGAGAGAGAGAGAGAGAGAGAGAGAGAAAGTATTTTGTACTTGATTTAATGTAGCGATGTTACGTTCGTACTGGTTTTACTGTAATGTGATATGTTACAGTCGTAGTGATTGCTTCATTTAGAAATGAAAAATCATAACCAGTCAGCTTCATCCTTTCAGTAACATTAACTGAAATGTTTTTTTCTTTGGTTTTGTGTTAATATCCGTATACTTTTGACACTGCGCTGAAGGAGGCATTGAACATGCCTTAGGTCCTCTCAGCTTGTATTTTTGAATAAAAGACTTTCTGTTCCAACGATTGGTTAGAACTTAATTTGACATCTTCAGCAAGACAATGAAACTGAGAGAGGGGGTCTCTCAGAGCAGCGTAAAGTGCTAGGCTTTTGTTGTTTATACAACTAACTTTACTATCTATTGTCCCCAGCATGTATCCTACAGTCTAAATGTATGAGAGCTATATAGAACCGATGCTCGTCGATGACTTTATTGTTTAGATCATTATCAATATTATCATCATTATCATCATCGTCATCATCATTTACCACTTCTGTAGTTAATCGGCGTGGAAGGAATAATTTGCGATCAACTGCACGCTGGCTGCCACTGCCTATTGTCATGCCGTGAAGGCGTAAAGTGTCTTTAATGTTGTCGATCCATATTTTCCGCGGTCGTATTCTTGCTCTTGTAGCTGATCTTCTGAGATGTAGTGCTTCTGATGGTATTTGATCTTGCTGCATTCTAACAAGATGGCCAAACCACTTGATCTGCTGTTTCTCGATGAATCTAGTACAAGGTGTCGTTCCCACAATTTGTCTGACAGTATCATTATTCACTTTATCTCAGATGGTTAGACTGGCTGCTGTTTTAAGGGACCTTATCTCACATGTGGTGATTTTGCGTATATGGGCTTTAGATAGTGTCCATGTTTGGCACTGGTAGCTTGATGTTGGAATGAGTATGCTGTTTATAATATGTCTTTTTGCACTCATAGTTATACTTGGATGTCTTAATAATGATGACAATTGGTATACAAGTGCCCTTGCTTTCTGACATCTGGTTTCTATTTCTCTGTCAATTATACCATCTTATGTGATCATACTTCATAGATATTTAAACTCCCTAACTCTATTCAGAGCAGAACCATTCAATTGTATGTGTAGTAGAGCAGGGGTTTGTTGCACTGTTTCGGTTTTGTTTGCATTGATCTTCATGTTGTATTTACTGCATGCTGAGTTTAACCTGTAATGTGGTCTTGCAGTCTATCTTCTTCAGGGTAGAACAAGCACTGGTCGTCAGCAAATAGTAGTTCGTTTAATGTGGGTGAATCGATAACTTCTCTTGATGTGTGTACCTCTTCATGGTTATAAAGATATATGTTGTCTGTATCAGAACTTGCTTCTTTAGATATTCTGTCTATAAAAATGTTAAATAAAAGCAGCGAGAGCACACATCCCTGTCTCACACCTGTGTTGACTGTGAACATATCTTATATGCGTTCTTGTGTTCTTATTGCACTTTGGCTTGTGTGGTACATGGTTATGATGTTCTCTAGCAACTGTCCTTGTACCCCTGTTGTTGTTAAGGATGTAAAGAGTGTTGAGCAAACGCAGGCGAACACGGTGACTCACGCTGACAGTTTGAAGATGGCCGCTCCACTTTGGACATGCAGACAAGTCTCGGAAATTGTTTTCTATTTGTGAATATTACTAAAACCTCAAATGGCATACTAATGACTAGATTAATATATCGGCTTCACATTTTGTAAATCGATTTACGGTTTTCATCGCTTCTCGGTAGAATTTTTCTGTTATTTTGTGTCTGACTATTACATTTTAAAATGTCCTTGTCTTTTCGGTCTTTCTCACCTTGTTTGCCCATTCTCTATATTGTAGATGAATGCATGATTTGTAACAAATGAAAAAGTCCTTTCTTCAGCTGTTTTTCAATTACTCCAGTGATAGCAAAGAAAATGCTGTGCCGTTTAGAGACAATGCCATGTGATGTCGTACCATATTAGACATCTACCAAATGAGGAAAGTGATGTAGAGCTCAAGGTAGACCAAGAACCAGATTTATCTATATCATCTTCATGTCCTTATTGATACATGGGGCATTCAAAGTATACCTTGCGGCCGGTCTGCTGCTTTTCTGCCCATGGTATCCCATGCTGTTATACATTCCTTCGGTTCTCTTTCTGCTGTCCCTCTTTAGTTCATAGGTCTGCCATGTCTTCATCCCCCATCCGCCTGCCATTGAAGAGCTGTCCTTGTCAGAATCAGTCTGTAGACATGACCAAGCCATCTCCACCTTCTTCCATTGATAACATATGAAAGTGATGAACATTTTGTTTTCCTTTTCCGCTCCTAATTTCTTGATAAACGACTGATATATAACCCTAATCCTCTAAAGTTAGTTTTGTATCCTTTACAGCCGTTGAAAAACCAACCCTAGTAATTTTTTTGGGCTGATGTAGATTTTCCACGCAAATGTTTCGTTCAGTAGTTTGCCATTGCTACTTAACGGTCAGCTCTTGGTACCACTGTCAAAACCAACACAAGATAAACCGTCTGCAGCTGGGATAGAACCCGGCACCCGGCATTACGAAGCGCGTTCGCAACGCCTAAGCCACAGACGCCGACATGCTCTTAAGCGAGGTAAAGTACTGTCTGATACCGCTGCATCTATCCCTTAACTTCTTGAATCGACCAGGCAATCCAAGGTTAACAAGAAAACAAAATTGATAGTCTGCATCCCTGCCTAACTCCTGGGTTGACAAAGTAACGTTATGTTGTATGATTACTTCAGAAACGAACAATATTGATCTTTGGGGGACAGAAATTGTATCAAGTGCTCGCGGCTTTGTTTCATAGAAACAAAAATAATCAAAAAACAGAGGTTCTGGAAAACTGCGAAAGAAAACATAATTACTGGGGTGGAAAACAAACGCAAAAAAAAAAAAAAAAAAAACAACAACAGATAATCGAAATATTTTGGCGGCATTTAAAGACATAACACTCATTTTCAAAACCATACTGGAGGAAAGGGTTGAGGACAAGATAGCAAGAAGTAGACAACGATACGAGTGGGGGGGGGGGGGGGGACATCAAGAGATGAACGGGCAGCAGTCTAAGAGTGTGTACAACCAGGACAAGATCGTGTTGCAGATCCATTACAGTCAACCTTCACCGTGGAGACGGGAACTGACTGAATTGAAGGTCAAGGCGGTAAAAGGGCAAGAATAAGAAACTTGTATCTCCCCCGAAATCCATGATAATGTAAAAGGAAGAAGACAAAGAAGAAGAAGATTCTTAATGGCAAATGGAATATCCCTAACTGAACCTGCTTTACAAACTTAACGTCGCGTCACGAAGTTACCCAAACGAACAACTGAAAGGAAAGGAAGAGATGCGACAAATCAAAATCATGACCATGGCAATGCTCGCAGGGTGAAGGACGACGGATAGATGGCGGAGGATTGATTATCACAGAGTTTTGTCTGACGCAGAAACTAATCCAGAACACTCGTCTGACGGAAACATTCATCCCAGGATACGTGTGTCCTTCTCTAGTGTGTTGGATAGCTCAACGCGATTACACCGAGTTTAATAAAGATCTTGATTAGAGCTTGATCTTGACCCACTGGAGGTTGAAAACAAATCCGGACTGATCACCACCCATCTGCCCGAAGATAATTGCAGGGATTAAGGATATTAATTTTTAAAAGGCAACCAGTGCATATTTAATGTCTTTTCTTTTTGTTTCTGATGGTAAAGTAGTAGTGGAATCAATAGCAGGGCGATTTATATACTGACACATTAGTGTAAATTCTTCTACTAGGCATATTCATTATGCCGTATGGTATATTTCCTAATGCTCATTTTATATTTAGCTGTGCAGTATGGTGTTTAAAATTATTTTTATCAGTACAAAAAAAGTATTGTTGCACAGTTGAAAATACTTATCGTTCCCCTAGCCCCTAGAAAATTTAGGGGGGAGGGGTGGGAGGGGGCAGAGACTTGAATTTTATTTAATTTTGACATAATAATAATAATAATAACAATAATAAATAATAATGATAATAAAAATAGTATTAAGGGGGAGTGGAGGGGCGAGATTCGGCCACCTAAACATTATTGAAGAGGAGGCTCAAGGGACCTAAACCCGTAGACAGCAGAACACGGGATCTCGGGTCCTTTGAAACCCCCCACATCAATTTTCTTTAGGGGGGAGGTTGAGTCCCCTTCCCCAAAATTATCTTTTTGCTGAATGCATCTTATATTAAACAGAATTGCAACGATTTCACATGAATTCAAATACAATATACAAGAAAACGAACCTAATTCGATTATACTTTTGGGGAAATTCCCCGGTTTTGGCCGGGGGTCCCGCACTTCCCCCCCCAAAAACCTTCCCGTTAACTAACTAAGAATAAAAACAAGGGTGCAAAGGTAAAGGAATTTCCCCGGCTAAAAATAAAAAAGCCGCTTAATGTCACGAAAACTAGGGATACGGAAAAAGTGTGTTTTTGAAAAGGAACCTGGCTTAGGTAAATTTGGTCCCCCCCCAACTTTTTTTTCCCCCTGCATAATTTCTTTTTGTCCTTTTCAGGACGTAATTTTTTGTTATTTTAAGCCCCCCCTTTTTGCCAGGGGGTCAAAATAGGGCGGCCAAAAATAGGGCCAATTTTTGAAAGCGGTTCAGGACCTCTCCACGGTGTCCTTCCCCATGGTTTTCACTTTTTTTTTGGTCATCGGGTTTTTATCGTTGTGTGATGTCCCCGGGGGGTGAAAAGCAGTCGTTTCCCCCCAAAAAACTTTTACTATTGAGAACCCAACCATGCTAGAAAAAAATTTT